>OY987293.1:10573575-10782789 GCA_963920785.1 Sphagnum contortum | reverse complement strand
AGTAGATGATCAAGCCCATCTTCGAATGGTTGGCAATCTTTCCAAAACTGAAGAGCTTACATATCTAGGCTAATGCATAATGTGACACATGCGCCAAATAGGAGACATTCATCCAATCCAGAAATAATAGGTACCCATTAATGTTGGGTGGTTATTAGAATGGACCATGATTCTCAGGCAATTCTCAGATTGGGCTAGGACTCTGAAAAACAATATGTATCACCCTTGGTGAAACCGAAATTACAAATTGTTCACCATGGTTTTCACTAAAGTGTGAATCACTAAAAATAATCATAAAATACTCAAGGGTAGTTCTCAACAAAACAGGTAGGTAGCATTATCAATGTAAAATGTACAATCCATGATATAAAAGATTTGTTTATTTAGGTTCCAATTATAATCACACTTCAAAATAATTTGTGTAATGTACAATTAACAATTGAAAATATTTACCAACATCTAAAAATTGAACCCAAACAATAAAATGACGTACTTCACAAGTTAGTTTACACAAATTTGTAAATTAAATGAAATGTCAAACCATTTGTCTCTTATTACTTATTCTTAGAGCTTCAAGCTATAGTTTTTGAAGCTAATTCTAAAAATTTACTAATGATTGCAAGTGTGTTAGAAGATAATTTATTGTTAGCCATAAAGTCCAAGCTACTTGTAGTGTCTTAAGGTATTAAAATAACAAATTTAATATCAAATGTTTTAAGTCAAGCTTAACAAGAACAAAAACTAACATCTCAAATCATATGTTATACATCTATCTAGAAAAAACCCATCTTCCAACGGAATGTGCCTATTTAGTCCTAAATCATAGTCTTTATATCTTTGGAACGTGTTCATAAATATTCAAATCTTAATCAAGCTCTAGCATGAAAAAACACTTTTGCTCTAAAATTGAAATCCATGCTAACATATTCATATTAATTTTACTTACTAAGTTTTAAGTATAATTGCATTTCAAATTACCTCATTAAATATTGCATACATAACAATTTTTATTCTTTAACATATTAGGGTGCAAAATTTTTAAGGTCTACTATAATCTTGTCACAACATCACCCTTTTCTGTTGTTTTTTTCTAATCCTTTTTTCCATGTAAAACACATTTATGAATGATTATGATGGAATCTGAATTTTTGATAATCTAAAATATAGTCTTTCCCAATTTTTGACAACTTTTAATTCATATTTTTTATGAGGATCAAAATATAGAGTAAAAACTAATTGCAATAAAAACTAGGTTCTTTTCATCTTGTGTGGTTCACCTTAAAATATTTTCACCCATTAAAGTTCAAAAACTTATTTGGGTGTGATCAGAATCAAATGAGCCAATGGTGATGAAGGACTTAAAGATTGTAATCATTTTCACTTTTTCATAGAAAGGATTTTTGGGATCAAATCTTTTGTAACATGTTATTAGAAGTACATATAAGTTTTTCAATACATCACATTTTTTGTATTAATTTTTCATGAATAACTAAGAATTTTTTAAAAGTGTATAGATTCTACCAAATTTTGTGTTTTGCTTTGAAAATTTATCCTAAGTTCAAATTGTAGGAAAACATGTTAATTATTTAATGATTTATTCATTGTTTCATAAACTACAACTTAGTTTGAAATTTCCTGTACATTACAACCCATTTACATGTGGTGAAGGATTCTTGAAATTTCAAAATTTTGTTAAAGAGATTTTTTATCTTTTAAAATTTTTAATTTCACAACTTTCAAATTGCGAGTGTTTTTTGAATGTGGATAATCAATTAACATCATCTCAATTTTTTTTCTAATCAAAACTCCTTTATAAAAAGAATCTTTGATTTAATAATTTATAAAATTGATTGTTTTTGATGAACTGTTGTTAAAATTCAAAGGTCTTTTATTAAAACTGAAACTTAATTAGAGAATAGGTAGGTTTGAAATTGATCAATCAATATGGTGTTCAAACTTACTTTCTCATTGGAAAATTTAATGAAATATACATTTATGAAATTATAGCATAAAGATCATTGTATATTTAAAGGCCTCACCAAAAAACAAATATATTTTCTCTTTGGTAAAATATACTTGACACATATTTGAATCAAATGTTACATTGTAAAAGTAAGTTTTAAAAGCTACTTCAATTTAGAAAAGTCTACTTAAAAGCTACTTTTATAATGCAAAATTTAAAAAGTAATACATAATAATGAAAAAGTACTTTGTTATTTATCATTCAACTAAAAAATTGAATATATAACAATTTTGTGATCGGTTTTGACCCCACTTTTTGTTCGCTTCACAAGTAGACTAGTAACTACTTTAGATGTGCAGTTTATCATGCTTTCACCCATTGAATTCTATTGATTTTCTTTCTTTCTAAAGGTGCTATTAAAAATTACATCATAAAAAAATTTAAAAGTTTCATAAGCATTAGAAATTATAATAAGAAGTTCGAACACCCTGAAAGAGTTGCCACCCCGGGATATGATCTGAATCCTCCTAATTTGCTCAAGCTGAATTTCACACTAGAAGCATGATCATGAGCCGCCAGCTAAAGTGTCCTAATTCCAAGACGCCGATCCACCGCAGATCCGGCTTGATCAGAATATGCACCGGCTGCCCTGTCACAATCCCACCAATCGTCAAGAGTAAAGGATTCAACCCTAAACCCTGAACCCTTCTGCTCATCGCTGGGGTAGTGCAGAAGAGCTCCGGCAGAGCTTCGACGTCATTACTCATGTCCAGCAGCTCTCGACAAACGTGCATGCTGGCGAATTTCTCTTGCATATCCTAGTGCACCTTCCTAAACATATCAACTCTGAACATGAGTGTCAACCAAGGGACACTCGAAGCTATAAGATCTGCGCGTACTAGGCCCTAGTTCTAATTCCAGGCAAAGTCGACTCAAGATCAGTGCTGATCCAGGACTGCAACTTGTTGCGGCTCTTTCGATAAGTCCGCCCTCTTCAAGAACTTTGCAATTTTAAGATTCTAATTAGGAGAATCCATACTTACCAATCATCTTCGTCATATTTCTAAACCTGCTCGAATCACCCGGGGCATACAATCACCAGTACTAGCTAAACAGGATCATGTATCAAGGATCTGGAGTCCAACTAGCGAGAGCCAACCACGCACGTCGATGGACATCCTTGTGTGGCCAGCATCTGATGACAGCATGGGGAACTCACTCGCTCGAGCAGTAGTCGATGTACACGAGACTGAAGGATCGACTTCATGACGTTGGCGGCTGCGGGCAACTACTTACAAACTCGGCGGCTCCGAATACAACCTGTGTGCTGGCAGCTCTATATAAACCCATCATACAGTCCAGCCTGAATGCCATACTTGCCTTCGTGTTTAGGAATTTCTTCTGCTCCTCATTCGATTTGTGAATTGCACTGATAAATTCGTTCAACAGCTTGTTGGATTGTTCTTGAGAATTTCAGCCATTTGGAACGCTTGCATTCCGAGTTCCTCATTTAAGGGGTTTCGCCCGTTGAGTCGACCTTTGCAGCAGCGATGGCAATGAGCTCTCACGCCCAGGCCGATATGCTGTTAGCGCTCATCACTACGAACTTCCCAGGTAATTGGGCACCATCTTTAGCTAGTTACAGCTCTTGGGACTCTAGGACGTGCAAGATATTTTTCTGAGGTTTTCTCCCGGCGCCACAGAAGTTGTTACCAACTTAATCATAGTATTCTTGGAATCTCGTGACGTCTTTAGCAATTCCATGTTCTTCATTGCATTCGTCTGTCCTCAACAGCTTCTCCACGGGACTCTCAGGTCATGACTAATCTTTCACAAACATGCAGTTCTTGGTCTAATCTGCTTCTGTAGACAATTGAGTCATAATTTGCGGCCAGTGCTGAAGCTACTAGCTTTATTCATGTTGAAAACTTCACAGATGCAGTATTTATCTAATTTGGATCAGTGTTCAACGTAATGTACTCTGGAACTAGCAAGCAATTTAGCACTAGGTTACAAGGTTTCCGCATCACATGAATTGTCAGTTGCATGTATGAGTTTCAAGGTCATTGATCTATTTGTACGTATATATATTGCAGATCCAGCGTCTTCGGCGCGTGGACACAAGACATTCTTCTGCACAGCATGCAACACCGGACCGCATCCGCTGAACCTGTTCCTGGAAGAGGGCAAACAACATCACGGGCACAACAAGCTGCAAGTGTATCGAACTTCAAACCGACCTAGTGTCCTTGAAGAGGAGATCGGAAATTTAGTGGATCTGCAAAGCATCCAGAGATATTCCATCAACCAAAAGACCGTGGTATTCATTACCGGTCCAAATTTTCAAATCAAGTCGAGTATGATCCGCAACGCCTCTTGCAGCAGCAGCAGCTTACAACTACCTGCCTCAGCTCATGCGACTCCTACCTGCGCAAAATGCACCAAACTCTTGAGCGGAGCTACTGGTGGCCGCTTCTCCAGCAGCGGCAGCATCTTCTGTTCTCTAGGCTGTAAATTCGCAGAACAGCTATTCAACATGCACCCAGATCGAATCAATGCAGCACCTCTCGCTGTAGTCACTGGGGCCAACGTTAGCACAGTGGAGCACTCAACCAAGCAGTCACAAGAAGCTTTAGCTGACCCTAATCATACTACTAGTGATGGTGCTAGATCTAATGCTGTAGGACCCACAGAGGAAGTTTGTCTTCACAGCCAGGGTATACATGCCTGCAGATCAACTGGAAGATCAAGCAAGAGGAGACTACAACGCGGCTTGAACAGCAGGACCATACTGCCACCACAAAGGGCACCACTCTCTTGACAACCAAGATGCTGGAGTGATGAAGCAATGATAGGACCCTCTGCAATGTGTAAGTAATTCCACCAAGTTAGTTCTGCAATGACTGTAAGTAATTCTGGACACCAAGTTAGGTCAGCTGGTCGGAATGTTCACTAGGTATTACTGTGAACTGTGAGTTCATTTTTTGGGAAATGCATAGAACATGTGAAGGACTGGGACTGTGGCAGATTATTATGTCATTTTCGTGCCCGCATTATATGATATAATCCTCCAACCTGATGAGTATACACTCGTAATTTGGTAATTAAGTGACCAGAATTTCTGTTGAGCATGAGATTTTTTAAATCGTTGAATCTGCCCCCCCAGACAATAATGCTATGGAATGGCCTCACCCTTGCCTCATTATGTTGGGTGCATCACCTATCTCACCCTAACAGGCTTGCCTTGCAAATTACCTGGCATAATGGGCAAGGGCTTGACCATTTCACAGTACATAAGTCCTATGTTAATCTGTTGCTGGTTTGAACTTGCCATGTAAGTAGCAGAGTCATTACATGAAGAGTCTATTGTTGGAAATGCAATTTATGAACTTAACCTGCATCATGTGTGACCCAAAAGATGGGATCCAGGGCTTGAGGGACAGAGCTAGATGATCAATCAAGTACATGTGCATATAGAATTGGGAACAGCACAGCTTCATTGTTGAGCTTTGAGCATTCAATGAGGCAAATCAATAATTTTGATGAGGTCAATGTCCAATATATTCACAATTAGCAGTTCTTCATCCCAAGTTTTGGATTGGCAACTTAATCCAGAGCCTTGGTAAAAGGATAATTACCAATTTTATAATTATGCATAGATTCGATGTTTGAAGTGGAGTTATGAAGCAAAGTATGGCAGAGTTCTGAAATTAAGCACAGGTCTTAAGTTGGGAAGAATAACCTCTTGATGCCTACCAAAGGCCCTAACTTCTACAGCCTACCACCCTAGACATAGCTACTAAAGGATCGGCGCTACCTGGAGCGTATATAAGGTGAGGGCTCTCCATCATGCTAGCAACTTCAGCTAGCATCAAGATTTTAATATGCCAACCTGTAATATATATTTATATATAGTCAATTGTTAATTGAATAAGATGTATTCCTCTGCCCACGTAGCTCTTGGAGAAATATTACTTCATATAACTAAATAACATAAAACCATCATGGCTAGGATGCTGCAGGATTAGGGATTCCCTATTGATCACAAGTAGGCATGTCTAGACATTGATGTGTTTTTTCTACATGAAGTCTACAGTGTTACATAAACACTGTCTATGTAACAGACAAAGAAACACAGGGACAACCACAAATTAAAACATTTGTCTTTCTACATTGATTTGTTATTAATTAGGTCTGCAAACAAAGGAGAAAATTTAAATTGAGATTGGGATTTATAAATCAACAAAAAATAAAATTCTTCTTTTCTCAAGTACAAACGAAAATGAAGTTTAATTACTAGAAACTGTAAATAACTTTTTTAAATTTACAAAGTTATACATGAAACCTCATGGATTGAGGGAACATTGTCCTGGGACTGATGTTTCCATATTTTGCCCATTACAACATGGCTTGAATCATGCAATGAAACAAATCATCTTAAACATAAGTTCACATTGATTGCTCTTCCATGCATTAGGAAAAATTAGATATTTAGATGTTGGTCTCACAATCACCTAGAGAAAATGAACTTCTTTTTTTGAAATGTTTAAATAATTTGTTCTCCATCATGGTGAGGATGCAATTACATGTTAGAAAATTGTGAAAAGCAACAAGAGTGTACAAACAATAACAAAATTCGTGCAAACTTTCTCACTCACTCAATCTCACACTACTCAGAACGTCGGCCCCAATGAAGCTGTGCAATGTATTTTCTTGATTGTAAGGGTCGAAATGAAAATTGTGGCAAACACATTTGCTGAGGAAAATTTTAAAGATGTTTTTGAGACCTGAAAACTGGATAAATATAGTGCAATTGCAAGTTGGCAACCTTTCAGAGTTCTTTTGTGTGCAAGAAAAGGAAGCAAGTTCAAATAAATTGAGTTTATTTGAGGGGGGCCTCTAGTCATCATCGACCAATCCAATGCTTTCAAAACTTGCAAATTTCATCTGTTTCAGAAATCTTGCAATGTATTCCAACAAAACCAAATGATGGAGAAGCAAAGGGTAGTCTATTACAATTATTCCAAAAAGATTTTCTTAGAATCTATCATTGACGGAAGGTAGTTTGTTTATTTTGTTTGTTTGTCACATTTTTAGCTCCCAACCACTTGTAATGGTTACATGGATTATTGTCCATTTTTGCAAAACCTTTTTGCTCCGCAATAAGCATATTGTATCTATGTTTTTGTCGCTTTGTATCAATAGATCTTTTTTCTTTTTTTTTTGAAATTTAAAGTCAAGTTTGTTTATAATACAAAGCGAATTTGAAATTTGAAATTGGTGACTTTCTCTTAAGAAGTACTTGAGAACATTCAGTTTGATTTCATGGGAGTATTGGGTGCTTGTCACATCCCTCATGGGATTGTGTATGTGTGCATGTGCATGGTGACTAGAGCTCAGGACTTAATGCGTCTAGTTGAATTGCATATGCGCATGTTCAGCACACATACATATGTTCGCCAAATTGCTTGAGGTTTTTTTTGTTGGGCCATACCATTAAGGCTTTCGGCAACAACTTTGCATACACTTGGTTCTACAACATCATAAATAGCTTGAAGCTTATGGACATAAACTAGGTGAACTTCAAGCATATTTGCATAAGACTAACTTAAAAACTATGTATAGTTGGACTTAAAGCATAGTAATGACATATGCTCAATTCGATTCAAACATACGCGTATTATATGTTTTTTTGGGCTTTTTTAAAATTACTTGAAAATACTTGATCATCGTTGTCATTGTTCACTGTTTCGGAAGTAGGTGTAAAATTGTGTCAAATGTTTTCAATCATCTTAGAAACCAATTGCAAGCTCGATAAGGACCAAACCCTAATACTAGTGTGCAATTTTATTCAAGGTATGCCTATGCTCAAGCTGGTTAAGAAGGGTTTGGGCACAACTTAAGCTCAGCTTGCTCAGCGTTTTGCTCATTGTATTCACGTATTTCACGTATTCACATTTTCAAATTTTAAAATACTTGAAAATACTTATTTTTTAGCACCTTCAAAAATTACGCGTATTTTGTATGTCACTACTATGACTTAAAGGTCAAGAAATAGGTATGGAGGCAAATAATTTGATATTTCATTTATTTCAAAAATTTAATCCCTTGGCGTGCATTTCATTTTATTTCATTCTTGTGCAATTTTGAATTAAATGGGTGTAGTCACAATCAAACGAGCCAAAAAACACGTTTGACGACCACCAAAATTGTATTAAAACTATAATTTTGTTAGATATATTTTTGTGGTGCCACTTTAATGCCCTATTAATCATGGAATGTAATATTAAATGAATAATATGAATGTTGAAAAATTCAAGACAAAAATTCAAAATACAATAATTTAAGTTTTGGTTTTAATAAAAGACCTTTGAATTTGAACAACAATTACATCAAAAGCAATCAATTTTGTAAATTATTAAATCAAAGATTCTTTTTATAAAGGAGTTTTGATTAGAAAAAAAATTGAGATGATGTTAATTGATTATCTACATTCAAAAAACACTCACAATTTGAAAGTTGTGAAATTTAAAATTTTAAAAAATAAAAAATCTATTGAACAAAATTTTTAAATCTCAAGAATCCTTTACCACATGTAAATGGGTTGTAATGTACATGAAACTTAAGACAAAGTTGTAGTTTATGAAACAATGAATAAATCATTAAATTATTAACGTGTTTTCTTACAATTTGAAATTAGGATAAGTTTTCAAAGCAAAACACAAAATTTGGTAGAATCTATCCACTTTTTAAAACTTCTTAGTTATTCATGAAAAATTAATACAAAAAATTTGATTTATTGAAAAAGTTATATGTATTTTTAATAACATATTGCAAAAGATTTGATCCCAAAAATCTTTTTTATGAGAAAGTGAAAATGATTACAATCTTTAAGTCCTTCATCACCATTGGCTCATTTGATTGTGATCACACCCAAATAAGTTTTTGAACTTTAATGGGTGACAATATTTTAAGGTGTACCGCACAAGATGAAAAGAACTTAGTTTTTACTACAATTTTTTTTTTACTCTATATTTTGATCCTCATAAAAAATATGAATTAAAAGTTGTCAAAAATTGGGAAAGACTATATTTTAGATTATGAAAAAATTAGATTCCATCATAATCATTCATAAATGTGGTTTTACATGGCAAAAAGGATTAGAAAAAAACAACAAAAAAGGGTGATGTTGTGACAAGATTCTAATACACTTAAAAAAATTTGCACCCTAATATGTTAAAGAATAAAAATTATTATGTATGCAATATTTAATGATGCAATTTGAAACACAATTATACTTAAAACTTAGTAAGTAAAATTGATATGAATATGTTAGCATGGATTTCGATTTTAGAGCAAAAATGTTTTTTCATGCTAGAGCTTGATTGGGATTTGAATATTTGTTAACACGTTCCAAAGATATAAAGACTATGATTTAGGACTAAATAGGCACATTCCCTTAGAAGATGGGTTTTTTTTGGATAGATGTATAACATATGATTTGAGATGTTAGTTTTTGTTCTTGTTAAGCTTGACTTAAAACATTTGATGTTAAATTTGTTGTTTTAATACCTTAAGACACTATAAGTAGCTTGGACCTTATGGCTAACAATAAATTATCTTCTAACACACTTGCAATAATTAGTAAATTTTTAGAATTAGCTTAATAGACTATAGCTTGAAGCTCTAGGAATAAGTAAAAAGAGACAAATGGTTTGATACTTCATTTAATTTACAAATTTGTGTAAACTAACTTGTTAAGTGCCTCATTTTATTTTGTGGGTTCAATTTTTGGGTGTTGGTAAATATTTTCAATTGTTAGTTATACATTACACAAATTATTTTCAAGTGTGATTATAATTGGAACCTAAATAAAGTAATACAAATATAATGACATGGCTATCATATATTTTACAACTTTATTCAACCAAGGATTAAGCACCCAGGTTTAGGTGGTTGCAACAAGAGCATCAAACAAATGCCAATTTGGTAAGAAAATGAAAAGTTATTCATGAGATGCATTTTTGTGTGCATCCATGGCCCTTTACATTTGCAATCTTCTTTGAGGAATTGTTGTGTATAAAGCTCATATGTTGGTGTCAAATGATGAAAATGTATATGGCTTATGATTACCTTCAATAAATATTTGTTTACAAGTTTCAATTCCAGACAAGAAATGAACAAATTCATAGAAAATGTATGAGGTGAAAATTTTCGGCCTAGGCTAATACCTTTGCCTAATAGGGTCACTAGTGCTAATGCTGGGTAGTTCTCTTAGTTTTTTGAGAATTGCTAATCTTGTTTCTTCTCAGAACTTAAAGAACCCTTGGTTCCTTGTTTTTTAAAGAAATCAAGCTTAAGAGAAGTAACCAAGGTTTTAGATTTTCAACTATCCTTATCGAAAAAAATAAAATTACAAATTAAATGTCACATTGTTTTTCTAAGCATCCTATCAATCTTTGTTGATTCTATTCTAAAGGGAGAAACCTAGGTGCATGATGTCATTTTTTGGGAGAAATTCTCTTTCTAGGACAAACTTCCAATCTTTCTTTACTTTGTACTATCTTGTATTGAATCAAAGTCTTCCCATTGATTGATCAATTTTTAAGTTGAGACTTGATAAAATTCCATTTAGACTATGGGTTATTTGTACCCTTCCCTAATAAATAATTCATGACAATTTCATCCACTAATGCAAAATCATCTTGTGATTAGCCACTTGATTTTCAAAAACTTTTACAAGATGTTACATAAAAGTTTAAATCCTAATTACAAATTTCTTAAATTATGGATTCTACATTTTACATTGATAATGCTACCTACCCGTTTTGTTGAGAACTGCGCCTGAGTATTTTATGATTATTTTCAATGATTCACATTTTTATGAAAACCATGGTGAACAATTTGTAATTTGGGTTTCACCAAGGGTGATACATATTGGTTTTTAGAGTCCCAGCCCAATGTGAGAATTGCCTGAGAATCATGGTCCATTTTAATAACCACCCAACATTAATGGGTACCTATTTTTTTGGATTGGATGAATGTCTCCTATTTGGCACATGTGCCACATCATGCATCGGCCTAGATATGTAAGCTCTTCAATTTTGCAAAGATTGCCAACCATTTGAGGATGGGCTTGATCATCTACTATATGCACCTCACTCTTCATTTCAATCTAGGTGTAACCAATCCAACTATCTTTTCACACTCTTCCTTCCTCTAAAATTTAGCATTCCCTTGGAATCTATAGTGCTTTTAAAAACATAATTGTAATAGATTTGAAATGGTGATCATCAAGAAAATAATTTAGCTAAATATGGCTATAAAAAATAGGAAAGTGGAAAAAATAAAGCATCCTTCTATATTGCTTGCTACCTAATGGGAGCATAATACAAAAATTTCACAATTTTTCTTTAACTTTTTGAAAAATTTGGTGTTTCGAAAACCCAATAAATTATTTTTTTCCATTAAAATAAATAAATTGAGTACCCCAGAAAAAAAACTACTGCAAGTCTATGATCTTAATTGCCACTAGCCGCATAAGCATTCGAAAGAGGCACATAGCCTACAACACATTTTCAGGCTGTGGTTCTAGAACTTTTTTCAGCAATGCATTCTCCCATCACCAACTTCCAATTAGCACATTTATCAGGAAGGAACTACAATTTGCCAAGTATTTGACACATTTATACAATTATGTGAAGAAAGGCACATAGTAAAAAACTGACTCTGAATATGTCTTGGGTATGACACATTTTCCTCGTTGAAGATTGTTTTTCATTTCATTACGTAGAAACATGTTACATTAATTTTAAATATTTATTTCAATATTACAAACATCTATTTATGAAGAAAGGTAGTTTGTTTATTTTGTTTTGTTTGTACTTATGAGATCCACCAAATTGGATTGCTCCAGATCGCATTCTTGGTCTCTCTTGAGGAGGAGGGGGGTGCATCAGCTTGGTTTCATGGTGTTTGGTCTTGTGGTGTTGAAGTTTTTGAATATTGAATGATTTCTTCAATGAAAATTAAATTAAATTGTAGCTTAAAATTTCAGAGCAATTGGAATGTGCCTTTGGTGTTGTTGGAAAGACCTTGATGAGCAAGATTAATGGAATTTATTTGGTAAGATTTGGAATCAAAATGTGAGAAATATTGATTTTTAAGTGATGTTTTCCACTGAAAATTCAAATAAATTCTAAAAACCAGGTTTTGGAAGGAAAAATCAGTTGAAAACGTGGTAACACTTGGGCCGACACGACAGGCCACACTATATATTTTTAAGTTCTAATTTGGTTTACAAATTCAATTTTACATATTTAGTTAGATCTAATTTATATTTATATTTATATTATATTATTTTTATAATATCTTTATATCCAAATGTCAAAACATTACATTAATTTGAATATTTTGATTTGAGAAATGGAGGTTGTATAAATCTAGAAAACAATTCTCAAAATTGGACAACAAGGTTCAATTACACCAAAAGAATTTGAAATCAAAGGGTCCTTTCAAAATAAAAAACAAAACAAACACCAATTTAGTTAAGTTTCATTGTATTATTGTTGTTTGGGGTGTTGGTCAGTGTTTTTTTTTAAATGTTTTTTTTGTAATCCCGCCAAAGTGGTGATCATCTATAAGAAGATGTAGCGAAAGTGGGGATCATTCAAATAAATCAGCTATCTAACAAATATGATGTAGAAATCCTTAATCATCTTTTTATATTTCTAGCTACTTACTAAAACTGAATATAAAAAATCTGCCAATTTTTAGTTGCAGCTTTTCAACTTCTAACAATCAAAACCCTAAAAGTTCACTACATTCTTTAAAAACAACATTTGACTTTTCGCCAAATTTTGCATTCAAAAAATGCTACATTGCTATGAATCAGTTTAGTTTGTCCATTTCTAGAAAAATATACTTTGTAGTGAAAAATTCATCTAAGCTATATATCATTGGGGGTAAGACTCTCTCATATTTCTCTTTAGGGTCTCCAAGGCTTCTTCCACCTTGGATATTTAACTTTCATCACGTTCCACAACTCTACAAACTATGTGCTATAAACTCTCTGGCACTTTGCATGCTATCACGAGATAAGTGTTTGGCACCTTTCTTTTATTTCCAATACATAATTTCTTGGGACATGTGACATTTTTTTTCTCATGCCATCACTTGATCCTCAAGTGATATAGATTGCCATAATGCACCACTGGGTTGCTTGTAGTCATCTCTCTCCAACGAATTGTGTGTTCGGAACTTTTTCTATACACTTCCCTCATGCCTACCAAATTGGATTACAGACCATGACCCCAAATTCTCCATGAATTCTAAGAAACTTTCCACACTAGTTGTAAACTGAAATTGTAATCTTGTTGGGAACAATTTAGACTAATTGATAAAAGGACCAAGGAAATCTATTTGGATATATTACTTGTATTAGGCTAAGGCAACTTTTCAAAAGAGTTGCGGTAGTTATTTTGCTTGCTAACTACCACCATTGTAGCTTACACCATGAACCCATTTAGTGCACAAATGTGTTGTTCACCTCGGCAAATGCTACATTAATAATTTGGAATTTGCAAGAATTTGCAAGAATTATAAATTTAATAGATCACACTTATTTCTAAGACTATGCCACAAATTCTCACTAAAGTAAATTTGTGGCTTGATGGAGTCTAAAAGATTACAAAAATTGGCCCAAGAAAACGCAAATTGTGTAAATTTGTTTTCAAGCTCTTGTCACTTGATGAAGGATCTAAGGGATCAACTTTGGGCACATAGGCCTACCGCACCATTCACAACCAGTCAGACGGAGAAAAACACCTTTAATCATATTGTGAGTTCTGCAATGCAATCATCAAAGTCAAAAAGGAAGTTGCAAACTTCACTCCATGAAGCACATAGTTTCCTTGATTTCTAAGAGGTTCTCTTAATGGTGTTGCCATCTTTCATATCTCAGTATTAATTTTATTACTTGGGGGTGTGTCTTGACACTTCTTACGAGTTGTTTTAGGATGTAAATACATGGTCAAAGGATTTAGACCACTTGGGTAGAATTTGAATGTTTCCTTCTTAAAAGCAACTTAGCTTTGTCTTGTTGATAAATGTAGCATATTTACATCATTGCGCCTCTACCAAAATTCATTTTATGCTAAATATTAATACATGTGAACAATAGGGTTGAACACATTTAAATGTGAACTATTTTTAAAAATTTTACAATATAATCTTTGAAGTAGATTCTTAGAGGCATCATGTCATGATTCATTTAGTATAAACATTGCAAGCCATAAGATTAGATGTTGTTGCACACCAAGGATTAAATAGATTGGAATGAGAATTGGAATAATTTATGAAATCAATTTTGAATTATTGGACACAATGTTGTTTCACCATTTGCAAGAAAAGAATGTTCGCTTGAAGTTTGTTAATTTGAAGGGTATATCACATTAAGGCTATTTTCATGGATTTAAAACATTTCAAATCATATCTCATGATTTGAAGGAGGAACAACAGTTTACATCCAACTTATGTGTAGTTGTTTGACATCTACTCCACCTAATTAATTATCCATGTTACATCTACCTATGAAACGACTTTTTGTCCCCCTATTCCCGGTTCTATGAGGTGACTATACTTGAAAGTACAAATGCTACCGGTGAAGGAAAAATGCAAGTGTACTTTCTAGATGTTAGGTTGTGTTTGTAGTTGAAACTAAGTAGCTTGCCTCCTATGCATCATTTACAATTTAGAATTGATAGGCTCAAACACTCCAAATCCTAGAATTTTATGTTAAATCGTCATTCATTTAAACCAACTTTTTAGGACTCAACACCATGTTCAACTTAGCTGCAAACCACTAATCACTTGAAATATTATTCCTAACACATAAGTTATTCGAATCTGGTTTGCCTTAGCTCATTAAAAAGTTAACTACTAGGCGCACCTTTTTACTAAATCTTAAGAACTACAACTAAACCAGTAAAAAGTTGCACTACCAAACCTGAGAGTGTTTTTGGAAGGTAATTGGTTCAACTTGACTGTAGACCACTAGTCACTTCAACTATCATTTCTAACACATAAGTTATTCAAATACGGTTTGCCTTAGCTCATTAAAAAGCTAATTACTAGGTGGACCATCTTACCAAATCTTAAGATCTACAGCTAAACCAGTAAGAAGTTGCATTACCAAACCCGAAAGGGTTTTAGGAAGGTAGTTGGTTCAACTTGGATGTAGACCACCAATCACTTCAACTATCCTTTCTAGCACATATGTTATTCAAATTCGGCTTGCCTTAGCTCAGTAAAAAGTTAACTACAAGGCACACTTCGCTACCAAATCCTAAACTCTGCAACTAAACCAGTAATAAATTATGCTACCAAACCTAAGAGGGTTTGTGAGATTTCTTTTAAGATTTCAACCTCCTAACACTATCCTTACTCCTTTCGATTCCTTCAAATTTATTACCAAATGTCCATTCTACTTTTATCTTTCTCCATCTTCAAGACTAATCATTCTCTTCTTCCTCAAGAAGCTTGTGGGAACAAATATTCTCAAGATTTGAATTCAAAATTATGTCCAGGGAAAGAGAGAACCACCAATGATCCGAATTTGCCCTTTTTAAGAGAAGGAGATGGAAGTAGGTGAAGGAAGATCCCAACTTGGTGGGCAATGTAAGGTTCTACTGCATGGTGGGCAATGGAAGGTTCCATTGTTTAGTGGCCAATGGAAGGAGAAAGAGAAACATCTTTTCACCTCTTCCCATTTTCCCCCCAACAAATTTTACTCAAACCTTCAGTTTTTTCCTTTGACCTTAAGGTCTTATTTTACCATGGTTTTAGGCCGTTACCTATGCATTCCTTTCCTTTTCCTTGACTTGTAAATTCCGACCACGCATGTTGATGTAACAAGTCCTCCACCCATTCCTTGCCGAATTGATTTTCATTAAAAACCTCCTTTCCTTTCTTTGAAATCATGGCGTCGCATATGGCCACATCTTACGGGCCTCAAACTACATAAGTGAACGAAGAATCGCCTCCGTAGTCATCTTTAGATTTGACCCTGATGCAACATCCTTGTGATGAAGATCCTAAACCTCGAGAGGTGGACGCTTGTGTTGAAGTTGAACCCCTTCGAGCCTGGTACTATCGTATTTCTCCGAACTCTCACACCTTGGTGATCCTATTGCAAGTCGACCCCGCTTTTGGTAATGAACCTAAAACTGTTTGTGAAGGTTGGTACAAAATTGAAGATATTTCTATCTTCGCATGGTCTTTCATTCCCAACATTGGACACTATCGTTGCTTGCATGGTCTAATTCATCAACTGTTTCCTAAGAACAAAGCAAATTATCTAGTTTGCACCATTCGATGCATCCTAGATTTCTTGCCGTTATGAATTATCACTATGGCATAACCTAGGATTCAACATGTCATTGCAGCTCCTTGTTGAACTTATCCATAATCTAAATGAATGGTTCATTCATTATGAAACCCATGTTGCCATTACCATTGCCATACTATCACACTATTTATTCCTAGTGATGACATTCTTCATTTTGCAAAATAAAATTCTTTAAAATTCTTCATTTAGCACCTTGTCATAACATTCTTCGACGCGAATTTTAACGAATTTTCACGAATTTTAACGAATTTTATGGATTTTTTGGGCTTCCATAACATTCTCGCACCAAGAATGTCATCACTATGTATTTATTTAATTGTTACGTTATTTGGAATAAATCTTATGCTTATAAGGCTTGAAGGTTGTTCTATTTTTATGGGACCTTTCATTGACACCTTTCAACGACCTCGTGAATCTCAAACATCCTTGCTACTCACTAAATATTAGAACAAGACCTATTTTTTGCTAAACACCACGAATTTTGGTGTTTGCTTCTACCCCAACCCTCTAGACATTTTTCATCCCTAATTACACAACTGAAGTTCAAAAACTATGGCTACCAACTTTTTATTGAAGAAAAGAATTAACCCAACACCTTATTCATGAATATCGCATTTTAGGAAAGAAAACACCCCCCGTGCAACCATCGCATTCATCATTCCTTATTCTAACTTGAAGTTGCCAAAACTCCCTAATAACCTTACCACACTTGAATACCCCTAATGTAATTCTTAAAAATTGAAACTACCATACATGGTTGTGTCGGTATGGTTCACACTACCCTTGGAATTCAAAGATATTCTCTTGAATTTATTCAACTGAAAACCTCACTACAATAATTATTAATTTAATTAGATTTACGTTTTAAAATAAAGTTGGTGAAGGTTTTACAATTGCTTTCAACATACTTGTTTTCATAGATTATAATAACCTTTAGATTCCAAAGCCTTGACCATAGATAGAAAGTATTATCTGGTTTGTCGAGGACTAACAAGTTTATACTCCTAGTACCTTGGCAACTTCCAACTTTTCCAATTTATTTGTTGTATAATGGGGAATTCAATTGTGACAAATGGATGGCATTGAATTATGACAATTATTGTCTCATCAAAAGGTGAAACTAGATTGTTAACTAGTGAAAGTTAGGTCATTTTGGTCACATTGAACTTATAGGTTGCCTTCAAACCCCTTGGTTTAGGTATGTGTAACACATGTTTTGCTTACTAGAATGTTAGTGATATGGAATGTCAATGTGATAAATACAATAATTGCTAACCTTAATTTATGTTTGGGGTTCAATAACATTTCACATCATCATTATGTCCAAGAATATGAAGTTAGTGTGATGTATGAATCATGTTAAAATTTCTTAATATTTCACCCATTTGAGAGTGTGGATGGAGGTACTTCAATCCTTTCGAAGGTCTTCTAATTGTTCATGATTAAAAAATAATTCCACCTGGATTCACAAAGTGAGCATGGAAATTGAAGCATAGAAAGGCCATTGGTCCTTTCTATATGTCAATGAAGTGAATTAAAGCACAAAAAGCCCATTGGTCCCCTTCTATATGTTTATGATGTATGAAAGTTTTGTAAGGAAAATTGCCAAAATCCCAGTAACTTCATCAACTATTCATATCATAACTATTATCATTAGTTTATGTGTAATATGCATAGTAAAGTTGAACCATATTGCAAAACTTTTGTGCATTATGAAAATAAATTTATTAGTGGGTACAACTTTAAAAGCTGCACAATACTTAGGAAGTTGGAAGTCCAACACAAAGCCAAAATCAATGTAATGGTAGGCTTGTGTTAGCCAATGATATTTGATTCAAGACACTCAAAAGTTTCAAAATTATCAAAATTCATGTTAGAAAATTTTGGTACAAGATTTTGAATAATGCTTTAATATATGTGGTTGGGAATACTTACATTACAAACTGATTAAGTTTCATAGGTTCATACAAATTTTGTGCAGAAAATCTATTTTCATAGGTTATACAAAAATTACATAGTTTTATGCAAAATTACATCACAATAATTGTACAAATTTAGTTAAAATATAAATCGTACATATTTCACATTAAAAAATTATAAGTGGAAAAAACACATTATTTATATAGACGTAATATACATAATTTTTGTATCATTTTTACACTTTGAAGCCCATAATTGTTTTGTGGACATATTGTTTTAAGATATTTGCATGTTTTTTATTGAAAATTTGTGATGTACACCTTACTACAAAAACCCATTAACATGTGCCCGCGCTAATTTTTTTCAAAGCATGCATTAAATTCTTGACAAGGTGGACAAGTTGGTCTAGCCACCATTGTAATTGGTAAAAGCATTGCACAATATATTCTATCCATTCAATAAACTGACCAACTTAGAAAGGTGCAAATTGTGTTCATTGTCATGACCTTTTGTCCAGCATTATTGTCGGTTTTCTTCATTGCAACTATCTCACAATACCGCAATTACCATCCAATGATTGTTTGTAAAAAAATATTTAATTAAATAAAGAGTTATAGTATGTTACAACTGAAATCTGAAATAGAATTCCAAAGAATAACAATCATTTATTTCAAAAACAAATTACATACGGGTTCAATTACGCTATCAGGAGCCACACCCACCCCTTTAGATCTTTTTTTTTTGGTTGTTTTTCAAAAGAATATTCTTCAAATCATTTAAATACATTTTTTTTGAATTTAAAAACATTTTGATACTATAATTATGTTAAGGTGTATATTAAAAAAATCCCAGAATCTATCATTAAAAAAAAATATCAAATTGTGCCTTTAGTGTCAAAATTATTTTTAAGTAGTGGTTACAAGTTTTTAAAATTGAAAATTGTGTATTTTTACTCATTATATTGATTGAAAATTCTTATAATATGTACATAATGTATTCACAATAATATTTTATTAAAAATTATTCTATTTATTATTAGTTTTACAATCCAAAATTCAAAAAATTAAACAGTGGTTATGATTGCTAATGGTACATGTTAGTATGATTACACCCATACTTTGAAACTCACCCAAACAAAGTTATTTTCTTTAGAACACATATATCTTGCATTCGCACACACTTTTGGAATACATATATTGATTTCCAATTTTTTTCAAACTCCTCCAAAAACTTGACAACATTAAGAAAAAAATTTCATCCAAACTCCTTTTCAACAAACATGAAGAGAACGGGTCGAACCCTTAAAAGGTTCCATACCACACATGGATCTTCTTCATTTGTTCCTAAATTTTTTCACCTTTATCTTTAAAATCAACCTACCAACTCACCTGCCAAAATAATCTTCAATTGTTCTTAAATTAGGGGAATATTTTCCACCTACCCACCTTTTAGAAGAAGTCACCAATAATTATTTTAATATAAGTCTAGAAATAAACATTAAACATTCTTACATGCACTACTAACAAATCAAACTTATTAAATTTATCACAATAGTTAAATTTTGATTATTTTTCCTTGAAATCATTTGTGTAACAATAATTACCATCAAGTAATAAAAGGTCTAACTACTAAGTTGAAAAATTTAAACACCTAAGACCCCACCCTTTTATTTAAATCTCAAAACAAAGATACCTTGGCATGGTATTTAAACATAACATGATACAATTTTCAACTTTAATTATAATTCTTAAACTAGGTTAGACACTATGTAATCTATGGGTTTCCAAAGAAAAAAAACTAAAGTTTTAGGTAGCATTACCACAACTATTATGTGGAGGGAACATTATTTTCTTCTTTTCCACTTTCTAAAAAGATTTATTTTCTTCATGAATTTGTTTTTTATTTGTGTTCTATAGTGCTTTGAAATTCAAAAATTATTTTTTTGTAGAGTTTTTCTATTCAATTCCTCTTGGTTTGTTGTTTGGCTCCTTTTGTGTTACTATTGGGTCTTATTGTGTTATTGTTTGGCTTTTCTCAAGTTCTTGCTTGAGTTTTATCACATTATTGTTTGACTTTTGGGTTATTATTCAACTTTTCTTGGGTTATTGTTTAGAGCCAATATCTTGAATTTCTTATTTTTTATTGCTTATCAATTAAATATTGCCCCCCATTTGTTTTGTGCAGATTTAGGAATGAAGAACTTGGATCCAATCCATCAAGTTACTTATTCCATTATTTCAAATATGATTTACAAACTATGCTTCCAACAATTTTGTGTTTTTTTGTTTGGATGTTAATGTTGTATGTTTTAATATTGTTTCATTTCCTTTGATAGAACATTTGTTCATGTTCCAAGTTCAACCTCTATTTTTTTTGTTTATTATTAAAGTTGATTCTAGAGCATTCTAATATTAGTAAATATTTTTTGTTGTTTTTAGGATTTGTTATAATTCATACACTTTTTTTGCGTTGCATTACATTTCATTTTGCATATTCATATTTTACATGAAGAAAAGGGGTTAAGTGAGTTATTTTGATGTCGTAAATGTTGATAAATGTTTTGAGTTGTATGTAGGATTTAGATAATTTAATCACTATGCAAGTAAAAAATTAAAAACACACCATGGTAAAACAATCTTTTATTTCAATTTTTCCAATATTGTTGAATAACATTGATAAAAAAAAGTTGGAAAATTGGGTAGTCAAGTGAAAATATTAAAAACATAACAATTAAAAATGAAACATGTGAATTTTTTTTTCAATTATGTTCCTATGGAAGAGTTGTCTATAGATTATCCCAATTTGGAAACAAAAACCAATAGAGGCCTTGAAAATGAACAAATATGAAAATGAACCTTCAAAAATAGCATGCTCAAAGAGTTGAAAGGAGACTTGATGGTAGAAATGCATTTTGTTCGGTTTACTTTAATGCTAATGATAACAGAAAAGTTGATCATACTACTAACAACATGTCACTTTGAAAGTCACATCCTAAACTCATAAACTAACAATTTAATTTATGTCACAATAATGTTGAATATTAACAAATGCAACATGGTGTGGGCTGATTTATTTTGCAGACCACAAAATTGTGTGACATGACCAAAAAACCACAAAAAATATAGTTGGGAGGAAAAAAAAAACAACAAACGTGACACATTATAATATGTATTAAATGAAAAGAAACCTAGTAAGACAAAATCAAATAAGAAAAATAAGTTATACCAACATAACAAGGAAAAAGACATGAGAAAAAAAACCACAATTTGTATGGATGAGGAAATAATTAGTGTTAGATAGTTATGCGAGCTTTAAAGGTTTCAAACCATATTTGGATCTGGTTTAAGACTCATGCCTGGAGCACTTCCTTCTTTAACCCAATTTCATACTCAAAAGATTCATTACCAATATTAGCAAATGTTGGCCCTTAATCAGCCTTAAGTGAAAAACTTGAATTCCCAACACCTGGGTCAAAAATCTCAACATGTTTTTTCCGGAATTACATGCCTAACTAGAACCCATCTAAATTACATGAATTTTTCTTAAGAACAAGTCTACCACTTGAGGCTAACCATTGTATAACACTAATTTTGATACACATGTAACATTGGTTTTGGTAAGCATGTACACAATATAAAAGAACAAAAGAAAAAATAGCCAATAAATTAAAAAAAAACTCCCAAAAAATAAAGGGGCTATGTTTTTTGCCCGAAACTCAAATGCATGTACAAAATAAATGAAAAAGAAAAAGAAAACAACCAACAAATACAAGAAAAAACTTCGAAAAGACAAGGGGGCCATGTTCTTTGCCCCAAACCCAAAAACATGTACACAATATTAGGAGAGAAAAAATCAGCTAACAAATAAAAGCAAGGAATGACACAAACCATGCCACATGTATATAAGATGTCAAAACACCCAAAAGATAAAAGGTATAAAAAATAAAAAATAACAGCAAAAAAAAAAAGGTCAAAAAGTGAGATGCATACTAAATGTCTTGAGAATGTTTAATAAATATGCTTGTTGGCCCAAGCTAATAGCCCCCACACATGACTTGTGCTTCTTGCCCCAAACCTAAAAGCAAAAAAAATATAAGAAAAAAACTAGCCAATAAAACAAAATAAGGAATGAGACAAATTTGGATAACACATGTACATATTCTTTGCTTAGAAACACTCTAAAGACAAGAGGTATGACAAAGAAAATAACAAAAGAAAAAGGGTTTAAAAGTGAAATGTACGTATTAATTTTTCCCCACAAGTTGTTCAAGTGTTTATTGCCTAAACCAAAGACCTTTTACACATTCTTGCTTCTACTTCTTTCCCCAAACTCACTTCTTTACAAACCAACCTTGAGCTTGTCCCCTAAATAAACCAACAATCCAAAACCTTGTAGAAAAAAATGTTGCATAACCAAAATTAATTCTTTTTTCCCAAAGATTATGCACATCAAAGGTGTCACACGCTTGTTAAACAAATCAAAAGCAGCCAAGATTTGAACTAAGTTGCAAATCAAAGGTTTCATATGAATGTCATATGTTGTTGAAGTGGTGATCGAGTGTGGAAGAGGACTTGGACTTCTTGTGTAAACTATTTCTTCACCTTCATTTATTTAGGTCATGTTGCTCCCTATCTTTATTATAAAATATTAATTATAAATTTTAAAATATATAATAAGTTCTAAGAATTCAAAAAAAACACTAAGCCCTTTGGAGGTAGACCTTTGTTTAAGAAAAAAATTATATTATAATTTTAAAAATCACTTTTGTATATATATATTTTTTGCAATATAATTTTTTTTTGTGCCATTAGGTGAAGGCATGTAAATTATATAAAAAAAGTTGTCGAAAAATATCAAGTTAAAAAAGAGATAGTTTTTCATGAAAACATAAGAAAGTAGATTCAAATTTTAATTAAATTTCATTTTGAAACTATTGAACCTTCAATTGGGTTTATTGTAAATCAACTACAACATTTCAAAAACTTTGAAATAATAAAAATAAGGAGTAAATAGGTTTGAAACTGACTAGTCAATATGGTGTTCAAACCTACTTTTTCATTAGAATTTTAATGAAATATACATTTATGAAATTATAGCAAAAAAATCATTGTATATTCAAAGGCCTCACCAAAAAAATGAATATATTTTCTCTTTGGTAAAATATACTTGACACATATTTGAATCAAATGTTACATTGTAAAAGTAAGTTCTAAAAGGTACTTGCATTTAGAAAAGTTTATTAAAAACCTACTTTTATAATGCAAAATTTAAAAAATAATACATAGTACCTTATTATTTATCATTCAACTAAAAAATTGAATATATAACAATTTTGTGATGAGTTGTGACCCTACTTTTTGTTCACTTGACAAGTAGACTAGCACATATTTTAGTTGTGCACTTTATCATGCTTTCACCCGTTGAATTCTATTCATTTTTTTTCTTTCTAAAGGTGCTATTAAAAATTACATCATAAAAAAATTTAAAAGTTTCATAAGCATTAGAAATTATACTAAAAAGTTCAAACACACTGAAAGAGTTACCGCCCCGGGTCTGATTCCTTCTAATTTGCTCAAGTGAATTTCACACTAGCAGCATGATCATGAGCCGCCAGCTAAAGTGTCCTAATTCCAAGCCGCTGTGTGACCCATCCATGGCAGATCCGGCTTGATCAGAATATGCACCGGCTGCCCTGACACAATCCCACCAATTGTCAAGAGTAAAGGATTCAACCCCCTGAACCCTTCTGCTCACCGCCGGCGTAGTGCAGAAGAGCTCCCGCAGAGCTTCGACGTCATTACTCATGTCCAGCAGCTCTCGAAAAACCTGCAAGCTGGCGAATTTCTCTTGCATATCCTAGTGCACCTTCCTAAACATATCAACTCTGGACATGAATGTCAACCAAGGGACACTCGAAGCTATAAGATCTGCGTGTACTAGGCCCTAGTTCTAATTCCAGGCAAAGTCGACTCAAGATCAGTGCTGATCCAGGACTGCAACTTGTTGCGGCTCTTTCGATAATTCCGCCGTCTTCAAGAGCTTTGCAATTTTAAGTTCCTAGTTAGGAGAACCCATACTTATCAATCATCTTCGTCATGTTTCTTAACCTGCTCGAATCAATACAATCACCAGTACTAGCTAAAAAGGATCATGTATCAAGGATCTGGAGTCCAACTAGCCAGAGCCAACCACACACGTCAACAGACATCCTTGTGTGGCCAGCATCTGATGCCAGCATGGGGAACTCACTCGCTCGAGCAGTAGTCGATGTACACGAGACTGGAGCATCGGTTTGATGAGGATCGAATTGATGACGTTGGCGGCTGCGGGCAACTACTTACAAGCTCGGCAGCTCCGAATACAACCTGTGTGCTGGCAGCTCTATATAAACCCATCATACAGTCAAGCCTGAATTCCATACTACCCTTCGTGTTTAGGAGTTTCTTCTGCTCCTCTTTCGATTTGTCAATTGCACTGATAAATCCGTTCAACAGCTTGTTCGATTGTTCTTGAGAATTTCAGCTATTCGGAACGCTTGTATTCCGAGTTCCTAATTTCAGGGGTTTCGCGTTGAGTCGACCTTTGCAGCAGCGATGGCAATGAGCTCTCACGCCCAGGCCGATATGCTGTTAGCGCTCATCACTACGAACTTCCCAGGTAATTGGGCACCATATCTAGCTAGTTACAGCTCTTGGGACTCTAGGACGTGCAAGATACTTTTCTGAGGTTTTCTCCCGGCGCCACAGAAGTTGTTACTAACGTAATCATAGTATTCTTGGAATCTCCTGACGTCTTTAGTAATTCCATGTTCTTCATTGCATTCGTCTGTCCCCAACAGCTTCTTCACGGGACTCTCAGGTTCTGACTAATCTTTCACAAACATGCAGTTCTTGGTCTAATCTGCTTCTGTAGACATGTGAGTCAGAATTTGCGGCAAGTGCTGAAGCTACTAGCTTTATTCATGTTGAAAACTTCACAGATGCAGTATTTATCTAATTTGGATCAGTGTTCAACGTAATGTACTCTGGAACTAGCAAGCAATTTAGTAGTAGGTTACGAGGTCTTCGCATCACATGAACTTTCAGTTGCATGCCTGAGTTCCAAGGTCATTGATCTATTTCTAAGTATATATATTGCAGTTCCAGCATCTTCGGCGCGTGGACACAAGACATTCTTCTGCACAGCATGCAACACCGGACCGTATCCGCTGAGCCTGTTGCTGGAAGAGGGCAAACAACATCACGGGCACAACAAGCTGCAAGTTTATCGAACTTCAAACCGACATAGTGTCCTTGAAGAGGAGATCGGAAATTTACTAGTGGATCTGCAAAGCATCCAGAGATATTCCATCAACCAAAAGACCGTGGTATTCATTACCGGTCCAAATTTTCAAATCAAGTCGAATATGATCCGCAACGCCTCTTGCAGCAGCAGCAGCTTACAACTACCTGCCTCAGCTCATGCGACTCCTACCTGCGTAAAATGCACCAAACTCTTGAGCGAAGCTACTGGTGGCCGCTTCTCCAGCAGCGGCAGCATCTTCTGTTCTCTAGGCTGTAAATTCGCAGAACAGCTATTCAACATGCACCCAGATCGAATCAATGCAGCACCTCTCGCTGTAGTTACCGGGGCCAACGTTAACACAATGCGGCACTCAACCAAGCAGTTACAAGAAGCTTTAGCTGACCCTAATCATACTATTAGTGATGGTGCTAGATCTAATGCTGTAGGACCCACAGAGGAAGTTTGTCTTCACAGCCAGGGTCTACATGCCTTCAGATCAACTGGAAGATCAAGCAAGAGGAGACTACAACGCGGCTTGAACAGCAGGACCATACTGCCACCACAAAGGGCACCACTGTCTTGACAACCAAGATGTTGGAGTGATGAAGCAAGGATGGGACCCTCTGCAATGTGTAAGTAATTCCACCCAGTTAGTTCTGCAATGACTGTAAGTATTTCTGGACACCAAGTTAGGTCAGCTGGTCGGAATATTCACTAGGTATTACTGTGAACTGTGAGTTCATTTTTTGGGAAATGCATAGAACATGTGAAGGACTGGGACTGTGGCAGATTATTATGTCATTTTCGTGCCCACATTATATGACATAATCTTCCAACCTGATGAGTATGCAGTCGTAATGTGGTAGTTAAGTGACGAAAATTTCTGTTGAGCATGAGACTTTTTAACTCGTTGAATTTGTCCCCCCAGACATTAATGGTATGGAATGGCCTAGCCCTTGCCCCATTATGTTGGGTGCATCACCTATCTCACCCTAACAGGCTTGCCTGGCAAATTGCCTGACATAATGGGCAAGGGTTTGACCATTTCACAGTACATAATTTCCTATTTTAATCTGTTGCTGGTTTGAACTTTCCATGTAAGTAGCAGAGTCATTACATGAAGAGTCTATTGTTGGAAATGCAATTTATGAACTTAACATGCATCATGTGGGACCCAAAAGATGGGATCCAGGGCTTGAGGGACAGAGCTAGATGATCCATTAAGTACATGTGCATATAGAATTGGGAACAGCTCAGCTTCATTGTTGATCTTTGAGCATTCAATGAGGCAAATCAATAATTTTGATGAGGTCAATGTCCAATATATTCACAATTTGCAGTTCTTCATCCCAAGTCTTGAATTAGCAACTTAGTCCAGAGCCTTGGTACAAGGATAATTACCAATTCTATAATTATGCTTAGATATCATGTTTGAAGTGGAGTTATTAAGTAATGTATGACAGAGTTCTGAAATTAAGCACAGGTCTTAAGTTGGGAAGAATAACCTCTTGATGCCTACCAAAGGCCCTAACTTCTACAGCCTACCACCCTAGACATAGCTACTAAAGGATCGGTGCTACCTGGAGCCTAAGGTTAGGGCTCTCCATCATGCTAGCAACTTCAGCTAGCATCAAGATTTTAATATGCCAACCTGTAATATATATATATATAGTCAATTGTTAATTGAATAAGATGTATTCCTCTGCCCAGGTAGCTCTTGGAGAAATATTACTTCATATAACTAAATAACATAAAACCATCATGGCTAGGATGCTGCAGGATTAGGGATTCCCTATTGATCACAAGTAGGCATGTCTAGACATTGATGTGTTTCTTCTACATGAAGTCTACAGTGTTACATAAACACTGTCTATGTAACAGACAAAGAAACACAGGGAAAACCACAAATTAAAACATTTGTCTTTCTACATCGATTTGTTATTAAATTAGGTCTACAAACCAAGGAGGAAATTTAAAATGAGATTGGGATTTATAAAGCAACAAAAAAAAAATTCTTCTTTTCTCAAGTACAAACGAAAATGAAGTTTAATTACTAGAAATTGTAAATAGCTTTTTTGATTTACAAAGTTATACATGAAACCTCATGGATTCAGGGAACATTGTGTTGGGACTGATGTTTCCATATTTTTGCCCAATACAACATGGTTTCAATCATGCTATGAGACAAATCAAGGTAAACATAAGTTCACCTTGAGTGCTCTTCCATGCAGTAAGAAAAATTAGATCTTTAGATGTTGGTCTCACAATCACCTAGAGAAAATGAACTTTTTTTGAAATGTTTAAATAATTTGTTCTCCATCATGTTGAAGATGCAATTAGATGTTAGGAAATTGTGAAAAGCAACAAGAGTGTACAAACAGTAACAAAATTCGTGCGAACTTTCTCACTCACTCAATCTCACACTACTGAAAACGTCGGCCCCAATGAAGCTGTGCAATGTATTTTCCTGTTCGTAAGGGTTGAAATGAAAATTGTGGCAACCACATTTGCTGACCAAAATTTTAAGATGTTTTTGAGACCTGAAATTGCATAAATATAGTGCAATTGCAAGCTGGCAACCTATCACAGTTCTTTAGTGTGCAAGAAAAGGAAGCAAGTTCAAATAAATTCAGCTCACTTGAGGGGGGCCTCTAGTCGTCATCGACCAATCAATGCTTTCAAAAATTTGGAAATTTCATATGTTTCAGAAATCCTGCAATGAATTCCAACAAAACCAAATAATGGAGAAGCAAAGGGTAGTCTATTAGAATTATTCCAAAAATATTTTCTTAGAATCTATCGTTGATGGAAGGTAGTTTGTTTATTTTGTTTGTTTGTCACATTTTTAGCTCCCAAACCACTTATAATGGTTGCATGGATTATTGTCCATTTTTGCAAAACCTCTTTGCTCCGTAATAAGCATATTGTGTCTATGTTTTTGTCTCTTTGTACCAATAGATCTTTTTTTAAAAAACTATTCTAAAGTCAAGTTTGTTTATAATACAAAGCGAATTTGAAATTTGAAATTGGTGACTTTCTCTTAAGAAGTACTTGAGAACATTCAGTTTGATTTCATGGGAGTATTGGGTCCTTATCACATCCCTCATGGGATTGTGTATGTGTGCATTGTGCATGGTGACTAGAACTCAGGACTTAATACGTCTGATTGAATTGCATCTGCGCATGTTCTACACATACATATGTTCGCCAAATTGCTTGAGGTTATTTTTGTTGGGCCATCCCGTTAGGGCTTTCGGCAACAACTATGCATACACTTGGTTCTACAACATCATAAATAGCTTGAAGCTTATGGACATAAACTAGGTGAACTTCAAGCATATTTGCATAAGACTAACTTAAAAACTATGTATAGTTGGACTTAAAGCTCAAGACATAGGTATGTGGAGGCAAATAATTTGATATTTCATTTATTTCAAAAATTTAATACCTTGGCGCGCATTTCATTTTATTTCATTCTTGTTCAATTTTGAATTAAATGGGTGTAGTCACAATCAAACAAGCCAAAAAGCACATTTGACAACCACCAAAATTGTATTAAAACTATAATTTTGTTAGATATATTTTTGTGGTGCCACTTTAATGTCATGCTAATCATGGAATGTAGTGTTAAATGACTAATACGAATGTTGAAAAATTCAAAAAATAATAATTTGAGTTTCGGTTTTAATAAAAGACCTTTGAATTTGAACAACATTTCATAAAAAACAATCAATTTTGTAAATTATTAAATCAAAGATTATTTTTTGTAAACGAGTTTTGATTAGAAAAAAAATTGAGATGATGTTAATTGATTATCCACATTCAAAAAACACTCGCAATTTGAAAGTAATGAAATTTTTAATTTTAAAAGATAAAAAATCTATTGAACAATATTTTTAAATTTCAAGAATCCTTTACCACATGTAAATGGGTTATAATGTACATGAAATTTCAAACAAAGTTGTAGTTTATGAAACAATGAATAAATCATTAAATAATTAACGTGTTTTCCTACAATTTGAAATTAGGATAAGTTTTCAAAGCAAAACACAAAATTTGGTAGACTTTATACACTTTTCAAAAATTCTTAGTTTTTCATGAAAATAATGCAAAAAATGTGATGTATTGAAAAAGTTATACGTATTTTTAATAACATATTACAAAAGATTTGATCCCAAAAATTCTTTCTATGAGAAAGTGAAAATGATTACAATCTTTAAGTCCTTCATCATCATTAGCTCATTTGATTGTGATCACACCCAAATACGTTTTTGAACTTTCATGGGTGAAAATATTTTAAGGTGTACCACACAAGATGAAAAGAACCTAGTTTTTACTGCACTTGTTTTTTACTTTATATTTTGATCCTCATAAAAAATACAAATTAAAAGTTGTCAAAAATTGGGAAAGACAATATTTTAGATTATCAAAAATTCAGATTCCATCATAATCATTCATAAATGTGTTTTTACATGGAAAAAAGGATTAGAAAAAAACAACAAAAAAGGGTGATGTTGTGACAAGATTCTAATACACCTTAAAATTTTTGCACCCTAATATGTTAAAGAATAAAAATTGTTATGTATGCAATATTTAATTAGGTAATTTGAAATGCAATTATACTTAAATCTTAGTAAGTAAAATTGATATGAATATCCTAGCGTGGATTTCAATTTTAGAGAAAAAATGTTTTTTCATGCTAGAGCTTGATTGAGATTTGAATATTTGTGAACACGTTCCAAAGATATAAAGACTATGATTTAGGACTAAATAGGCACATTCCGTTGGAAGATGGGTTTCTTTTGGATAGATGTATAACATATGATTTGAGATGTTAGTTTTTGTTCTTGTTAAGCTTGACTTAAAACATTTGATGTTAAATTTGTTATTTTAATACCTTAAGACACTACAAGTAGCTTGGATATTATGGCTAACAATAAATTATCTTTTGACACACTTACAATAATTAGTAAATTTTTAGAATTAGCTTCAGAAACTATAGCTTGAAGCTCTAAGAATAAGTAAAAAGAGACAAATGGTTTGATACTTCATTTAATTTACAAATTTGTGTAAATTAACTTGTGAAGTACGTCATTTTATTTTTTGGGTTCAATTTTTGGATGTTGGTAAATATTTTCAATTGTTAATTATACATTACACAAATTATTTGGAAGTGTGATTATAATTGGAACCTAAATAAACAAATATCTTAAATCATGGATTCTACATTTTACATTGATAATGCTACCTCCTCGTTTTGTTGAGAACTGCCCCTGAGTATTTTATGATTATTTTCAGTGATTCACATTTTAGTGAAAACCATGGTGAACAATTTGCGATTTCGGTTTCACCAAGGGTGATACATATTGGTTTTCAAAGTCGCAGCCCAATCTGAGAATTACTTAAGAATCATGGTCCATTCTAATAACCACCCAACATTAATGGGTACCTATTATTTCTGGATTGGATGAATGTCTCCTATTTGGTGCATGTGTCACATCATGCATCAGCCTAGATATGTAAGCTCTTTAGTTTTGGAAAGATTGCCAACCATTCGAAGATGGGCTTGATCATCTATTATATGCACCTCACTCTTCATTTCAATCTAGGTGCAACCCATCTAGCTATCTTTTCACACTCTTCCTTCCTCTAAAATTTAACATTCCCTTGGAATCTATAGTGCTTTTGAAAAAATAAATTATAATAGATTTGAAATGGTGATCATCCAGAAAACAATTTAGCTAAATATGGCTATAAAAAATAAGAAAGTGGAAAAAATAAAACATCCTTCTATATTGCTTGCTACAATTTTTCTTTAACTTTTTGAAAAAGTTGGTGTCTTGAAAACCCAATAAACATTATTTTTCCATTAAAATAAATAAATTGAGTACCACAAAAACAGAAACCGCTGCAAGTCTATGATCTTAGTTACCACCAGCCGCATAAGCATTCGAAAAATACACATAACCTACAACACATTTTCAGGCTGTGGTTCAAGAATTTTTTTTCAACAATGCATTCTCCCATCACCAACTTCCAATTAGCACATTTATCAAGAAGGAACTACAATTTGCCAACTATTTGACACATTTATACAATTCTATGAAAAAAGGCACATAGTAAAGAATCAACTCTCAATGTGTCTTGGGTATGACACATTTTCCTCGTTGAAGATTTTTTTTCATTTCATGATGTAAAAACATGTTACATTAATTTAATATAAATTATTTCAATATTAGAAACCTCTATTTATGAATACAGGTAGTTTATTTATTTTGTTTTGTTTGTACTTAAGAGATCCACCAAACTGGATTGCTTCATATCGCATTCTTGGTCTCTCTTGAGGAGGAGGGGGGTGCATCAGCTTTGTTTCATGGTGTTTGGTCTTGCGGTGTAGAAATTTTTGAATATTGAATGATTTTTTCATTGAAAATTAAATTAAATTTTAGCTAAAAATTTCAGAGGAATTGGAATGTGCCTTTGGTGTTGTTGGAAAGACCTTGATGAGCAAGATTAATGGAATTTATTTGGTAAGATTTCGATTCAAAATGTGAGAGATATTGATTTTTTAATGATGTTTTCCACTAAAAATTCATATAAATTCCAAAAACTAGGTTTTGGAAGGAAAAATTAGTTGAAAACGTGGTAACACTTGGGCCACACCACACACCACACTATATATTTTTAAATTTTGATTTGGTTTACAATTTCAAATTTACATATTTAGTTACATCTAATTTATTTTCATATTTTAATTAAATTATTTTTATAATGACTTTATATCCAAATGTCAAAACATTACATTAATTTGAATATTTTGATTTGAGAAATGGAGGTTGTATAAATCTAGAAAACAATTCTCAAAATTGGACAACAAGGTTCAATTACACCAAAAGAATTTGAAATCAAAGGGTCCTTTCAAAATAAAAAACAAAACAAACACCAATTTAGTTAAGTATCATTGTACTATTATTGTTTGCGATGTTGGTATCCCACTGGGTTGCTTGTAGTCATCTCCCTCCAACGAATTGTGTGTTCGGAACCTTTTCTATACACTTCCCTCATGCCTACCAAATTGGATTACAAAGCATGACCCCAAATTGAATTCTGAAAACTTTCCACACTAATTGTAAACTGAAATTGTAATCTTGTTGGGAACAATTTAGACTAATTGATAAAAGGACTAAGGAAATCTATTTGGATATATTACTTGTATTAGGCTGAGGTAACTTTTCAAAAGAGTTGCGGTAGTTACTTTGCTTGCTAACTACCACCATTGTAGCTACACCATGAACCCATCTAGTGCATGAATATGTTTTTCACCTCGGCAAATGTTGCATTAATAATTTGGAATTTGCAAAAATTTGCAAGAATTATAAATTTAAAAAATCACACTTATTTCCAAGACTATGCCACAAATTCTCACTAAGTAAATTTGTGGCTTGATGGAGTCTAAAAGACTAAAACAATTGGCCCAAGAAAACCCAAATTGTGTAAATTTGTTTTCAAGCTCTTGTCACTTGATGAAGGATCTAAAGGATCAACTTTGGGCACATAAGCCTACCTCACCATTCACAACCAATCATATGGAGAAAAACACCTTCAATCATGATTCATATTGTGAGTTCTACAATGCAAACATCATAATCAAAAAGGAAGTTGTAGACTTCACTCCATGAAGCACATAGTTTCTTTGATTTCTAAGAGGTTCTCTTAATGGTGTTACCATCTTTCATATCTCAGGATTGATTTTATTACTTGGGGGCGTGTCTTGACACTTCTTACAAGTTGTTTTAGGATGTAAATACATGGTCAAAGGATTTAGACCACTTGGGTAGAATTTGAATGTTTCCTTCTTAAAAGCAACTTAGCTTTGTCTTGTTGATAAATGTAGCATATTTACATCATTGCGCCTCTACCAAATTCATTTCATGTTAAATATTGATACATGTGAACAATAGGGTTCAACACATTTAAATGTAAACTATTTAAAAAAAATTTACAATATAATCTTTGAAGTAGATTCTTAGAGGCATCATGTCATGATGCATTTAGTACAAACATTGCAAGCTATAAGATTAGATGTTGTTGCACACCAAAGATCAAATAGATTGGAACAAGAATTGGAATAATTTGTGAAATCAATTTTGAATTGTTGGACATAATGTTGTTTCACGAGTTGCAAGAAAAGAATGTTCGCTTGAAGTTTGTTATTTTGAAGGGTATATTATATTAAGGCTATTTTCATGGATTTAAAACATTTCAAATCATATCTCATGATTTGAAGTAAGAACAATAGTTTACATCCAACTTATGTGTAGTTGCTTGACACCTACTCCACATGATTAACTATCCATGTTATATCTACCTATGAAACGACTTTTTATCCCCCTACTCCCGGTTCTATGAGGTGACTATACTTGAAAGTACAAATGCTACCGGTGAAAGAAAAATGCAAGTGTATTTCTAGATGTTAGGTTGTGTTTGTAGTTGAAATTAAATAACTTGCCTCCTATGCATCATTTACAATTTAGAACTGATAGATATATTTTCCAGGCTCAAACACTCCAAATCCTAGAATTTTATGTTAAATCATCATTCATTTGAACCAACTTTTTAGGACTCAACACCATGTTCAACTTGATTGCAAACCACCAATCACTTGAAATATTATTCTTAACACATGTTATTTGAATCTGGTTTGCCCTAGCTCATTAAAAAGTTAACTACTAGGCGCACTTTCTTACGAAATCTTAAGATCTACAACTAAACCAGTAAGAAGTTACAGTACCAAACCTAAGAGCGTTTTTGGAAGGTAATTGGTTCAACTTGGTTGTAGACCACCAGTCACTTCAACTATCATTTCTAACACATAAGTTATTCAAATATGGTTTGCATTAGCTCATTAAAAAGATAATTACTAGGAGGACCATCTTACCAAATCTTAAGATCTACAGCTAAACCAGTAAGAAGTTGCATTACCAAACCCGAAAGGGTTTTAGGAAGGTAGTTGGTTCAACTTGGCTGAAGACCACCAGTCACTTCAACTATCATTTCTAACACATAAGTTATTCAAATATGGTTTGCCTTAGCTCATTAGAAAGCTTAGTACTAGGTGGACCCTCCTACCAAATATTAAGCTCTACAACTAAACCAGTAAGAAGTTGCATTACCAAACCCGAAAGGGTTTTAGGAAGGTAGTTGGTTCAACTTGGCTGAAGACCACCAGTCATTTCAACTATCATTTCTAGCACATATGTTATTCAAATTCGGCTTGCCTTAGTTCATTAAAAAGTTAATTACAAGGTGCACCTTGCTACCAAATCCTAAACTCTACAACTAAACCTGTAATAAATTATGATACCAAACGTGAGAAGGTTTGTGAGATTTCTTTAAGATTTCAACCTCCTAACATTATCGCTACTCCCTTCCATTCCTTCAAAACTACTACCAGATGTCCATTCTACTTTCCTTTTTTCTCCATCTCCAAGACTAATCATTCTCTTCCTCCTCAAGAAGCTTGTGGGAACAAATATTCTCAAGATTTGAATTCAAAATTATGTCCAGGGAAAAAGAGAGCCACCAATTATTCGAATTTGCCCTTTTTAAGAGAAAGAGATGGAAGTAGGTGAAGGAAGATCCCAACTTGGTGGGCAATGGAAGGTTGTACTACTTAATGGGCAATGGAAGGGTCCATTGTTTAGTGGCCAATGGAAGGAGAAGGAAAAACATCTTTTCGCCTCTTCCAATTTTCCCCCCAACAAATTTTACTCAAACCTTTAGTTTTTTCCTTTGACCTTAAGGTCTTATTTTACCACGGTTTTAGGTCGTTACCTAAGCATTCCCTTCCTTTTCCTTGATTGGTAAATTTCGACCACGCATGTCTATGTAACAAATCCTCCACCCATTCATTGCCAAATTGATTTTGATTAAAGATCTCTTTTCCTTTCCATGAAATCATGACGTTGCATATGGCCACATCTTATGAAATTCAAACTACACAAATGAATGAAGAATCGCTTTCGGAATCATCTCTAGATTTGACCCTGATGCAACATCCTCGTGATGAAAATCCCGAACCTCAAGAGGTGGACGATCATCTTGAAGTTGAACCCCCTCGAGCTTGGTACTATTGTATTTCTTCGAATTTTAACACCCTGGTGATCCTGTTGCAAATCGACCCCGTTTCTGGTGATGAACCTGAAATTGTTTGTGAAGGTTGTTACGAAATTGAAGATATTTCTATCTTTGCATGGTCTTCAGTTCTTGACGTTGGACATTATTGTTGGTTGCACGATTTGATTCGTCGACTACTTCCTAACAACAAGGACTACCTAGTTTGCACCATTCGACACATCTTAGATTTCCTACAATTATGAACTATCACTATGGCATAACCCAGGATTCAACATGTCATTGCAACTCCTTGTTGAACTTGTCCATAGTCTGAATAAATGTTTCATTCATTATGAAACCCCTATTGCCATTGTCATACTATCACACTATTTATTTAATTGTTACGTTATCTGGAATAAATCTTATGTTTATAAGGCTTGAAGATTGTTCTACTTTTATGGGACCTTTCATTTACAGCCTTCAATGGCCTCATGAATCTCAAACATCCTTACTACTCGCTAAATATTAGAACAAGACCTATGTTTTGCTAAACACCACGGATTTTGGTGTTTGCTTCTACCCCCAACCCTCTAGACATTTGTCATCCCTAATTACACAATTGAAATTTTAAAACTATGGCTACCAACTTTTTGTTGAAGAAATGAACTAACCCAACACTATATTCATGGATATCGCATTTCAAGAAAGAAAACACCCCCCCTGCAACCATCACATTCACCACTCTTTATTCTAACTTGAAGTTGCCAAAACCCCCTTATAACCTTATCACACTCGAATACCCTTGATGTAATTTTTAAAAATTGAGACTACCGCACATGGTTGTGTCGGTATGGCTCCCACTACCCTTGGAATTCAAAGATATTTTCTTGAATTTATTCAACTGAAAACCTAACTTCAACAATTATTAATTTAATTAGATTCAAGTTTTTAAAATAAAGTTGGTGAAGGTTATACAATTGCTTTCAACATACTTGTTCTCATATATTATAATAACCTTTAGATTCCAAAGCCTTGACCATAGATAGAAAGTATTATCTAGTTTGTCGAGGACTAACAAGTTTATACTCCTAGTACCTTGGCAGCTTCTAACTTTTCCAATTTATTTGTTGTATAATGGGGAATTCAATTGTGACAAATGGATGGCATTGAATTGTGATAATTATTATCTCATCAAAAGGTGAAACTAGATTGTTAACTAGTGGAAGTTAGGTCATTTTGGTCACATTGAACTCATAGGTTGCCTTCAAACCCCTTGGTTTAGATATGTGTAACACTTGTTTTGCTTACTAGAATGTTAGTGATATGGAATGTCAATGTGATAAATACAATAATTGTTAACCTTAATTTATGTTTGGGGTTCAATAACACTTCACATCATCGATATGACAAAATATGAACAATTTGAACCAAAATTTGAGCTTAGACCAAGTTTGAATAGGAACTACAATATATGTCTAGGAACACTTGACCCCTAGAGTTTACCACCTCATAGATGAGATTATATTATCCATGGGCCATCCACAATTCTTGCTGGACATTATTTAGGGGTAGCCAAAACCCAAAACTTGGATTATTTGGTCCAAGAATATGAAGTTAGTGTGATGTATGAATGACAATAAAATTTCTTAATATTTCAGCCATTTGAGAATGTGGATGGAGGTACTTCAATCCTTTCAAAGGTCTTCTAATTGTTCATCATTAAAAAATAATTCCACCTGGATTCACAAAGTGGGCATGGAAATTGTAACATAGAAAGGCCATCGGTCCTTTCTATATGTCAATGAAGTGGAAATTGAAGCACAAAAAGCCCATTGGTCCCCTTGTATATGTTTATGATGTATGAAAGTTTTGTAAGGAAAATTGCCAAAATCCCAGTAACTTCATCAACTATTCAAATCATAACCATTATCGTTAGTTTCAAAATTATCAAAATTCATGTTATAAAATTTTGGTACAAGATTTCGAATAATGCTTTAATATATGTGGTTGGGAATAATTACATTACAAACTTATTAAGCTTCATAGGTTCAAATCAAGTCGAATATGATCCGCAACGCCTCTTGCAGCAGCAGCAGCTTACAACTACCTGCCTCAGCTCATGCGACTCCTACCTGCGCAAAATGCACCAAACTCTTGAGCGAAGCTACTGGTGGCCGCTTCTCCAGCAGCGGCAGCATCTTCTGTTCTCTAGGCTGTAAATTCGCAGAACAGCTATTCAACATGCAGCCAGATCGAATAAATGCAGCACCTCTCGCTGTAGTTACTGGGGCCAACGTTAACACAGTGGAGCACTCAACCAAGCAGTCACAAGAAGCTTTAGCTGACCCTAATCATACTAACAGAGGGTCCTATCCTTGCTTCATCACTCCAGCATCTTGGTTGTCAAGACAGTGGTGCCCTTTGTGGTGGCAGTATGGTCCTCCTGTTCAAGCCGCGCCGTAGTCTCCTCTTGCTTGATCTTGCAGTTGCTCTGCAGGCATGTAGACCCTGGCTGTGAAGACAAACTTCCTCTGTGGGTCCTACAGCATTCGATCTAGCACCATCACTAGTAGTATGATTAGGGTCAGCTAAAGCTTCTTGTGACTGCTTGGTTGAGTGCTCCACTGTGTTAACGTTGGCCCCAGTGACTACAGCGAGAGATGCTGCATTGATTCGATCTGGCTGCATGTTGAATAGCTGTTCTGCGAATTTACAGCCTAGAGAACAGAAGATGCTGCCGCTGCTGGAGAAGCGGCCACCAGTAGCTCCGCTCAAGAGTTTGGTGCATTTTACGCAGGTAGGAGTCGCATGAGCTGAGGCAGGTAGTTGTAAGCTGCTGCTGCTGCAAGAGGCGTTGCGGATCATATTCGACTTGATTTGAAAATTTGGACCGGTAATGAATACCACGGTCTTTTGGTTGATGGAATATCTCTGGATGCTTTGCAGATCCACTAAATTTCCGATCTCCTCTTCAAGGACACTAGGTCGGTTTGAAGTTCGATACACTTGCAGCTTGTTGTGCCCGTGATGTTGTTTGCCCTCTTCCAGGAACAGGTTCAGCGGATGCGGTCCGGTGTTGCATGCTGTGCAGAAGAATGTCTTGTGTCCACGCGCCGAAGACGCTGGATCTGCAATATATATACGTACAAATAGATCAATGACCTTGAAACTCATACATGCAACTGACAATTCATGTGATGCGGAAACCTTGTAACCTAGTGCTAAATTGCTTGCTAGTTCCAGAGTACATTACGTTGAACACTGATCCAAATTAGATAAATACTGCATCTGTGAAGTTTTCAACACGAATAAAGCTAGTAGCTTCAGCACTGGCCGCAAATTATGACTCAATTGTCTACAGAAGCAGATTAGACCAAGAACTGCATGTTTGTGAAAGATTAGTCATGACCTGAGAGAGTCCCGTAGAGAAGCTGTTGCGGACAGACGAATGCAATGAAGAACATGGAATTACTAAAGACGTCACGAGATTCCAAGAATACTATGATTAAGTTGGTAACAACTTCTGTGGCGCCGGGAGAAAACCTCAGACAAATATCTTGCACGTCCTAGAGTCCCAACAGCTGTAACTAGCTAAAGATGGAACCCAATTACCTGGGAAGTTCGTAGTGATGAGCGCTAACAGCATATCGGCCTGGGCGTGAGAGCTCATTGCCATCGCTGCTGCAAAGGTCGACTCAACGGGCGAAACCCCTTAAATTAGGAACTCGGAATGCAAGCGTTCCAAATGGCTGAAATTCTCAAGAACAATGCAACAAGCTGTTGAACGGATTTATCAGTGCAATTCACAAATCGAATGAGGAGCAGAAGAAATTCCTAAACACGAAGGGTAGTATGGCATGCAGGCTGGACTGTATGATGGGTTTATATAGAGCTGCCAGCACACAGGTTGTTTTCGGAACCGCCGAGTTTGTAAGTAGTTGCCCGCAGCCGCCGACGTCATGAAGTCGATCCTTCAGTCTCGTGTACATCGACTACTGCTCGAGCGAGTGAGTTCCCCATGCTGTCATCAGATGCTGGCCACACAAGGATGTCCATCGACGTGCGTGGTTGGCTCTCGCTAGTTGGACTCCAGATCCTTGATACATGATCCTGTTTAGCTAGTAATGGTGATTGTATGCCCCGGGTGATTCGAGCAGGTTTAGAAATATGACGAAGATGATTGGTAAGTATGGATTCTCCTAATTAGAATCTTAAAATTGCAAAGTTCTTGAAGAGGGCGGACTTATCGAAAGAGCCGCAACAAGTTGCAGTCCTGGATCAGCACTGATCTTGAGTCGACTTTGCCTGGAATTAGAACTAGGGCCTAGTACGCGCAGATCTTATAGCTTCGAGTGTCCCTTGGTTGACACTCATGTTCAGAGTTGATATGTCTAGGAAGGTGCACTAGGATATGCAAGAGAAATTCGCCAGCATGCACGTTTGTCGAGAGCTGCTGGACATGAGTAATGACGTCGAAGCTCTGCCGGAGCTCTTCTGCACTACCCCAGCGATGAGCAGAAGGGTTCAGGGTTTAGGGTTGAATCCTTTACTCTTGACAATTGGTGGGATTGTGACAGGGCAGCCGGTGCATATTCTGATCAAGCCGGATCTGCGGTGGATCGGCGTCTTGGAATTAGGACACTTTAGCTGGCGGCTCATGATCATGCTTCTAGTGTGAAATTCAGCTTGAGCAAATTAGGAGGATTCAGATCATATCCCGGGGTGGCAACTCTTTCAGGGTGTTCGAACTTCTTATTATAATTTCTAATGCTTATGAAACTTTTAAATTTTTTTATGATGTAATTTTTAATAGCACCCTTAGAAAGAAAGAAAATCAATAGAATTCAATGGGTGAAAGCATGTACATCTAAACTAGTTACTAGTCTACTTGTGAAGCGAACAAAAAGTGGGGTCAAAACCGATCACAAAATTGTTATATATTTAATTTTTTAGTTGAATGATAAATAACAAAGTACTTTTTCATTATTATGTATTACTTTTTAAATTTTGCACTATAAAAGTAGCTTTTAAGTAGACTTTTCTAAATTGTAGTAGCTTTTAAAACTTACTTTTACAATGTAACATTTGATTCAAATATGTGTCAAGTATATTTTACCAAAGAGAAAATATATTTGTTTTTTGGTGAGGCCTTTAAATATATAATGATTTTTATGCTATAATTTCATAAATGTATATTTCATTAAATTTTCCAATGAGAAAGTAAGTTTGAACACCATATTGATTGATCAATTTCAAACCTACTTATTCCCTACTTTTATTATTTCAAAGTTTTTGAAATTTTGTAGTTAATTTACAATAAACCCAATTGAGGGTTTAGTAGTTTCAAAATGAAATTAAGTGAAATTTAAACTACTTTCTTGTGTTTTTGTGAAAACTACCTCTTTTTTAACTTGATATTTTTTCAACAACTTTTTAAAAATACTTTAGCATGCTTTCACTTAATGGCACAAATTGTTTTTCTTTTGCAAAAATTTTAAATATTCAAAGTGATTTTTAAAATTATAATTTTTTCTTTTTTAAACAAAAGTCTACATCCAAAGGGCTTAGTGTTTTTTTTAATTTCTTAGAACTTATTATATATTTTGAAATTATAATTAATATTTTATAATAAAGTCAAGGAGCGACAAACTTAAATAAATGAAGGTGTAGATATATTCATTAAGGTGTAAAACTTATGTAAGTCCTACATACATGAAGGTGAAGAAATAGTTTACATAGGAAGTCCAAATTCTCTTCCACATTCACCACTTCAACAACATATGACATTCATATGAAACCTTTGATTTCCAAGTTAGTTCAAATCTTGGTTGGTTTTGATTAGTTTAAGAAGCATGTGACACCTTTGATGTGAATAACCTTTGAAAAAATAATAATAATAAATTTTATTATGCAACATTTGCTTTTAAAAGGTTTTGGATTGTTGGTTTATTTAGGGACGAAGCTCAAGGTTGATTTGTAAATAAATGAATTTGGGGAAAGAAGTAGAAGCAAGAATGTGCACAAGGTCTTTGGTTTGGGCAACAAACACTTGAACAACTTGTGGGGAAGAACTAATACATACATTTCACTTTTTAACCCTTTTTTTTTTGCTAGTTTTTTTTTCATACCTCTTGTCTTTTGAGTGCTTTTGAGCAAAGAAATGTACATGTGTTATCCAAATTTGTCTCATTCCTTATTTTGTTTCATTGGCTAGTTTTTTTTTTTTTTTTTTTTTGCTTTTAGGTTTGGGGCAAGAAGCACAAATCATGTGTGGGGGCTATTAGCTTGAGGCAACAAGCATATTTACTAAACCTTTTCAAGACATTTAGTATGCATCTCACTCTTCAACCCTTTTTTTTTTAATTGTTCTTTTTTCTTTTTTATACCCTTTGTCTTTTGGTGTTGTGACATCTTATATACATGTGGCATGGTTTGTGTCATTCCTTGCTTTTAGTTGTCAGCTGATTTTTTCTCTCCTTATATTGTGTACATGTTTTTGGGTTTGGAGCAAAAAAATGGCCCCCTTGTCTTTTCGGAACTTTTTCTTGTATTTGTTGGTTGTTTTCTTTTCTTTTTCATTTATTGTGTACATGCATTTGAGGCAAAAAACATAGCCCCTTTATTTTTTGGGAGTTTTTCTTTTGTTTATTGGCTATGTTACGTGTGTATCAAAATTAGTGTTATACAATGGTTAGCCTCAAGTGGTAGACTTGTTCTTAGGAAAAATTCATGTAATTTAGATGGTTTCTAGTTAGGCATGTAATTCCAAAAAAAACATGTTGAGATTTTTGACCCAAATGTTGGGAACTCAAGTTTCTCACTTGAAGTTGATTAAGGGCCAACATTTGTTAATATTGGTAATGAATCTTTTGAGTATGAATTTGGGTTAAAGAAGGAAGTGCTCCAAGCAAGAGTCTTAAACCATATCCAAATGTGGTTTGAAACCTTTAAAGCTCGCATAATTTCAATTCAAATCTTGAGAATACTTGTTCTCACAAACTTCTTGAGGAAGAAAAGAATGATTAGTCTTGTTAGATGGAAAATGAAGGAGAGTGGAGTGGACATTTTGTAATAGTTTTGAAGGAATGGAAATGAGTAGTGATAGTGTTGGGAGATTGGAATTTTAGAGAAATCTCACAAATCCTCTTGGGTTTGGTAGCATAATTTATTATTGGTTTAATTACAAATTAAAAATTTTGGTAGGAAGGTGCGTCGAGTAGTTAGCTTTCTAATAAGGTAAAGAAAGTTGGATTTGAACAACGTATGTGTTAAAATGATATTTTAAGTGACTAGTGGTTTATAGTCAAGTTGAACCAACTCCCTTCATAAAACCCTCTTGGGACCCTCTTGGGTTTGGTAGTACAATTCCTTATTGATTTAATTGCAGATCTTAAGATTTGGTAGGAAGGTGTGCCTAGTAGTTAGCTTTCTAATAAACTAAGGCAAGCTAGATTTGAATAATGTATGTGTTAGAATGATATTTTAAGTGATTAGTGGTCTATAGTCAAGTTGAACCAATTGCCTTCATAAAACCCTCTCGAGTTTGTAGTATAATTCCTTATTAGTTTAGCTACAGATCTTAAGATCTGGTAAGAAGGTGCACCTAGTAATTAACTTTCTAATGAGCTAATGCAAGCCAGATTTGAATAATGTATGTGTTAGGAATAATATTTCAAGTGATTGGTGGTTGTAGCCAAGTTGAACATGGCGTTGAGTCCTTAAAGGTTGATTTGAATGAATGACAATTTAACATAAAATTCTGGGATTTAGAGTGTTTGAGTCTAAAAAATATATCTATCAGTTTTAAATCGTGAATGATGTATAGGAGGCAAGCTACTTAGTTTCAACTACAAACATAATCTAATGTCTAAAAATACACTTGCATTTTTCTTCCTTCACTTGTAGCATACGTACTTTCAAATATAATCACCTCATAGAACCAAGAGTAAAAGGACAAAAAGTCATCTCATCGAGGGGGGGGAGGTAGAGGGGCATGTTGGAGCTCCAGGATGAGACTAAGAAGAATGACAAGCAATTCACTTATTCACACAAACTTGCACAACCCAAATCACAAGTTGGTTAATGCATAGTTGGAGCACTTTTGGTGCTAAGACGAGCCACGAGCAAACTCAAACTCATAAGACTCACCACGGCCCGAACTTGGGGGAAGCCACCACCTTCCTCTTTATAATATATTATGTGCCTAGCCACAGGGCTGGCATCTAAATGTCACTTTGTCCCAAGACTCCCGAAATTCCAAAAGTTGGGACTCCCGTAACTTTGCGGCCCCATAACCTTGTCTCTAGACTTCGGAGTGAGATGATGTCTAAAGCAAAGTTATAGCCCTCATCAAGAGCTTTCCAATGATATGTTACATGCGACCTGTAGATAAGGAAATTGGGTTGATTCCTGACTTTTAGTGGTTAGGAGTCAAACTACCAATTTGACTCCCGGCCATTCTTTTGGACATAACTTGTGTTTCAAGTGTTCAAGTGGGTCATGCGAGCTCATTTTAAATATTTAAGTTCTAAGAGCTTTTCAATACTATAAGGAATGCTTTAATCGAATGAGTTTTGACCTTTGCAATTACTATCTGAAGATTCAGGAATCCATCAGGACTATAATTCCCAAAGTGGAAGTTCACTTGGGGGTGTGAAGGTTCATTTCATCACACTCTCCTACACTCTCGGGAGCATGAAATGTGACTCCCGAACTTCACTTTTGGCCCACACCCTTGTAAGCCCTTACTTTGGTCACGAGCCCAAGGTTAAGGTTACGACATGTCCCATGCCCCAAAGCTTTGTAGCAATATAACATCAGCTATAAAGTTCTAACACAACATATAATTTAAAGAATACAGTGTGTCAATAGAAATGAATGGTTATGGATGGACATCATATGGAGGTTAGGCGGACATCAAACAAAGGTCAGACAAAAATTTGACGAAAGTCGAACAAACGTTGGACGAAACGACAGAGCAATAGAACCACGGGACGACGACATGATAAGACGAGAGAACGAAAGGATAACAACATGACAACACGACATGATGTTAGGACGATTAGATGGGCAGTTAGATAAACGTCAAGACGACGAGATGGGCACTCAGACGAATGTTAGGATAGCAAGATGTGTTGCAACCCCACTTTGGCCAAGTGTGGGGGTGAAGCCCAACACTTTGGCCAAATGTGGGGGTGAAGCCCAACACTCGGAAAAGTTGGGATTTGGAGTCCTCCGGGACTCCCGAATGTTCATAGCTCGACAGCAAGGCCCAAAACACCTCGAATTGGGGCGTTCTTGGTGTCGTTGGAAAGGTCTTGAAACGTAGATATCGAAAATAGTCTCGCATTGGTCATTTGGACATCTACAGCCCAAATTATGGGCAAAAGAAGGGCCGGGAGTCAAACTGGCAATTTGACTCCCGACCACTAAAAGTCGGGAATCGACCTCTTCCCGACATCCGATTTGGGAGTGCAACATGGCAGTGAAAAAATCTTGACGAGGGCTACAACTTTGGTTCAGACCTTGTCACGATCCAACTCTGCAGTCAGGAGTTATGGCCGTTCAAAGTTCCAAAAGTCCCGTCGGAACAATTTCGGGACTCCATTTCGAGAGTCCCGGGAATTTGTGCCATTTGGATGTAGCCTCCACTGCGAGCTGCAGAGAATACTATAGGGAGTAAGGTGGTGGCTTACTCCCAAGTCCGGACCGTGGTGAGTCTTGTGTGTCCAAGTGCCCGTGGCTTGTCCCAACACCAAAGGGTGTCCCGAATGCTAAACTAACCTCCTGTGGTTGGTTTTTGGATGCAGACACACATGAGCTCAGTTAGTCCCTCTTCCTAGTTTAATCCCGGGGCTTCCAACTCGACCCTCTACCCCTTTCTAGAGTTGGAAGTCGGGAGCGTGCCTTTAGGTCCCAACTTTCCGCAACTTTACTTTGGTGAACCCTCAAGTGGGTTCACCCCAGGACCAAGGAGCGCGTCAGGATGGGTAGTCAGATGAACATCAGGAAGGCAGGATGGGCAATCAGACGGACATTAGGATGGCAAGATGGGCAGTCAAATGGATGGTGTGAGCCATGGATTATAGCTCAACAATTAGTTAAGCTTTAGTTCCTTAAATTTCCTTAGTACTAATGATTTGAATGCTTATAAACCTTCAAATAGTGATTATTAAAAGTTGAATTAGTTTTTTGTGATATTTCTAGGCATAAAGTAATTCTTTATTTCAGTGGATGTAACGCTTAATTAGTATAGGACCTAGTAAACCTTTTAAAGTACATTATCCTTTTTAGTTTGTAGAGAAGGGGAAGGGGATGTAGAATTAGATGTGATTTATTGATATATAGGGAATACAAGCCATAATTAACAATATTTCGCATGACAAGGTTGAGTTAGTATGTAGAATGATCTTCAAGCACTAATGATGTACTTGTAGGATTTTTAGGATGTAGTCCTAATACATCTTTATTTAGTTCACTTCTACTAAACTTTGAAATAGAATCAAAATCAAACTTAAGGAGCAACAGTTCCGCCTGAGTAGCGTCAAGTGAATTATAACTGAAGAACTAACTAAAAGGATAGATCATAGTTGTAGAAATTCTAGGATGCGACGAATGGTGCGAACAAGGTACTCGGCTCGATGCTCCAGGGGAAGTGGGTTGATCGGGCCTCGTAGCCAACGATAATGGCCGTCACCGGGAACCCACGTTCGACAATGGAGACCGACATCATCATCTTCGCACTGGCACTCTTCAAACCTCTCTAGCGCGGCTCCACGAGCAAGAACAAACTCTAGGTAAATTGCTAAGGCGTGTGGGTTAGGAGACAGTCGACGATCCCATACTGAACGAGTAACTTGAGTGCGCACCACTCTCCTGGGTGGTTCTTTTTCGCGCGGCCGTTGAGAAACATCCAAGTCGAGCGGTACTTCTTCAAGCTCTTCTTGTTGTACAGGTGCAACCGGAGGATTTGAAGGCGTAGCGACATCATCCGCCATGACTCGTGCTCACCTGCATCAACAAAACCAAGAGGGTACGAGAAACAATGCGATACTGGCGTTTAGAAGGGGTCAAGGCCTTTTTATTTAACAAATTAGGGTAGGCGTAAGGTGTGACGGCGGAACCTCATGAAAACTCGAACACCCTAGATCCAGTGGATTCGTCAAACCCTAAATTCAACAGTGGATCTAGAAGTATGTGAGAGTTTTTGTGATGCAAATTGTAATTCCAATTTACTATGTACTACATAGTTAATTAGTGCATAGTAAAGTAAATAGGTAGGGAATATCAAAGGAGTAAATGGTACATGGAAATGTTACTCCAACCATTGACGTAGTCAAGTAAGAACTCAAGGATTTTTTCCTTGTTATTATTGATAATTGATCCTAGTAGTTAGTTACTTGAAGTAATTAGGATGAAAAAGGAGGATGTGAAAGTCAACGGATGGAAAGGATAAGATCAAGCTCAAGATGCCTCATCAAGATATCCAAGATAAGGGGGAGGATGGATCCTCGACTCCCATTAGTCATGAAGATTGTCATCCTCCTTGATTGGAGGATGGAATCTCTCTTGTGGTTCATTGGGCCCAAGGATTCTCATCCTAAATTCAATTGGATGGCAATCCCTTCTCAAAATCTCATTGGCCCTTGGAGGATGAGGAGGCCATTGATTGGTGCAAAAGGATTTCGAAGATCTCATTGGACAAAGGAAACAAGCTCAAGGGGTCATGGAGGCTCACCAAGGAAGGGGGCATTGTGTGTATGTGAAAAAGCAAGAAGGAGTGGGAGGAAGTTTGGTTGTTAGTTCTTATGTGTGCAAGAATCAAGCATAGAAGGAATGTGTACAAGAATCAAGCATAGAAAGAGTGTGTAAGAAGTAGGCATGAAAAGAACTTGTGTAGCAAGTACTTGTTGTGAAACCTCTAGACTTTTGGTTGATTAATTGTTTCTCACAAATCCACCGTTGGATTTGTGTCAAAATTAGATCAGTCTTAGTTTGGAAGGTGTAAAAGGCCCTCCCCAAATTTCAACTTGATCGGTCTTGCTGTGAGGGAGTTGCAGGTGTTGGAAGTAGAGGGTGTTGAAGAGGGTTTCATGGAAGGATTTCCATGATGAAGCCTCTGGACTTTTGGTTGATTAATTGTTTCTCTCAAATCCACCGTTGGATTTGCGTCAAAATTAGATCAGTCTTAGTTTGAAAGGTGTAAAAGGCCCTCCCCAAATTTCAACTTGATCGGTTTTGCTATGAGGGAGTTGCAGGTGTTGGAAGTAGAGGGTGTTGAAGAGGGTTTCATGGAAGGATTTCCATGGTGAAGCCTCTGGACTTTTGGGTTGATTAATTGTTTCTCTCAAATCCACCGTTGGATTTGCTTCAAAATTAAATCAGTTTTTGTTTAAGACCTGTGGAAGCTTCTCTTCAAATTTCAGCTTGATCGGTTTTGCTGTGAGGGAGTTGCAGGTGTTGGAAGTAGAAGAAGTTGAGATGTTGTTTTGTTTTCCTCAATCAAAGTAAGTAGTTTTAGTTTCGGGCTTAACTTTGGACAAAAACATAAAATAAAATAAAAAACCTATGAGATTTGGACACAACGCGTTAGATCATTAATGAATTCATTACGTACTTGAACCACTTACTTGTTAGACTACAACTACATAGTACTTCCATTTCCGACCGGGTTTTATGTGAGTGCATGTCTTAATGGTGAAGGTGTGCAAATAATCCTCACAGATGGAAGTCTAATAAATGTCAAACGGACGTCGGACAAAAGATGGACATAAGTCTATGGACGGATTTTTGTTGTCTGTGGATGAACATCGAATGCAACGGTTGACAACTACGATGGCCAATGATGCGATAGATGGTGATGCGGTGGCCAATGACTGTAACGCTCGTGAGTTTATTAATAACGGCGAACGCAACGTTACAACTTGTAACGTTGTAACTATGGCCGACGATGCGCTAAAGTTTGTGGTGTTGAAACTTGCAGCACTAAAGTTCGAGGTGTTATAGCTCGCAGCGTTGCAATTCGCAATAGTTTGCAATGCTAGAGCTTATAGCGTTGTAGTTCACCCGGGAGGCCAAAACAATTTTTTTTGTTCTTTCTTACTTGATTCCAGTAGCTTCAAGAGTCTTCAAGGCTCCTTTTATGTCTCTGCACACGCGAGAGAGAGAAGTGAAAGAGAGAGAGGGAGAAAGAGAGCTTTGAAACTCATCTATTTCAAGAGACGTCACTCCCCCATTTGGTTTCGCTCTTCCCTATTTCTCCGATCCTAGTTCTGTTGGTTGGGAGAGGTGCAACAATATAAGCTCTTTCTAGCAACACCAACAACAACAACACCAACAAAAGAAATTCAAGAACTCAAAGCCAGAAGAAATTTGTCACTTTCAAGATTAAGCAACAAATAATAGTTTATTTAGAATTGAATTGCAAAGAAGGAAAAAAAACATAGTGTATGTAAACAGTGGCCGTGTAATGGCCGCCGTGAACATCTACAAATCCTATCTAACTATGAAGGAAACTTTTCCTGACAAAGGAATCTAAAAAAATTAAAAAGAGAAGGGAAGGGTTTGGCCTTTTATACAACCACCAACAAGCTGAAACCCTAAGCACTTAGTAGCATACGGCCACTAAGAACGTACATTAACCCTAAAAGGCATGATGGTCATGCCCATAACCGGCCATCATGTTTGAGGTTGTGTATACGAGCATGACAGATTGGGCCTTCTTATTTGAAAATTGCTAATTTTTAAAACATGTTTCTAGGCTACCATATTTTATTCCACAATTTTGTTTACATGTGGCTTCATGGCCATCAGAGACCTCGTGCATGTGGTTGAATATTTGCTTTATTTTGTTCTACAAGGGAATGCTAGATTGTTTGGAAAAAATGTTGACAAGGCCAAAGTGGAAGTTAGAGCTAAAGTGGAAGATTTTTTTGTGAAGGCATTTGAAAAACTTAATGTCACAATTTGTTCTTGTATGAAATTTGAGGGTGTGTTAGAGGTTCTTCCAATGGTCATGCCTAAAAATTTCGTGGATTGGTTTGTTTTCATTTGGGGACATGAATAATGTTCCAAAATAGTTAGTTGAATTTCACCCAGATCCCATTATTATTTAAAGGATTTCAAATGCGTTTATTATGGTTGTTGTGGACTAGCTTCTGGGAAGGAAGATCAAACATTACTCATTGACGTTGAACCTAGCAAGCGTTGAAAAATTCCAAATGAAATGGTCTTTTTCTTGAATCATTCAAAGGAAAAATGTTGTTGAAAAACGAGGTGCAATGGTTGGACCTTGAACATCATTTGTGACACCTTGGTTAAATTACCATTAGCCAAAACTTTTCAAGTTCATTATGATTTTATGGTCGAGTATTTTAAGCTTCAATTAAGTTCATCCTGAAAGACTTATTATTGGTTCCTTCAGTATATGGGTAATGATAATGTTGATGTTCGCAATATCTTGCCCTCTTTAAGTATTAAGTATTTTAAATCATTTTATTTCATTATTTCATCTTATTCTCATTTTGTAAATCATTTTTTTAGGCATAACTTTTTACATGGTTATATCTTTTCATATGCCCTTGTTTTTTAATATTAAGTTTTGTTTGTAGTTGATTCAGACTATTATTCATAGACTACGCAATGTTGTTTGCAACTTTGAGAGGGAGAAAAAGATGTTGGCCACTCCATTTTTTATTATGAGATGATGCAAATATTGTTGCATATTTGAGCATGGAAAATCACAAGACTAGGAAGATTTGACATTATCTTTCATATTTTATAAAAAAAAATATTTACGGTTTTTTATTAAATAATTTTTTAATAGTAGAATTTTCATTCTATGATTCTTGGAGAAATGAGTTCAAATGTTTTGACAACCTGGTGACCATTAGGATCAATTTATTTCAAATTATGTTTCCAATTTAGGCTATTTTTTATTAAGGTTTATATAATTGTTTTTTTCCATAGTGGATTTTTTGTTTCAAGACTGTTGAAGAAATTACATGAAATGTTTTGACAGCCTGGTGGCCACTAGTTTTAATTTGTATCTAAAACATTTAATAAATTATGTTTAGTTGTTGTATTAAATTTAATAACCTAACCAATTGGTATTGAATTTCAAAATCTAATAACTTTCCAAATGACCTAATTTTCATCCAAGTAGGTAATCATGTAATCATATTGAAGAATAAAAATCCATGATTTTTGGTAGATTATACAATTACATGACTAGGTTTGATCATTGAACATATTTTTTTCTAGTTATAAATGTCATGTTTTGGCATAGTGTATTAACCTACATATTGATTCACCTATCCACCTATTTAGCCACCTTCCTATTCACCTGCCAACTAACCTACCTTCACATTTATCTTTCAACTTGGTTAACCAATCATACAAAGTGTCTCCACTAAACCTCTTGAGAGAGCCATCATATGTCATCATTTGGTGGAACAAAAAAATGGCCCATGTTTATATATCCTTTCAATTTAATTAGCCAACCTTATGTAGTGTTTTTCACAAAAATTCTTGGTATAAACATTACATTTTACCACTTGGTGGAACAAAAGGTGGCCCTCACACTTATCCTTTCAAACTAGGCAGTCAACCTTATGAAGTGTTGTCCCAAAGCCTCTTGATAAAGCCAATAAATCTTCTGATGATTTAGAATCATCCAAAAAGAAAAATTACAAGAAGTTGGAATATGTTGAAAACCATTTTCAAAGACTTCAAATTTCTTCATGAGTGTTATTTTTCTTCCCAACATGCCTTTTTGTGTTTCTATCTTATTTCATTTATTAAATTCACATTTGGGGAAAGATCTTGAATTTAGAAAAAAAGGCTTCCAAGGAAATCTCTTAGTAAGAATGTGTGGTTTCATACAAAATAGATCTTGGATTTTTTTCCTCCAAAGTTAGTCTAGGAATGATTTAAAGATTGTTTTTAGGCTTTGTTTTCATCTTGTGCAGCAACATCTTTTGCAAGTTCTTTCGACCATTTGAAGGATTTTGAATATACACATTTCTATAAATTGGATTTTCATGGACTTCAAATGATCATTGCTTGTTTCCTCCTTGTTTGTTGTGATTTCAATGATTGTTACTTGTTTCCTTGTTTGCTCTACTTTGAATGATTTTCATCACTTTGTTCCTATTGGGAGTTTTGTGCTAGCACTAAATAGCAAAGTGGGTGGGCGTGGAAAGTGAGGTGAACATGGCAATTGCATGTTACAATACATGATGATTGTTACCAGCATATTAGCTCACATTTCCCCCTTCTTCCCTCCTCCACTCATCCTCTTGTTTGTCATTTCTTTATGGTTGGGAGCATCAAACATGAGAACTAAACCCCTTTTATCAACAGATGATAGAACAAGCACAACATTACTCCAATTTCCACCACACTTTTTGTTGGTGAGATAACAACAATTGTGTACACCCATCCCATCATTTGTGTCATATTTGGAGTGATAAAGTTTGACATGCTGACAACCTGTTGAAATTGTCTACCATCTTAATGTCATGGTTATAGGATTTAAAGCTAGATCGTAGGATTGTGATAAACAAGGATAGTTGGGCTGCAAGCTACATTGATAGAGAGCCTACGAAAATAAGAGGACTGATGTTGTTGAATATGTCTTTGTAGATATTTCACCTCAACAAGCAAGGTTGGTTTTTGTGTCAATTTGTGGAAGTCCTTCAGAATATGTTATGGTGAGAAATCTGATTGTGCACATGTTTCAAGGAATGATAAGATTCATATTTCCAATGGTAGGAATTGCTCTACATTGAGCATCCACATGATTGGACCACACAAGTCTTTCATTGTCTCCTGTTGTGTTATTTTATTTGGGTTCATTCTATGTTGCAGTTGTGAGCTACAGACCTTAAGACCAGCTAAAAAACACCACTCATCCCTCTGACATCAATTATGCATGTACATCCTCCATCACAAACATTCCTTCCCACACATGGCCTCACCAATTTCTATCATAGCCTCATCGCACCTGGAATTTAGGCCCCTAATCTAGGCCCTAATATTCCCTAGAGATCAGTCTTTTGTTGTACATTTCAGTTCACTTTCCTTGAATTAGTCCTTACAGAAGCTTTGAGATATGCTACAATAAGAGGTTGGCATTCCACTATATATCCACTTATTTTTACAACCACCCCCCATCACACTTACACTTCTAGCATATTGATTGCTGGAAGTGGGTTCAAGGTTAGGAAATTTTGTTTCTTCTAATTGAGATCTTTTTTTCTATTTCAGTACTTATTGTTTGATTCCTGTCTCACAACCACAGACTTGGGTCAACAGTTTTTCTGATCTATTGCAAACCACAAGCATTCAAGAAGATCCTTTCTCTGGTGCATATGCTTACATTTTGCCCATATTAGTGATGTGTTGTATCAGAGACACAGTTACTTGGCTACATGCAAATTTTGGTGTTTCTTTCCTTTTTCCTTGTCCCTCTTGTATGATGTGTCTTGCCTATTGCAACCCTAAGAAGATAATGAAAAATGTAAGACTATTGGGTGTTTCATACAGGTGGAGTGTTATCGTGATGTTAGTGTAACAACTGATGAAGTCGTCAAAAAGATACTTCAATCTAGTCTACAACTAGGGGTTGTCATTGTATTTTTTTATTTCATTTTATACTCAGGTGGGTTTCTCCTAGAAGAAATGCTCGCCAATGCGAGGGTGCTTTCATGACCAAACCAAGATTTGACACTAGAATGACACTGAGGATACACATTTCGATGCAGCTTCAAAACCATTTGTATCTCAAGATGTATTTATTGCACTACCAAATGTTCCAAATTTCAACAGTTTGCAATTCATTACATCATACAATTCCAAAAACTTTTGAAATCCTTGCTTATGAAATGAATTGCAGTGGTTGCTTAGTGGGTTGTACTTGTATTTCAATTCTTGTCACATACCATGCCTTTCTGCATAATCTTAGAATAAAGGGGCTTTGAACTTGTGGAAAGGATTTGAATTTTGTCTTGTGGCTCTTGCTGGATGAAGCCCCACATTTGTTGAACCTTCTAATGGAATAGTTTGTGGAATTTTTATTTGTGAAATCTACCATATGTAGACAACAATTTCCAAACAAGTTGTCAAAAAATAACAGGGTTTAAAAAAAATTCTACTCTCTTTGTCCTGTACCCAAATTTGGCTAAGTCCTATTGATGATTGCTAATGTGATTACATCAAAAAATTGAGAGAGATGGATGATTGCTCCGACTTAAAAACAAAATTGGTAAGCATGTGCGTGAAGTTGTATAATATATTTTCTTTTTTGTTTGTTGGCTTGAATTTACCTAGGGTAATGCTCGAAGCTGCAGGCATTACTAAAAATACTTGGGCCCACCATGTAAGGCAAAACCGAAGCAAGCTTGATTCTGGTAATGCTTGGGCAAGGGAGGGTGTTCACAATCTAAAAGTGACAAATTTATTTTAAATTTTTTTCCCTTGTGACACCTAATGGGTACTCGCTAGATACCTACATGCCAAGTATCATGAGAAAAAAATGAAAAACAATGTGGGGGATTTTGATATGCCTACATGTTGGTGTTTTGTTTTCTGAAATGCCCTGCAAATTCGTCTGCTTTATGTGTCCACATAACACTACGTATACAGGCAGAGAGGTGTTTATGCTTTTAAATTAAAACTTAATTGTGGCCAATCAAACCCCTCATTCTTTTGTTTAGTTATCTCCTGATAGATCTTCGATGTCATTCACACCATAGTCAAGTGTTCCATATCTTGATAAATTGATGACATCAAGAGTCAAGTTGTTTCTCGCTTGAGAACTTGTCATCACCTTGTTGTGGATTTGACTCAACTAATTTCAAAGTTTGGACACCGTTGTCACTATCTCCTCTCAATTTTCACTTGCATTCACTATGTTATGCATAAGTTTTTCAAAAAGTCACAAAATTTCCAAAACAAAATCTGAAAATTTTGAAATATTCCAATTTAAGTCTTTGGATTCATTGTAAAAATTCAAACTATTTGAATTATTTTTCTTAAACAAGAGTATTAATTGCTAAAAAATGTGCAAAGGTTCAAAAAAATTTAGAACAATTTGAGCATGGCAATCGTAAATGTTAAACTTTAAAATATTTAAAAATAAAAGCAATGCATGTTTGTGTTTATTTTGATGCCAGTCCTTTAAAACAAAGTCCACAAATCACCTTTCATCAATTAAATTTTTTGGGTCAATTTCAGGTTAAATTTGATGGCAAAAACTTTCATTACAATCCCCCAGGATGAAATTGTAACAAATATTATATTACGCAAAGTAATATGTCAAATGACTAAAATAAATGGCAATATTATAATCATGAAAAAGAACTAGACTTGAAGAATTCTTCATTTTGAAAACCTGAACCGGGTTTCCATTTCCTAACTAAGAATCTTTGGGTGAGTTCAGAACAAGGATATTGTTTCAATTTTGTGATATCCAAAATTAGTCAAATTTACACCAGAAAAACAATAATTTCCAAATGTTTTGGTCCAAATTGTTTTCCCAATTCGTTGAAAAAAATCACTTGGCTAGAGGTGTATACAACTTTCATTTTCCAGGGGTAAAAGTGACTTAATTATGCATCTTCGGTCAGAGAATAAATCATACATTTATAACTAACAAATCATGAGCCTAACTTCCATAGCTGAAGTCATTCTGAGATCTAGATGTTGAAACTCTCAATTAGTGGGTTTAAGGTCCTCATAGAGAAGCAATTTTCCCCTTAGTAAGGCTGAGTTTTTGGCCCAAACTTGGGGCCCCCCATTTTTCTGTCTGTGCCCGAGATGACCTAAGGGTTACATGGTGTTATCAACTGCCCCAAAAATGTAACAAATTTAGCTGGTAACTTGGCCGAGTTGAGTTCTTGACTGGGTCCCTTGTTTCTCTCTTAATGCAATGGATTTCTTTATCCATTTGCGTCAAAACAAAAATAAAACTCTCAATTAGTTAATCAAATGGCATCCAAGCAAATAGTCCAGTGTTTGTTTTATGAATTTTTTTTGTAGGCAATGTGGCCATCATCCATTGGAAGACTTAGAAAAAGTGGTGATCATCCCTACGAAAATTTAGCCAAATCTGAGAATAAACCAGAAATGAAGTACAAATCTGTAATCATCCTTCTATATGTTTGGCTACAAACCAAATTTATGAATCTGGCAAATTTTACTTTTTTTTCCTCCTTAGGTGACCGAAACTCTCCAAAATCACTAAAAACAAATTCGAGTTTTTAATTTCACTTTTTGGCGAAATTTCAGTAGTAAAAAAACACTGGTGCATAATTTTTTCTTAGATACTGAAGTAACTCCCAATTCCTTCTAGGCTAGGCTTAATAGTCTCTCTAGAACGTTGAACTGTGAATAAAATAGGTTAATATGTACGTTTAGCAAAAAGGGCCATTAATGGTATCTAGGCCAGTTGAATGGTAACTGGTAACCACATATATTGCCCACCATACCATTGATATCTCTATAAGTGGGCTTTCAGATCCCAAAACGATTGTTGCGGTTACTTGGTGTTCGTACACGTGATGACTATGGAGTCATATTAAACCCATAGTTTAGGGGTGGAGTTAAGTTTGGCGCCCGTTGGCACGTGAACCTGAAAATAGATTTAGAACAAGTTATATTACGCTGGCGGCGGAGTCGCAGGATGGCGGTGCTGAGCAAGTCCTTGGGCCTTCAAATCCATCCACTTGTCGTTTCCTGGAGATCCCTCTCATCTGCACACCTAGTTATACAAAGAAACAAATACGGCCCTGGAGGTTGAAAATTGCGGTGGAGGTAATATTCTTACAAGCGGTGTCATTGGTTTTCTTTTTTGCATTGCATGAGAAACTGGTAAATATTATGCTTCCAATGACGGATAGCAAAGGTTCATGCAAAGTTGTGTCGTGTTTGGTTGGTTGCTAACTTAACTGTCCAAAAACATTTCCTTTTGAATCCTTGTTACGGTCCAAGACATAGCCCCCAATCCTGACGAGTATACAATTCGTAAAAGAAGAAGAAGTGGCGTATGTTCAATCTTCTGATTACAAGAAGAAGAAGATCCATGTCAAGTTCGCTCAACGATACAGTTGAACATAATGTTATAAACTTAGGGTTCTAATCATAATGGATTTGACTTACTCACGGATTCAAGGAGTTCACATTGAGTTATATAAATTATTCCAGTGGCCGCTGGAAACATACCCTAGGTTTTATCAAGTGGCCGCTTGACGTATATGACCGGTTTTCAGACTACGGGTTCCCATAGGAGCTACTTCTTTGCATTTGGCACTATTATATTATTCTGATCGACTCATTTGCCACAAATTTTACAAAGACGACGATCATCTCATGATGGGTAACAAATAACTACAACTTCAATGGTATTTGGGAGAATCACTACAGACAATGAACATGAATGGTAACACTTGGAAACTCTCAGAGGCAGCCATAAACTTCCAATACATGTCCTTACGTAGCATGTTCCTGAGTTCAGTGTATGGACGATATATGCATGTCATCCTTCACGTTCAGGAAGTTTTGGCCAGCCCCAATGATGGAACTCGTACCAATTTTTCCTTCCCTCATTTTGTCAGAAAAGTATCACAAGGGAAACTAATTCAAAGAAAACCTAGCTTGTACTCTTTGGGAGGGTTGGGGGGACAGCAATTTTTTGAATCTACCTTCTTACGTAATTACTTTCTAATTGGCATGCACCACTCCATGGCCATACGTCAAGAGCATAATAATCTTCAAGAGGAGGACAATGGCCCTTTGTATCTTGGTTTTTGTTGCAATTTTCTTCAGATCAGATCTGGTTCACTAGGTGCACTATTGTGCTTTTTAGCAACTGACATATTCTTCCAAGCCATGTAGAATTTTGTCATTTTTATGGAACTATACTTGGAGAGTCACCGTAGAGATTCTTCATGACTTCACCATAGATGATCACGTTGAATCATAGTTTTGATATGGTCAGAGTTACAACAATTGTGTAGATGAAACTGTTATTGTTCAAGTCCACTTAAATCCAATTCATGATCTTCTCAGTTCCCAAATTTGTACCTGTTTATTTGTAGCTGAAACTTTTAGCCAACAATGTGTCGAGCTGGCAAGCCTAAATAAAACCCAGAGGCGTCAGAACCATATGCAATATATGCTGCTGGTCAGCTGAAAATGAAACCGTAGTTAATTCATGGTTGTTGAATTGCCCATTCAAAACTTGAGGAAATTCAAAATACATGAAATACATGTTCCAAATACTTGGAAAAATAGTTGGCGGCTCAATAGAAAACTTGTGCTAACCCTAGCTAAGCAAGGAACCAAACATCTTGAGTTGAAGTAGTTGAGGTCTTCTATTTGAAATTTAAATTAAGATTATAATATCTCCAAAACTTCAAGAGTATTGGGTTTTCACCTAATCTCAACAGAGAGATCCTAGCTAAATTTTTCTCTCGAGTTCTCTTCCATCTCTGAGGAGCTTAAGCCTTACGTTTGAGGGCAGATGTACTTCTTCCCAATTTGAGATATATACCTAATTGTTGCAGTTCTTAGTTGTAGTGTTTTCTTGTTTCTGTGTAACATGTGCATGCGCATGAATGTAGGCCATTACTAGTTCTTCATTTGCTTAGGGCTGCAAACTATTATCGACAAGCATTGTACTTTAGCTTGTTCAAAGATATATAGTTGCAAATATTAGCTGGAGCTACCCTAATGTATACGTAAAAATGTGACATACTATACATGTATAAGAAGCTGCTCTAGGTTACCCAGACTCTGCATTGGCTTCCTGTAAAAGTCATTCGCCTTATACATGAAGAACCCAATGCACTCTACCAGAGCTAGTGTACTCAAGTTATTTACTAACTACTTTTCAAAGTTTTCTTTGGACTTCCTTAACTCTGGGCATTTCATCTGCTTTTAATCTGTTGCCCTTAACCCATAGTTCCATTTTAATGCTCTCCCACATGCTTGTTTCACATGAGTTCGCATACATGAGAGCTAGGAGGCCTCATGAGCTGGTCATATAACTATATATGTTTGGTATCCTTTTTAGTTCCCTTGCAGAAATACTTTCAGAAAGTCGGTCGATGCACGGTGGTATGCAATGCATGAGAATGTTGCACGACAGGCTCTGCAGCGCTTGCTAGTAAATCCTAACGTCGCTCGTCAGCTGGTCCCGTACATCCATTAGTTTGGTATAGGGACTCGAGAGGGAGAGATCATGGGTTGCATTTACATGTCGTTAAACTCTTTTGTGACCGCCCACAACGTTGCTGCAGTTCACGCGGTTTCTCAAGGACCCTCTGCAACGCACTTATACGGCTACCAACCCTTAATGCAGGTACAAATGTGAGTCTCATCTACATATGACAAAAAAGACCTATCTCTATTTTTTTTATGCTTTACAATGTTGTCCTCCTAACTGTTGAGTTTCTGCACTGGGTTTTCTGGACCCTCTGAATTGTCCCGAGAAGTTGCAAGTTGGCACAAAGTCATTGATCCCAAGTCGAAGGATCTGTTCACATTCGCTACATTCTGGACACCATGATAATTGTATCAAGAGGGGAGAGATGAAAGCAAAGTGATGAATCCAATGGGCACTGATTGTAGATATCAGGAAAAAAAATTTGTACAATCCAGTTGCATTGCACTCACTTTGTGGTGTATGTGGAAAATAATAATTGGCTATCAAAACAAGGAAGGAGCGTTCAAATCAGGCTACCCATCATGAAACATATTTATAGTCTTGCCCAAATTATGTATGAAAATTTAAGACACTCTTTTAAGAGTAAAATACTTGAAGTTACAGCTCTAATCAATGAATAATTATGATTTTAGTTCACTGCTAGTATAACAGACTTCACTAATTGATTACAGTTTTTTGGTACATATTTGAAACTTTGAACTGGCATCATGCATGCATATCATGCTTATATACATGGAATTTTGAAATCTTTTAATCATGTGCATGTCATAACAGAAAAATGTAAAAAGTTTTGGATTATACTTGGTGGGTATGGCATGGTCCATCATCAACATACAATATCCATGGGCCATTCATGGGAGCTCTTAGTCTTCTGGCATTTGGAATTCTACAACTTCATGTTCTGTGGAGCTTGCTGATGTCATTCTCATCAAACAACTTAAGGAGGTACTGTCATACTGCTGTAAGGACGGTAGCAGGGCCCAGCTTAGTACCTATTACTAGAGTAGTAAGTAGTAACTAAGACACAAAGTAATTAGACAACTGGTTTTTCTGATTTATCAAATTTTATCTTGCCTTTGACTGGAAAATACCCTGAATGCAAAAACATCAGCCCAACTTCGACCCAATTGAAAAAATTATTATGCCACTATGGAATGGTCAAGTTTGTGCCCACTGTGATAGGTAAGGCACCATGCAAGCCTGTTAGGGCGAGCTTGGTGATGCACCCATCATAATAGGCAGGGCAAGACCATTCCATGACAAGGCAGATTCAACATTTTGTTTAAAAAAATTCATGTTCAATAAAGATTTTGGTCACTATTATGAGTGTATGATCACCACCAAAAGGTTGTGTCATAGAATGTGATCAAGGAAATGACATATTCTATTCCCCCAGACCTTAATGAACAGACCTTAAACCATCCTAGCAACTAAGTCTGGAACATTGCTATTATCCCTACTGATTGTTATCTCTGTTTATAAAGACACCCAATCATATAGAGACTCATAGAATTGAATACTTTAAAGAAATTTTCACAAAACAATAAAATGCACAGTCCCATGATTACACTGTAGAAAAATAAGAGAAATAGAGGACACTAACTTACCAACTTATAATAAACCTCACAACATCATCCAGGTATAACACTAAAGTAAATTAAATGAACGTGATGATTAGATGTGGTTAATCTCATGTGCTGTGAAATGCTACACATCTCTCTCCAAGGGCGGCTAATAGTGCAATGGTTTTGTTTGTTAGTTCCTCAGTGAGCTGGGTGGTCAGTTTATTTTCAACGAGGCTATAATAATTAGTATGCCCCAGGACAGCTGCATGGAGAGCCCCATTACTTAGTAGTACGTATTAGTCACCGTAGCAAATTAATTAGGAGAGAGAAGCCTGCACATTTGTCAGAGTACGTCGTCAGAAATTGCCGGATCAGTAGAATACATGAGTGAAACTAGCCTTCCATTAGGAATTTGTCAGTTTAAACTTTGATCTTATCAAGTTGTACCACATTTACAACTTGAACCCTTGTGTAAGCCCCTCCCTCCTTAGGGGGCGTTTCTTCCCTTTTTACTTGGTTAAGTCTCAGATTATTAATTAAGCCTGTCTAAACCAGTGTTGACAAGTTAAATGGGAAAGTTAGGTTCTAAAGTTTTTGAACCCACGAGTTCAAGTTTTGTTGAAATTGTCATTTGAACTTAATAAGTAATGGATTTTTTTTCAAAATTAAATTAGAACCTGAATCAAGGTCATTGTCTCATTTTAAACATGGGAACAATTTGTCCAAGTAAATAAGTATAATTTTTAAAAATATAATATAAGTTTAGCCTTACATTTTAATCAAGTTATTGCATTTGATTGATTATGTATAATTAATAATACACGATCTCCATCTTGAACTATGTGCACTAGTTAAACAAACTTATATATTAAATGTCATTTTCTTTGGTTCAATCAAGTATGGGATGGAGATGGAATTGAAGGTTCCATATAAATAAAAAGAAATTAAAGCTGCGACCAAAGGTTCCTATTGAAATCAAGAACTGGACAACATGAACACAATCTCTCATTTCCTTTTGCATTGTTTCATTACTGCTTCATAATATGTTGTGTTTTTTGTGGCCAAATTTCACAGACGTTTCACCTTTTTTTTAAAACAACTAAATATTTTATCATGCAAATTTCTCCTTTCATTTCATCACCAATTTTTCCAAGAATTTTCTTCTTTTTTATAGAAATCTTCTTCACGTTCTTGCATAGGTTTCTGTCTTGGGGCAGTTTATTGTCAATTTTCTATAGCTATAAAAACTTTCTAAAAGCTCCAGTCCAATTAATGCTTAATGATGCTATGTCAAAAAATGATGACCTCCTCTCCCCCAACCCCACAAAAAAACCACTATTCATGAATATTTTCATTCTAGGTAGTAGGTGCTTTTTAGTTGATTATGTGACCTTTCTTTTTATTGGCTCTACCCATAAGCAAGGGACTTCACATTGGTGTATGATTCAATGGGAATAAAATTTTAGCTCAAACATCTCCCAATGTGTGTGAGTAACACCTTGAATACTATCTGTGCATATGAAGATTTGGGCATGTTCCATAGAAGTGCTTTTATTTAAAGGAGAAGCTCTAAATCCAGGAAAAGTTTTTGGTTTGAAGTTTGAACCTGCCATAAAGCACACACTCTAACAAAATGTGATTTTCTTCACACAAGACGTCGTGGTTCATGGCACATGTGTGAGATAAACTTTGCAGTTTCCTCTATAAAATATGTGATGTTTATTGGTGGCCTATATGATATTGAAATATAATTTGACATTAAGTTGTGTCACATATTACACAAATGCCAAACTAATGTCAAATTATAATACTATATAATATATGCCACCATATAAACATCACATATTGCATATTGTGAGGTAATGGATAAAAAAGGTTACTGCACACATGTGTCAAGAACTGTGACCTATTGTGTGAGAAAAATCACATTCACATTTTGTTGTAATAGCTGCTTTATTACCCAGGTCTCAAATCTCGACTTCATGATGTCCCAGACTTTCTGACCAGGAAATCCCACCATTTCAGTGTGAAGAAAAACAGACTATACTGATCTAGTAGTAGAATACTTTGTTGAACTCATTTGGCCCAAATCCTTAGCAATGAAAGTTATATAAAAAACTATCATGGCACCTTTGAATCTACATTGAAAAGAGCTTTACTTCATTGGATTGACATCCTGCTGTTGCACATTTTCTATTTGAATACCTATTGAAGTTGCAATAGAATTCAAAAACTTACAACTCTTCTTTTTGGGTGTTATACATATAATACATGGCTCACCCCTTCAGTGGAATTTCTTGATTTTGCACATAATAATTTTTGTTAACCAAACAGTCATATAGTTATCTGGAGCCTCCCCCCAGAAAGGAGAAAAATCAAAGGAATTTCTTTAAAATTCTAGGCTATCTAACAATAGCACAAACCATGAATTCATATGGATTCTCTAGTTCCCATTTCACCAGCCAAATATCAACTGGTAAGAAATATAAACCCTAAAATTATTGTAGTACCTTTACCATTATGACAATACTTAAGTTGGTTGCAATAAATGTTAAGTTTTCTGAAAATTAGCTGCTCGCAATGCTGAAAGTTCTAGAAATTTGTTTCTCTTTATTATTGATTACTTACCCTAAAGCTTGGAAATTGGTGTGGTGTCTTAAGTAGTGCAAAATTACTTGAATTTTTTTTTTCCCCACCTGAACTATAGGATTTTGAGGAAATTGTTAGTTTTACTACTGAAGTGAAATTAAAAATTTTCAAAGGAAGAAAAAACATTCATCAAGAAGATGCTCAAATGGTAAAGGTACTGCAGTATATGATGGCATGCAAAGAGAGGTCTAGTGTCAGCCGTCCCGTGTCCTCCCAATTGTAGACAGCTGGGTGTAGGTGCCATGCAACCTTTCTTTTCAGGAAAATTTTTGGTCAAAATTTGAAATTCAAAATTCAAATCTGAAGTGATTTTGGAGGGTTTACCCTCACCAGAAAAGAAGGGGGGGGGGGGGAGGGGGGGAGAAAATAAAAGAAAAAATCTCCAGATTTTTATATTTGATTTTTTAATTTTTATCCATGAATATAAAAGGCTGATAAAGATTATTGCACAATGTATGGTCTTAGCCAAATTTGGCTAAATCTTTTTATGGATGATTGCCATTTTTTTCTACATCTTCCTGTGGATGATGGTCATAAAAAACACTGGTAGGTACCATCAGGTCTGGAATTAGCTTTTTTTACCTGGCTGCTGTAGAACTATTTACCTTTCAACTTCACTGAGGATTGCAAACCAGCTTGTTTTATCGACCCTCCTCATGCTCTTAGTTACTACTGTCTTCACTGGTACCATACCACGGCACCTTTACCATTCTGGCAGTAATAAAATTAATTTCAGTAAATATCAATTATTTTCAAAATTAGCTGACCACAATATGGAAAGTTCTAGAAACTCTGTTGCTACCTATAATGTACATGTTCATTTGGCTAATATTCCAGGTCTACATGGCCAGGTCTTTGAAAGTGTCAGAATTTCAGGAAATTCTTATTGGTATCTCAGGAATGAAAAAAAATTGAAAAAAAAAATCTAAACAAAAAAAAATCACCAAGAAGATGCTGGAATGGCACCTAATGTACATGGTCATTTATTTATTAATATTCATTTATTGCTTAATATTCTAGGTCTACATGGCCAGGTCTTTGAAAGTGCCACAATAATTTCAGGGAATTCTTATTGTTATTACAGGAGTGAAATAAATGAAAGAAAAATAAATATTGGCCAAGAAGATGCCAGAATGGTAAAGGTACTAAGGTAGTTACCACACTTGCCTAGACTGTAGTGAGCAGGAAGGATGGTAGGTAGGTGGGAAGAATGCTATATGAACCCTCATCAGTCTAAGCAGCAAGCTTATTGTTACAAGCTCACATCGTGTGCTCCTCACTGCATCCAAGTGCAGTGCAAGTGCAGTGCTCTCTCTCTCTCTCTCTCTCTCTCTCTCTCTCTCTCTCTGTCTCTCTCTCTCTGTCTCTATCCTTTCTGCAGTTCTCTGCACACATCGGTATTGTCCTCCGATTTCGACTCCTTTTTCACCTCTGGCATACCAAAAATTAAAGCTCCATTGCAATATTATCTCTTTGTATCCTTCACCCATCGATAGACTTGATACATTTTGCAGTGCATAGTTGTTGAACAGCTTCTTTTTATACCATAATCATCAAAGCTTCCTCAACGTCACATGTAATTCCCATTGTTGCAAGGCTTGCAAGCGTTCCTTGTTAGATTGACATTATTCTCATTGCAAGCTATTTCAGCTCCTTCTGACGTTGTGGATAACTGATCTGGTTGCAGCAAGCTGTAGTACTACTACACCAACCAACACATTCTGCGGCATCATGGGCTCCACCTTCGCAGACTGGATTGCAGCCGTCAGGACTGAGAACGGGAGACCAAATACGCTGGTGAGCTAGCTCCATGCAGCTGGACCTGCACTCCTAGCTAGTTTATTACTAATGTTTTCCCGTATTGATCTTAGCAAGCAGGTGTTCTGTCCATGCCTTTCCACAGCACTGGATCGTTGCAAGCTTGCACTTGGTTGATTCTCTAGTAGCACGAGTATTCGTGCTGCTCAATTCTTGAAGCTCTGGAGTCTGTAACCCGGCCTGAGCTAACAATTTTGTATTGGTGTCGTTGCTTTGGTTTGGTTTAGCAGCGTATCGTTGGTGAAGTCGATCACAGTGTGTGCAGGGACTTCCACGCTTTGGTGCCAATGAACATCCTCCTCCTCATGAGGTATGTTCTTAGCGACTGGATGATGAAGATAATGAACGGGGTCAACAACAGAATTCAATTCCAACTCATGACGTCGCCTGCAGAAGCAGGCACTAGTACTTCTGACGTCACGGCCCGTGACAAAATGTCTCAGCCGAGGCTGTACTGGAAGTCGTTGGAATTTATTGGACCCAGTCTTTACAACTTGGAGCTTTGGAAGGCACCTGTGTGCTTATTTATGCAAGAGCTGACGATCCGACGAGTGCTGGACACACTGCATCCATTGTCCCTTCCGTGTGATGACACGGCTGTAGAGAAACGCGAACTAGTGATTTACCTTCAGTCAGGATTCTACAAGTGTGTGTTTGTCATCAGACAGGATGGATCCTACTTAAACTCGCTCACCTTAACTCGTCTTTGAAGATGATGGGTCGTTCTGTGTTGGGATCTTATTTGAGAAGTACATATGTGACTGTCTAGCACACGAATCACTAGAGACGATCTTGAAAAGGTTCAGATACCGTCATTTGGAGCTACTTATATCCAATTACCCAAGTTCAGATGCTGTTCGTTCAGTAACGGTCGTTGAATTCATTGTGTTCACAAACTTTCTATAGAACTCATGAATCAATAGACTTTCAGAAGAAGACTCATGTTTTGCGGACTCAGCTAGGTACCTGATATTCCAAAAACATTTTTTTGTTTGCTCATGTTTTGACAACTTAGAGCTCTGGTTTTATATGATCTTCCATGTATGAGTTTCCCACACATTGTGCTGCTAGCTCCTGATCAAACTGCGATATATTATTATTTTCAGCGTTCGCAGTAAGTTTTGCAGCAGCTTGATTAGTCTTTTTGTTATTCTCTTCTCAGGAATTCTTCTTTTCTTGGGCCCCCATATTTCTGTTCTCATGTGGATTTCTGTGAACTGGAGCTCCCCAAACATAGGAATGCCTTCTAACGCTCTTCTGTTTTAGGGGTCAAGTAACTGGAGCTCCCCAAACAGAGGAACGAGTCACTGCCCTTTTCCTAACGTTCCTCTGTTTTAGGCCAGAGAATGCTCATAGAGCTCCTTAAAACAGAGGGACGCTCTGTGCCACTGCCCTTGGGGAAAACCCCTGTAAATAAATTAAAAATCAAGGATGGGAACCCATTCATCAAAAGTAAAAGGCAAGCAGACACGACCCAAAGAAAAACAAAAGCAAGCAATTAACAAAAATCAGGTAAAGACCCTATGCAAAGAAGATTCATGGCTACGAATGACAATCAACTATAACAAAGAAGACCTGAGATGAAGGACCTGTCATCTGCCACAAATCGGCTGCCCTTTCCCTACAGTTCCTCTGTTTTAGAGCATAGAATATTCCTGGACCTTCTCAAACAGAGGAAGGCTCTCTGCCACTGCCCTTCCTGTACAGATCCTCTGTTTTAGGGCACAGAATGTTCCTAGAGCTCCCTAAAAGAGAGGAACGCTCTCTGCGCCCTTTCTCTACAGTTCCTCTGTTTCAGGGCACGGAATGTTCCTGGACCTTCCCAAAACAAAGGAAGGCTCTCTGCAGTGCCCTTCCTCTTTTTAGCACTATACACAAGATTGAGCCTCCCCCACCCCACGGCTTGTGGTCTTTCTTGATGCATATGTGATCAAGCTCTAGATCCAATAGGGATACACCTATTTTGTTGTGCTCCTGGTGCTATTAGAAAACATAATATTTTTTTGTTGACAAATCTAGTCAAAAAATACCCAATTTGAACAAGTGTCAAAAAGATCACTATATCATTTTGGACAAGTCGATTTCGACATATCTATTGTGACTAGAGTGGTTTTTTTGACTGGCAAAGTATGGACCATTTGACTGGTCATTTTGACTGGTCAAATTTTTGCTTGGATAAAAAAAAATTGTGGTAGGTAGGTGGGTAGGTTGTAAAAAGGCAAGTAGGTAGGTAGGTAGGTAGGTAAATTGTAAAAAGGCAAATAGGTAGGTGGTACCCTACCTACTTTACTTGACCTACCTTGACTTAACCTAGTGTATCCTATTTAATCTACCCTACCTACCTTAGCCCCTTAAGCATGTACATAGGTTCTAATGTTAAAAATTAAACCTTTGACCTCCCCAATGATAAACCAAGTTCTTAACCAATGGATCACACCATCAAAAGTTGTTCAACATTCGTTAATTTTTTTATTTCACATGTTCATTTTGACATTTCACTACAAGATTATGAAGTATAAAGGTAAGTAGGTTGTGCAAGATAGGTAGGTGGGTGGATGGGTAGGTAGGTAGTTAATATGTAGGTAGGTTACAAATGGGTGGATAGATAGGTAAGTAATACATTTAGGTAGGTTATAAGTGGGTGGATAGGCAAGTAAGTAGGTAGGTAAATACATCTAGGTAGGTAGGTAGGTAGGTGCGTTGGTAGGCAGGTACCATACCTAGGTAGGTGGGCGGGTTGGTAAGTAGGTAGTACATTTAGGTAGGTGGGTGGGTAGGTAGGTAGGTTGTAAAATTATAAGTGGGACATAGGAAGTAAATATGTAATAGGCATAAAATGTCCCATTTAATCAAATAACATTGGTCATTTGACTAGTACGAAAACCCCATTTTTCGGCTTGTCTTAGGCAATTAAAAGTGTCATTTTTTATCTAGTGTAATTATGTCAATTTTTTATATTCAATTTGACTAAATGTCCCATTTGACTAAAACCCATTGGCCATGTTAACTAAGGTTGTCTAACTTGACTGGATGTATTGGTCAAATAAGTCATTTTAATCACGTTGATTGATGAAAACATATATGTTTCACGCCTCTAGTCCAAATGGACATGTCCATTAACAAAACCAATAAGTTAATCAACTTGAACCGTTTGAAAAATCATGTTTTATAGTAGTGTGCACAACCACACATGATGCACTTTGAGATTCTTTCACCTCCATTGCTAGGGATGTTGAGTTCCATGTTTTGCGTTAATAAACACATGTTTTCCCAATGCCATCTCTCTAGTCATCATGACAACAAATGGATCTTGTGCTTAGAGCAGATCTTACTCACACTTTGGCAAATAAAATCATAGTTGACCCAATTTGTGTGGATCTTGTTTCAAAAGCCATTTCTTCCTATAAAGTGGCTACGACAATTGCAACTTAGGCAAATATTATGCAATATCACAATTGACACCTTGAGGATGATTTCATCCCTTTAATAATAAAATTATTTGGATATTTACACCAATAAGTGGATGACTTCTTTCATCAATGTGTGTCAAGTGTGTTACTTTAACTATTCAGTTAAATCCTAATCAATTAAAGATAAAGTGGGTTAATTAAACTAATTAGTTAATTTCTAACTAATTCAAGTGTGAAAAAAGTTTGAGATATTTTTCATGGGATATATTTCCATCTTGTGTGACCTGAAATCACTTTTGGTGATTTCATATTCCATAACATAATTTTTGTTTTGCAATTTTCTTTGTTATGGAAGTGTTTTGGGTTTTCTATGTTTTGGGCTTGGATTCCTATGTTGTTGCAGGTTAGTCAGTTTTTCAATCACCAAAAGTGAACCAATTTTTTTTGTGTTATAACTAAACTAGACTAAGTTTTTTTTTCTTTTGTATGTTTGTTATGCACATGATTTGATTAATAGTAAGTGCTACATAGTTAGTGTTGTGTGTGTTGTTACAGGTTGGTTTTGCAAGAGTTTTACTCAAGTTGCAAATATTGCTCATTTGCAAATTTTGGTTTGCTTTACAAGTGAAGTTGATGTTTTTATACTTGTTTTTCATGTAAAACTCCTTTGGGAATTGAACCCAAAATAGAGCTTGGCCCTAGAGTTGCGAAAAGAAAAAATTCACAAAGGAAGGCCCCATACTATTATTATAGAAGTCCCTCCCCTTCATTGTCCTTTTTCTTTCTTTCCCTCTCCTTTCCTCTTTCTTGCCCTTTTTTTTTCTTTTGGTACCCTGCAAGAACCATAAAGAAAAACCAAAAGGGAGAGCAAGGAGTTTTTTTCCTTACCATCGTTGCTAACATAAACGAAAAGCGACAGTTATGGTAAGATCTACCACCACCACCATCACCAATTGAGGTTGGAGCCTGATTAACTACATTGTCGTCCTAGACATCGTCATTTGGAGGTGCGACACCATTGCCAAGAAAGGCTAAAAGCTCCAAACTCCCGAACTAGTGTTGTCCATCGACACCATCTAGGAAGGCAAGGAGGGGCTACCTCCTTGTACATCGATGTGAAAGGCAAGGAACTCCCATCTTTGCCCCTATTTTGTTTTCCTTTGGCAACTAACATTGCTATTAGCTCATAATTCAACACGAAAAGGAAGGAAGAACTACAACGTGTAACTACAACCCAAGGAGAAGAAAAAGAGGAGAAGGAGGAGAAGAGGTAGAAATGAAGAGAAGAAGGTAAAGAATAAAGAAAAGAGGAAAGGAAAAAAAAAATTGAAAAAATGGGAATGAAGACTCATTGGTAGTGGGAGGAGCTAACAACTCCATTGCCATTGATGTGGGCTCTAGAGAATTTTTCCAAGCCTACTAGGTTTGGGAGGCTAGAAGGAGCTTTGGGATAAAGGGGCCCCATGCAATGCAATCCGAACTGCTCTCAAACCTCCTTTTTATTTTTATTTTTTTCATTTTTCCAAACCCATAGATTCGAAGATTTTGAAAGTTCGAGAGCTTCATGAATCAATTCAACAAGTGGTCATGTTCAACACCAATTCAAACCTGCCACATCATTATTTTATTTTTTATGTTTCATCCATATGGAAGACTTTCGTTCATAATTGGATGAATTTTTTAATCCATCTAATTGATGAATAGTGATTGGTGAACATATGGGTAGGTTGGTCACCAAATATCATAATGTTGATTATGCATTAAACATTTTGAACTCTATAATCCAATAGATTTTGAACAATTTGACCCTTGAAATCAAATAGAATTTTTTAATTAATTTCCATTTTCACTTTGAATTTCTTTGAAATTCATATCTTTCACATATGGCATTGGATTGGAATGATTTTTTTGCCATTGGATTTCTCTTACAAAGATGTAACTTATTCAAGTCAAACATTTTGGAAACCACAAGTTTTGGAGGTCCAAAGGCTATTTTTCTTATTTCATGAATTAATTTCCATTGATTTTGGGGAAATTCTTATCTTTCGCATTTGAAGACGGAATCAATAAACTTTTCTAGCAATTAACCTTAGTGAACAACACTTCTAGCATGGGAGTTTTTAGCTCAATTGGAGATAGGTGCTTTTAGAAGCTCATTCTATGGCACAAGGTGGTGTGTGGTCAACTTTTTCATATTAAACATTTGGTAGTTCAACATTGTGTTGGTGAATCATATTTTTAGCAACTTATAGGTGGTGGAATTGCCACGCCATCAACAAATGAAGAGGATTTGAATTCCTGTTGTTACTCATGTGCAAGAATCACAAAAATGGAGATTTATGTTACACGAGTTATGCATCTCCACTTGTGTTTGTAAGGTTGTTCATGTTGTCTATTAGCATGTTGGTCGAATTGTTGTATGTTTTTAGGGGGTAAGGGGATTAGCAAGGTGTGTGCCATTTGACTACAACTTGGGGATGAGCACATGTTTTCAAGTTGACCTTTTGGTAGTGTGTTTACTATTCAGTGTGAAACATTAGGTGAAAGGTTATGTGTTATCCCACATGTGCCATTATTCCCACAATGAACTTCGGGGTTGTGATTAGTGTGGTTAATGGTCAAACATGGGACAAGGCTACCACCCAATCCTGATGAGCGAACATGTCCTACTCAACTCCTAATTTCCTCGGACATGTTGATTAGGTTTTAGTTAGGGTTCAGTTGTACTGGGAGGACTAGCTATGGATATGTTTGGATTTGACCACCAAGATGTCCCATTGTTTGTTATTGTGGTAAGATTGGGTTGATGACCAATAAACCACATTGTTGTGTTCATAGTGTGCCCTAGTTTGTTGGCCCTATGAAATGCTTTTGTGGGTGTAGGTGTTTTAATCATATAAGTGCAGCATCCTTAGGTTCATGTTATGAAGTTTAAATTTTGGGGATTTGGTCAAATTGCACCAAGTTCAACATCCTTGTAGATTTAATTTGAACCATCATAAGTGTATCATCCTTTTGTGGTTGGATTTTAAGGGAGTGTACCCAAGTTAGGGTTTAAGGTTCATCACAAAGGTCACCCAAAGACTCAATATATACATTGTTATTAATGGTTTCATTGGGTGAAAGGTGCAATTCAAACCACCCACATCACCTTCATCGTCATTTAGAGGAAATTCTTTAGTTTCTCAGATTGATTTTTCTCCAAGGTTTGTCGCCCATCCACTATTGTGGGACATGGAAGAGATGTATGGTGCCACTTTTTGCCTATATTGTCGCAACCCCACTTTGGCAAAGTGTGAGGATGAAACTCAAACTCCCAAAGTTGGGGACTTGGAGTCCTCCGGGACTCCTAAATTTTTAGAGTTCGACGGCAAGGCCCAAAACACCTCGCATTGAGGTGTTCTTGGTGTCATTGGAAAGGTCTTGAAGCGTAGATGTCCAAAATGGCCTCGTGTTGTCATTTAGACATCTGCAGCCCAAGTTATGGGCAAAAGAAGGGCCGGGAGTCAAACTAGCAATTTGACTCCCGACCACTAAAAGTCGAGAATCGACCTTTTTCTAACATCCGATTTCAGAGTGCAACACGGCGTTGGAAAGCTCTCGAGGAGAGCTATAACGTTGGTATAGACCTCGTTGCGATCGGACTCTGCAGTCGGGAGTTATGAGCTCCCAAAGTCCCGGGACTCCAACCGGGACAGTTTCGGGACAATTTCGGGACTCTAACTTGGGAGGCTCGGGAAAAAGAGCCATTTGGATGTAGCCTCCGTCAAGAGTTGCAGAGAATACTATATGGGGGAAGGTGGTGGCTTCCCTCGATGTGAACCATACCGACACAACCATGTGCAGTAGTCTCAGTTTTGAAGAGTTACATCAGGGTTATTTGAGTGGGGTGAGGTTATTATGGGCTTTTAGCGACTTCATAAAAAATCATGAATGTGCTTGGTGCGAAGGGGGATTGTTTCTTTTCTAAAGGGTGTTATTGGTGAATAAGGAGTTGGATTAGTCCTTTTCTTCAACAAGGGCTAATAACCATAGTTTTAGAACTCTGTTGCGTAATTAAGAGTGAGAATTCTCTAGAAGATTGGGGGTAGAATTAGGCACCAAAATTTGCGGTGTTCAACACAACATTAGTCTTGTTATGGTATTTAGGGAGTAGCAAGGATGTTAGAAATTCTTAAAACAGTGGAAGGGATGTTAATGGAAGGTTAATAGAAATAGACAAATCTTCAAGCCATTGAACATAAGGTTAATTCGAGGCAATTCAACGATTAAATAGATAGTATGATAATGAGCCAATGACGATAGGAGTCTGATGATAATTGAAACATTTATTTATAATAGGGATAAGCTCAGCCAGGAGCTATGAGTACATGTAAAATCCTGAATTATGCCATAGTGATACTTCACAACTACAAGAAGTCTAGGATGCGTCGAATGGTGCAAACTAGGTAGTCCGCCTTACTGTTGGGAGGTAGTTGACAAATCAGGCCGCGCAACCAACAATAGTGACCAACGCCGGGAACTGAAGACCATGCGAAGATAAAAGTATCTTCACTTTCGCAACAACTGTGAAGATTTATTGCACACCTTCACCACTAAGATATGCATTCACAATAAAAGACCGGTTGGAAGTGGAACTACTATGTAGTGTAGTCTAACAAGTAAGGTGGTTCGAAGTAAATGATGAAATTCACAAAAATTAATTAATTAATTAATTAATTTAATGCGTTGTGTCCAAATCTCATGAGTTTTTTTTATTTTATTTTATGTCTTTGTCCAAAATTAAGCCCGAAACTAAAAACTACTTGCTTTGATTAAGGAAAACAAAACAAACATCTCAACCTCTTCTAGTTCCAACACCTGCAACTCCCTCACAGCAAAACCGATCAACCTGAAAGTTGAAGAGAAGTTTCTACATCTCTTAAACTAAGACTGATTTAATTTTGAAGCAAATCCAACGATGGATTTGAGAGAAACAATTAATCAACCCAAATGTCGCAACCCTAACTTGGCCAAGTGTGGGGGTGAAGCCCAACACTTGGAAAAGTTGGGGATTTAAAGTCCTTCGGGACTCCCGAATGTTCAGAGCTCGACAGCAAGGGGCAAAACACCTCGCATTGGGGTGTTCTTGGTGTCGTTGAAAAGGTCTTGAAACGTAGATATCGAAAATTCCCTCGCATTGGCAATTCGGACATCTGCAGCCCAAGTTATGGGCAAAAGAAGGGCCGGGAGTCAAACTGGCAGTTTGACTCCCGACCACTAAAAGTCGAGAATCGATGCCTTCCCGACATCCGAATCGGGAGTGCGATACGGCGTTGGAAAGATCTCGACGAGGGCTACAACTTCGGTTCAGACATCGTCGCGATCCAACTCCGCAGTCGGGAGTTATGGCGTTTCAAAGCTCCGGGAGTCCCGCCGGGACAAAATCGGGACTCCATTTCGGGAGTCCCGGGAATTTGTGCCATTTGGATGCCCCCTCCGTGGGGAGCTGCAGAGAATACTATAGGGAGTATGGTGGTGGCATACTCCCGAGCCAAGGATGTGGTGAGTCCAAGTGAGTCCGGGTCCCCGTGGCTTGTCCCAACACCAAAAGAGTGCAAATGGATTCTAACCAACTCGTGTTGGTTTATGATGCAGGTTCGTGTGATCTAAAAGCTTGATCTCGTCCTAGTCTAATCCCGGGGCTCCCAATTCGACCCTCAACCCCTTTCTAGAGTTGGAAGCCGGGAGCGTGCCCTCGGTCCCAACTTTCCGCAACTTGACATTTGGTGAACCCTCAAGTGGGTTCACCCCGGGACTAAGGAGCGCGTCACAATAAAAGACCGGTTGGAAGTGGAACTACTATGTAGTGTAGTCTAACAAGTAAGGTGGTTCGAAGTAAATGATGAAATTCACAAAAACTAATTAATTAATTAATTAATCTAATGCGTTGTGTCCAAATCTCATGAGTTTTTTTATTTTATTTTATGTCTTTGTCCAAAGTTAAACTCGAAACTAAAAACTACTTGCTTTGATTGAGGAAAACAAAACAAACATCTCAACCTCTTCTAGTTCCAACACCTGCAACTCCCTCACAGCAAAACCGATCAACCTGAAAGTTGAAAAGAAGTTTTTACATCTCTTAAACTAAGACTGATTTAATTTTGAAGCAAATCCAACGATGGATTTGAGAGAAATAATTAATCAACCCAAAAGTCCAGAGGCTTCACCATGGAAATCCTTCCATGAAACCCTCTTCAACACCCTCTACTTCCAACACCTTCAACTTCCTTTCAGCAAAACTGATCAAGCTGAAATTTGGAAAGAAATTTGTATAGCTCTTAAACTAAAACTAATCTAATTTTGACACAAATCCAACAATGGATTTGAGAGAAAGAATTAATTAACCCAAAAGTCCAAAGGCTTCACCATGGAAATCCTTGCATGAAACCCTCTTCAACACCCTCTACTTCCAACACCTGCAACTCCCTCACAGAAAGTCCGATCGAGCTGAATTTTGAGGAGGGCCTTCTACACCTTCCAAACTAAAACTGATTCAATTTTGACACAAATCCAACGGTGGATTTGTGAGGAACAACTAATTAAAACAAAAGTCTAGAGGCTTGCAACAAGTACTTGCTACACAAGTTTTTTTCATGCCTAATTCTTACACACACTCTTTCTATGCTTGATTCTTGCACACATAAGAACTAACAACCAATCTTCCTCACACTCCTTCTTGCTTTTCCACATACACACAATGCCCTCTTCCTTGGTGAGCCTCCATGACCCCTTGAGCTTGTTCCCCTTGTCCAATGAGATCTTCGAAATCCTTTTGCACCAATCAATGGCTTCCTCATCCTTCAAGGGCCAATGAGATTTGAGAATGAATTTCCATCCAATTGAAATTAGGATGAGAATCCTTGGGCCCAATGAAACACAAGAGAGATTCCATCCTCCAATCAAAGAGGATGACAATCCTCATGACTAATGGGATTCGAGGATCCATCCTCCCCCTTATCTTAGATATCTTGATGAGGTCTCTTGAGCTTGATCCTTATCTTTTCCGTCCGTTGATCCTCACATCCTACTTCCTCACCCTAATTACTTCAAGTAACTAACTACTAGGATAATTTATCAGTAGTAACAAGGAAAAAGTCCTTGAGTTCCTACTTGACTAATTCAATGGTTGAAGTAACATTTCCATGTACCATTTACTCCTTTGATATTTCCTACCTATTTACTTTACTATGCACTAATTAACTATGTAGTACATAGTAAATTGGAATTACAATTTGCATCACAAAAAACTCTCACATATTTCTAGATCCATCGTTGAATTTAGGGTTTGATGAATCCACTGGATCTAGGGTGTTCGAGTTTTCATGAGGTTCCGCTGTCACTCCCACACCTTACGCCTACCCTAATTTATCAAATAAAAAGGGCTTGACCCCTTCTGAACGCAAGTACCACCTTGTTTGTATTACCTTTTTGGTTTTTGTTGATGCAGGCGCAACTAGTCATGGCGGACGACGATGTTACACCTTCAATTCCTCCGATCGCACCCGTACAACAAGAAGAGCTTGAAGAAGCACCGTTCGACTTGGATGTTTCTCAACGGCCACTCAAAGAAAAACCGCCCAGGAGAGTGGTGCGCACTCAAGTTGCTCGTTCGATATGGGATTGTCGACTGTCTCCTAACCCACATGCTTTAGCCATTTATCTAGAATTTGTTCCTGCTCGTGGAGCCACGCCAAAAAGGTTTGAAGAGTGCCAATGCGAAGATGATGATGTCCATCTCCATTGTCGAATGTGGGTTCCCGGTGATGGCCATTATCGTTGGCTACGAAGCCCGATCAACCCACTTCCCTTAGAGCATCGAGCCGAATACCTTGCTCGCACCATTCGTCGCATCCTAAAATTCTTACAACTGTGATCTATCCTTTAGTTAATTATTTAGTTATAATTCACCTGAGGCTACTCAGGCGGAACTGTTGCTACTTAAGTTTGATTTTGATTCTATTCCAAAATCTGATAGAACTGAGACTAAATAAAGATGTATTAGGACTACATCCTAAAAATCCTACAAGTACATCATTAGTGCTTGAAGATCATTCTATAGACTAACTCAACCTTGTCATGCGAAATATTATTAATTATGGCTTGTATTCCCTATATATCAATAAATCACATCTAATTCTACATCCCCTTCCCCTTCTCTACAAACTAAAAAGGATAATGTACTTTAAAAGGTTTACTAGGTCCTAAACTAATTAAGCGTTACATCCACTGAAATAAAGAATTACTCTATGCCTAGAAATATCACAAAAACTAATTCAACTTTTAATAATCACTACTTGAAGGTTTATAAGCATTCAAATCATTAGTACTAAGGAAATTTAAGGAACTAAAGCTTAACTAATTGTTGAGCTATAATCCATGGTTCACAATAACCTTCGCAAACGGTCTCGGGTTCGTCACCAGAAGCGGGGTTGACTTGCAGCAAGATCACCAGGGTGCGAGAGTTCGGAGAAATACGATAGTACCAGGTTCGAGGGGGTTCAACTTCAAGATGAGCACGCACCTCTCGAGGTTTGGGTTCTTCATCATGAGGATGTTGTGTTAGGGTAAAATCTAGAGACGACTCCAGAGGCGGTTCTTCATTCGCTTGTGCGGCTTACGGCCCGTAAGATGTGACCATGCGCAACGCCATAAATTCAAGGAAAGGAAAAAAGTCAGATCTTCAATCAAAATCAAATTGACAATGAAGGTGTGAAAGACTTGTTACATTGAGGTGCGTAATCGTAATTTATAGATCGAAGAAAAGGAAAGAAAGGCGTGAGTAACGGCTTAGGACCATGGTAAAGTAAAACCGTAAGGTCAAAGGAAAAAAATTGAAGGTTTAAAGTAAAGTTGTTAGGGGGAAATGGAAGAGGTGAAAAGGTGTTTTCCCTTCACATTCCATGACCACCAAGGATGGCACCTTCCATTGACCACCAAGCTTTGGATCCACCTTCACCTCCCTATTCCTTCTCTTTAAAAGGCGGGCTCGGATGATTGGGGGCTCTCTCTCTTGCCTTGGAGATAATTTCCATGCAATCTTGAATACTTGTTCCCACAAGCTTCTCAAGGAGGCAAAGAATGATGAGTCTTAGGAGAGGGAGGAAAGAAGGAAGGTAGAGGAAAAATCTTGTAATAGTTTAAAAAATGGGGGTGAAAAGTGATAGTGTTGGAAGGTCGGAACTTTAGAAAAACCTCACAAACCCTCTCGGGTTTGGTAGTGTAACTCCTTACTAGTGTAGCTGCAGATCCTAAGATTTGGTAGGTTGGTGCGCCTTGTAGTTAACTTTCTAACGAGCTAAGGCAAGCCGGATTTGAACAAGGTATGTGTTAGGAATGAGGTTTTTAGTGACTGAGGGTCTGCAGTCGAGTTGAACCGACTACCTTCACAAAAACCCTTTCGGGTTTGGTAGTGTAACTCCTTACTGGTGTAGCTGCAGATCCTCAGATTTGGTAGGTTGGTGTGCCTTGTAGTTAGCTTTCTAAGAAGCTAAGGTAAGCAGGATTTGGATAATGTATGTGTTAGAAACAATGTTTTAAGTGACTGATGGTCTGCAGCAAGGTTGAATTATCACTTTTGTAAAACCCTCTCAGGTTTTGTAGCATGATTTCTTGCTGGTTTAGCTGTAGAACCTAGGATTTGGTAGGAAGATGTGCCTTGTTGTGAGCTTTTTAGAGAGCTATGGGAAGTCAGCTTTGAATAACATATGTGTGAGAAACAACATTTTAAGTGACTAGTGGTCTACAGCTATGTTAGACATGGTGTGAGTCTTAAAACATTGGTTTAAATGAATGTCAATTTGACGTGAAGCCCTAGGATGTGTAGTGTGCGAGCTTGACAAACTTGTATCTATTAGCTCTAATCATAAATGTTGCATAGAAGGTGGGCTACTTAATTTCAACTACAAACGCAATCTAACATCTAAAATTACACTTGCATTCTTCCCTTCACTAGTAGCATTTATGCTTTCAAGCATAATCAACTTGTAGAACCGAGAGTGAAGGGACGGAAAGTCACCTCACACCCGAGTCCGGGCCGTGGTGAGTCTTATGTGTCAAAGTGCCCGTGGCTTGTCCCAACACCCAAGGGTGTTCCCGAATGCTAACTAACCCCTTGTGATTGGTTTTTGGATGCAGATTCAAGCAAGATAATCTAGTCCCTCTTCCTAATCTATTCCCGGGACTTTTAACACAACCCTCTACCCCTTTCTAGTGCTCGGGAGCGTGCCCCAAGTCCCAACTTTCCGCAACTCTACATAGTTGAACCCTCAAGTGGGTTCAACAAGGGACTTAGGAGCGCGTCATATATATATGTGTATTTCTACTAGTGTGGAACCTCGTCATGGCCAAATTCAAAATTCTGATGGGACTTACGATAGATAGTTACAGATTTTTTGAACAAATATGTTTTTAAATGGAAAATAAGTGAAAAAATACATATACAATGGGAAACTAATCAAATTGCACTCTATAAAACCTCACGGTGGTGGTTGGAATAATTGTAGCATTTAACCTTTACATCCTACTTACCACTGGCAAATCACGCAAGGTCACATTGGATTTGTAAATAAAATGAAACTAAAAAATCCCAATCGATAATGGGGGCCAGTTGGCACCATTGAATTGGAAGATTTTATTCATGAGTTTGACAATTAATGTGATATGAAGCAAATGTGTAATCCCTAGCTATTCACACCCTTCATGGCATGGAAAGGTTTGTTTCAACATTTGGAAAGCCTACTTATGGATGATTATCATGAATTCATGTGTGCCCATGACATTCATATTAATAAATGGTAGCTATATTGGTCTCCCAATTATGTTTCTATCACTAGGGGAATTGTGGCCCCAAGTGATGCAACAACAATTCTTGGCAATGTTCAACAAGTGGAAATGGAAATGTCAATGGTAGTGGAATCACCGAAAGTGGTGGAACTACTGGGGGTGGTGGTGCAAGGGCATCCACTAATATGCAAGGACCATTGCCCACATTTAACCTAGTTGTGGAATCCTTCCATGAGTTGTGACGAAATTACCAAGGGGTTAGGATTGAAAAGCTATGGAGTTTGCAAGATTTATAGCATAAGCCCCATGAGAGCTTATGAAAAGCCTATGCATGGATGTGCAGGTTGATCATGGTGACACAAGGTGTCACAAAAGCCCAATTAATTCAATTTTGGTATGGGATCCTGGACAAAGAGCTTAGGTGTCAGGGGCGAGATGCCATTTTATTGGAGCCTACCCAACCCACTTTGGCCAGTGTGTTTCAGTTGTTGGAAAAGATTGAGATGAACATGGTGGAGCGACAGGTGGTCATCCTTGGATTTAACAAGAAAAACCCAAGGAATTTTTTAGTACCATCAAATCAACACTCACGAAGTCAACCCACCAAGGCTATAACACCCAAGGCCAAGGGGGCTAAACCATATTCATGTGGCGGTTCCACATCCTATTTAACAAAACAAGGTGGAAAAGACAAATGTTGGACGTGTGGTGGGCCTCATAACGAAAAAGATTATCCCAATCCAACCCTAATCCTCACCAGCCATGTTCCCATTGTCATGCATATGGACATGATGTCAATCATTGCTTACACTTCACCCAGGATTACGATAAGGTCAATCATAAAACATCATTGCCAATAAGTGCCAAGGTTTTGGAAGGGGCCAAAAGGGGAAAGGTATGGCCAACAAAAGGTTAGCGAACTAATTCAAAGCCAATTCAAAGCCAACCCAAAACCATGGAGATTAAGTTTGCACAGTTAGAAGCCCTAATCACAAGCATGGTGGCCTAAGTGAAATCACAAGCATTTAGGCTTGGGAAGGCCAAATTTCAAGAAGATGGCCAATCATATGGTTCAGATATTGATCTAGGATTCTTTTATGGAACTAATTTTTCAAAGTCAATGGCACCAAATGAAATGATGGAAACCATGTTATGGTTCCAAATCCTAATGAGATGATTTCCATAGTTGCACTAGTCACAAGGCACTATTACAAAACATGATTTTTCAAACGGTTCAAATTAAGTAACTAGTCTCTATTAATGGACATGTCCATTTTGACTAAGGACCCAAAACATGTATTTTTTGACCAATCAACTTGATTAGAATGACTTATTTGACTAATACATCTAATCAAGTTACATAACCTTACTGAAAATGGCCAATGGATTTTAGTCAAATTGAACATAAGAAATTGAAGTCATTAGTCAAAATGATCAATGTTTTTTAGACAAATGGGACATCTTATGCCTAATACATACTTACTTCCTACCTCCCACTTACAATTTTACGACCTACCTACCAACCCACCCACCTACCTATCTACCTACCTACTTAAATGTATTACTTACCTACCTAGTTAACTACCTATCCACCCACCTATAACCAACATAAATGTACTACCTCACTACATATTAATTACCTACTTACCTACCCACCCACCCACCTATTTCCTACAACATACCTACTTGCATACCTCATAATCTTGTAATGAAATGTCAAAATAAACATGTGAAATTAAAAAATTAACAAAAGTTAAACACCTTTTGATGGTTTGGTCCATTGGTTGAGGATTTGGTTTATCATTGGGGAGGTCAAAGGTTCAATGTTTAACATTATAACCTATGTACATGCACTAATACCAAAGTGGGGTGCAATTTACTAGCTTAAATCACTATGGGACCTTAAAAGTGAAATACCTTCATTGCATTTCACTAATTTCACCCTAGTGAAAGTTATTTCACTATAATATCACTATGTAGACATCATGTTTCACTACTAGTTAACATAATTCATTATCACAATTTAGTATAGCAAACAAGTTTATTTTTATGTTTTTTAAAAATATTTTATCTATGTTTACTTTATGATATACCCTATATTATTTTAAGCTATTTTAGTTATTTTAACTTATATTTTATGTTATTATAAGCTATTATAAATTATTGTACCCTAAATTATTATATGTTATTTTACTTTAAGGTATCTTAATTAGCTTATTATAAGCTTTTAAGTTATTATAAATTAAACTATTCAACTAACTTAAGGCTATACCTTAGGTTATTTTATTTTACATTAACATATGTTATTTGAAGTTATATTCTAAATTATTTTATCCTAAGTATAATAACTTAAAATAATTTAAAACAAAATATAATGACCCAAGGTAAAATTAAGTTAGAATAGAAAATAATAACTAATGAAAAATAATTTTAAATGCCCTATAATATAATAATTACCAATAGCCTATGATATTTAAACAAATAATACCAAACAATAATCTATAATACAATAATCACCAATAGTTGTAATATAACATATAATAATGAACAATAACTTATAATACAATAACCATTAATAAAATAGTCATTAATAACCACCAATGGTTTATAACATAATAATCATTAATAGCCATTAATAACATAGCCACCAATAGCTATGAATATAATAGTCACCAATAGTCACAAATATAATACCAATTAATAATCACCAATACCCACCAATGGAATAACCACCAAAAGCCATTAATATAATAACCATTAATAAACGCCAATATATCCACCAATAGAATATCCATCAATAACCATTAATAGAATAACCACTAATAGTCATTCATAGAATAACCGCCAATAGTCATTTATAGAATAACCACCAATAGCCATGAATAAAATAGTCATCAATAGCCATTAATAGAATAGACATTAATAAAATAACCACCAATAACCACTAATATAATGTCCACCAATAACCATTAATAAAATAGTCACCAATAGCCATTAATAGAATAGCCATAAATAGCTATTAATAAAATAACCACCAATAGCCATTAATAAAATAACCACCAATAGCCATTAATAAAATAACCACCAATAGCCAATAATAAAATAACCACCAATAGCCATTAATAAAATAACCACCAATAGCCATTAATAAAATAACCACCAATAGCCATTAATAAAATAACCACCAATAGCCATTAATAAAATAACCACCAATAGCCATTAATATAATAACCACAATTAGCCATTAATAAAATAACCACCAATAGCCAATAATAAAATAACCACCAATAGCCATTAATAAAATAACCACCAATAGCCATTAATATAATAACCACAATTAGCCATTAATAAAATAACCACCAATAGCCATTAATATAATAACCACAATTAGCCATTAATAAAATAATCACCAATAACCATTAATAAAATAATCATTAATATCTATTAATAGAATAACCACCAATAACCATCAATAGAATAGCCACCAATAACCAAAATAAAATATTCAGCAACAACCATTAATAGAATAGTCACCAATAGACATTAATAGAATAGCCATAATAAACTTTAATAGAATAACACCAATAACCATTAATAGAATAACCACTAGCATCCATTAATAGAATAGCCACCAAATAACCATTAATACAATAGCCACCAATAACCATCAATAAAATAGCCACCAATAATCAAAATAAAATATTCAGCAACAACCATTAATAGAATAGTCACCAATAGACATTAATAGAATAGCCATAATAAACTTTAATAGAATAACATCAATAACCATTAATAAAAAAACCACCAATAGCCACCAGTAGAATAACCACCAATAGCCACCAATATAATAATTTTCAATGGCCATTAATAGAATAACCACCAATAATTATTAATAGAATAACCATTAAAAACATTAATAGCCACAAATAAAATAGGTACCAATAGCCATTAAAAACCAACAAGAGCACTAATAAAAGAATAACCAAGAGTCATATATAAAAATTGCTTAGGATTGCCAAAAAATAATGTAGGGTGAAATAATATATAATAAAAATATATATATTAAAGTGAAATAACTTATAATAACCTAGAATTGCCAATAATAACATAAGGTGAAATAGCTTTTAATAGTTAAAAGTAACTTATAATAACTGTAAGTAGTCTAAATAAATATTATTTACAATAGTCAAAAATAACATAGAATAACCAAAAAAACTTATAATAGCTGAAAATATCCTAAGGTGAAATAAACTAAAATAATCAAAAGTAACTTAAAATAACCAAAAATAGCCCAGGGTAAAATAGCCAAAAATAACCAAAAGTAATTGAAAATAGCCATAAATAGCCATAAATAATGTAGGGTGAAATAATTCAAATTAATGAAAAATATTCATATAATAATTGAAAGTAGCTTAACATAAGTAGTATTATTATATTAAGAAAAAAATTATCCATTTATTAAACTTGTTTTTTTCAAAAGAATGGTCATTGAAATGTTATTGAATAATGATATTCAACTTTTTTTTTCTTCAAATGATTTTAAAATTTCAAAAGAAAATAAATGTAATGATGTACATTATTGAAATTTTTTTTAAAGTAAATTTGAATCATTTCATTCGAACAAAATTTCAATCAGATATGAATTTTCAAAGTTTATGTTTTTGTAATGTTTAAAATGAAGTATTTGATAAATAGAATGTAATGTAATATATTAGCACAACAAGTGGGGTGGATTGATAGTAAAGGTGTTTACCCTCATTTCGAAGGTCAAGGGATCAAACCTCATGGGTGGTGTTGTGTATGGTTAACAATGGTATGTTGATCAAATGTGCTCCTATCGAATTTTTAAAATAGGTGTCTAAGTTGATTATGTGGCCTACTTACCTACCTAAGCTAGGTTTCTAACCTAAATAATAGGATTTAAAAATCATGAAATTATTAATATTACATATTAAATAATTGAAATTTAATTAATTTCCATACTGGTTAGTTCATTAACTAATAAGTGAATGGTTTGGTAAATTTGTATTTCATTTGAAAATAACCTTGTTTCACTAGTAATAGTGAAATAAGTCATTGTCCGTAGCAACTGGTCCCCGTTCACTAGGGGGTTAAACAATTTCACTAGGTAAAAATGTTCAAATTCATTCAAAATCTAATGAAACCCAAAGTGAACTAGGACACATTTCCTAGTAGTGATGCTTAAGGGGCTAAGGTAAGTAGGCTAGGCTAATAGGATATATTAGGTTAAGTTAAGGTAGGTCAAGTAGGATAGGTTAGGCTAGGTTAAGCTATCACCTACCTACTTGCTTTTTTACGACCTACTTACTTACCTACATGTCTTTTTATGACCTGGATACCTATTTGCCTACCTTTTTACGACCTACCTACGTACATATCACAAATGTTTTTTATCCAAACAGAAATTTGACTAGTCAAATTGTCAAATAAAAAAAATCAACCCAATCAAAACAAACATGTTGAAATTGACTTGTCCAAAATGATGAAGTGTTCTTTTTAACACCTATTCGAATTGGGTACTTTTTTACTAGATTTGTTAGTAAAAAAGTACCATGTTTTCTAGTAGTGAGGGTTAGTGCACAGGTGCCAAAACCACAAGGTGTTGATGAGAGATTAGATCTTCTCAGTATGGTGACATTCAATGTTAAATGCGACTCCCATAATCATTTGTATTGATAGACACCATTCCCAATCCCATGGGGGTGTCAACTTCTAGTGGAATATCAAGGAATGCATTTAGTTTTGGGTAAAAGCACATTACAATGGACTTTTTTGGAAGTCACAATGGCAGTATTTCCTAAATGAGTCAAGTATTGTTGCATTTTATTCAAATCTATTTGAAAAACTTGGCAAAAGTGGGATGAAAATTGAAACCTACATGTTATCTTTCAAACCCCAAAAAAAAATACCAAAAGGATAAATATTCAATTCAAGGTGGATTTTACAAAGGATGGTACATCCAATGTCAAAGTCCAAACTACCCCAAAAAAATTATCATTATGAATTTTTCTTCTCTTGGTGGAGTTGGAAACTAAACCTATATTTTTTTACCACCACACATTGAAGTACCATAACACTTAAAATGAAAAAATCAAGCAAGAAAAAGTCTTTCAAATTTTTTTTAATTTAAAATGAAAATATCAAATTCGTAAAGTATAGTTCAATATTTAAATTGATTTCTTCAAAGCCCATATTTTTAAAGTTTTTAAAAAAAAATTAAATTATGGTGGTATGAACTTGGAAATGAAAAAACATGTGAACTTCAACATCATTTAAATTGTTTTTGAAAAATCATTGAATTTGGACTCTAAAAATGGATTTTTGGGTAAAAACATGGTTAAGTGTTTCAAATTTGGCATTTGAAAGTTCATTTTTTAGATGGATTGACCTTTTTTTTTTAAATTGCCTATGGCATGACATTTAATATGTTATTCTGAGCATTTTCCAAAGCTAATCCTTTTAACAGAAAGGTGGGTTTTTTTTCAAAATTGGGCCTACACTTCTAGAGTTTACACTACGCACGAATATTGTGCATATTAAAACTTTGTATTATTTTTGTCACACTTATTTTCTTGATTTTACCATCATGACTGACTTCTTTTGTACCACTTGTGGTAAATTATGGAGAAACAACTTGTGTTTTGCATGATTGTTTGTCTAGATATTTTGCAAGTATGTCTCAAGCAAGTGGAAGCAAGTTGAATGGGTAATCGCAAGGTCAAAATCCTAATAGGCTAGGTAATGGCAAGAGGTTCAAGGTAAAATAAGAAGGAGGGTTGAAGTTTAAAAGTCCTGCAAGTGTTGATCCTTTGTATGGGAAAGCTCCACAAAAAAAAATCATGATGCTAAGTTCATTAATCCACAACAATTTGTTGAGGTCTACAACTTGAATAATCATGGTTGATGCCCAAAAAGTTTGAAGGTTCCTAAAGATTTAAAAGAGTCTGAGGTCAAAACATTTTTCGATCCGCTTGTCAACAAGAATGGGTATAAATACATGGAGTGTGGTATTCCTAAGCTCTCATAAAGAACTTTCGAATGATTATTAATTTGTAGAAGGCATGGTTGCCACCATTTCAATTGACTAGTGGGTACCCGTGACCTTCGAACATTGTGAGGCGCCCCTACAGGTCCTGTGCGCGCTACCTAGGCCGGTTTGGCCCGCCTATCGTGCCCTGTGCACCCCCGTCTGGCCCGCTGAGCGCACCGTTTGGCCCCAAACTGTATCACGCATCCACACTGGATGTATAAAAGGCTGTGGCACCTCACCCGGCCCCCTGCAGCGGCTACCTTGGCTGCAATCCGTGAATGTGTGTGATGAACACACAGACAGATAGACACCACATTTGTAGTGTGTAAACAGCGGCCCCAACATCGTAGAGCGCCACTTCTGCTCGCTGCAAACACAATGCAACGTGCCAGCCCTTTCCCTTCTCGAGCTACAGAAAGAAAGGAGAGAGACGACCAAGCTCGAGTACCTAGGCCGGTGTCGACGACAGCCCTCGGAAACACACGAGCCCTATTCTGGTCCACCCATGGCAAAGAGCTTGGTTTATGGCTCGGGACCCGAGTCTTCATGGGGAAACCGGGCTTCATCACTGCCTTGGTTTAATACTTACTCCCGCAGTTCCACACAACTGGGTGCTGCCCGGCCCGCACCAGGTTTTTTTTTACCGTTCGGCTCTTTTACCGTAGGCACCCCAGTAAATAATTTGAAGCCTGGGCGTTGGGACTTGGGACTTGGATTGGTCGGGACTCAAGACTCAGGACTCGGGACTCGGTAAGTAAAGAAATAAAAGTGTGTGATTGAGGTCCTGAATAGTTTTTGGGCCCTTGAGTTCGGGGGGGCACTTTTAAAAACTATGGGTTTTTTTTGGGATCTGGGTTTCATGACCTGGACAGACAGATAGACAAACACCACGTTTGCTTTAATATATAGGATTCCACTTGCCATGGCTTGAGGAATAGTTTATGAAAGGAAAATCGAGACTATCATGAACTAGGCCTTATTTGCAACATGGATGAAGAAAGAACAGGTTCGTAGATTAGTAATGAAAAGAGATTCTTTAGGTTTAATTCAAGGTTTCGATTTTGAAGAAGAAGGAAATTTGACAAGATCACTTTGGCTACATGGGTGACAAGGCCCTAAACTAATCACTCACAAAAGAAAACATCAAATTTAGAGATTATGTGTTCACAAAATTTTCATTACCTTGCAATTAGAACTTTGAAACAATTAATTTGCAATTACATTACAACTATCCCATGGAAATATGAAGAATTTAAAAATAAAATGCCACATCAGAAATTCATGGACTTCTATTGTAATTACATATTAATCCTAAGATGGACCCCTATACAAATGAATGTATGCAATGTATATATGGTACTAGTCAACCATGTTTGACTTTGGTAACAAGTTAGACAAAAGTCACATATGACAATTATAATACAACTAGAATAAATGAAGCATTCATTATCAACTTTTTTGTAAATATTTTGCAACTACTAGCTAAAATAATTATTCTTATAATTTTAGGTTAGGCTACCATAACCTAGCCGAGCATAAATAATAATTAATAATTAATAACTAACTTAGGGTATTATTATTATATAGTAATATCTAGATTCCAAATTAATAATTAATATTATTACTTATTGACTATTATGAAATATAATAATTAGTATACCTAATATATAGATTATGTTAAAATACAACCACCCATCACTAATTGTTGGCCAATGATTGAACAATTTTGGATATTTATTATTTCTTGTATATTTGTGTGATGTAAAGCATCGTGGGAACACCAAAGTAAGCTTTACATTACATGGTTCAACTCCAAAGGCAAATGAAAAACATAGAAGAAACACAAAACATGTAAAAACCACATAGTGTGTTTTTTTTAATGACCTTTTATTTTTAAAACTTATATTTTCCTTTTTTTAATTGTCTATTATTAGTAGTTTAAAGTGCTATGGGTGTGCCAACTTAGGATTTACATTAAATATTTGAGCTCCAAAGTTAAAGGAACAACATGTAAAGTACCATTAAAAAAACGAATGGGTTGAATCTTATAGTGTGAATTAAGCTAATGGCCAAACATTGACCCTACTTACTTTTGAAAACCATATTTTCTTCATTTTGTGTCCTTTTTCAGCAAATTTAAATGGCTATGGGTGCACCAAGTCAAGGTTTTAAAAAACCTTTTACACTTGAAAAGCAAAGGGGTAATGTATTAGGAATTTTTTCTAGAAACTTAAGTGTTTATTCATTAGCCTATCTTGTAGTAGTTGCAAGTAAGAATTAGGATGCAACTAATTTTTTTTATCCCATATTGTTTGTCCTACCTTTCAAGTTTAGAAAGTATATAACTAAATGCACTAGGACTATCAAAAAACAAGTCACATTTGGAATAAACCCCCAAAAAAAAGGTTTGGCCCAAATGACCTACCTATCTAACCTAAGCCTACCTACCTAGTTACCTAGGCTTAACTACCTAGCTAGTTAGCCTAAGAAATGTAGATAATAATGCCTAACTATTTTAGACAAGTCTACCTACCTATTGACCTAAATGCCACTTGTCAACATCTTATTCGTCTTAAGTTGAATGATCTAAATTAAAGTGATTAAAATATTAAATATTGAAATACATTTAAAATTTCCATATGTCCATTGATGATTTGTCAACACATCATTGCCATCTCCACACATTGTTGTTTATGTAATTGCATAATAGTTATAATTTAATGGCATAGTACTTACAATGTGAATGGCATAGTAGTTACAATGTAGTGGCATAATAGTTGCAATGATTTAGTTGCAACATACTTGCATGAGTTGCATATGTATAAAGTTTCATATATGGTGAGTTGTGTCATTGTAGCTTTTGCAACTTGTTAGAAAACACTACAAGTTGTAGAAATATGCTAAGCTGTAAGTGGTCATTACAACTCAAAATTGCAACTAAAACCTAGTTGCAAGCCTAGTTATAAAACACTTATTTTGTCATAGGGAGATTTACGGTTTGTGGAATATGGCTTCCAAATTTTTAGGCAATACAACAGAGGACTAGGCCTTTGAACAAATGTATACACAACACTAACAACAAGTGACAATGAGGAAAGTGAAAATGATTACATTTAGATGATGAAGCTAAGGAAATCAATGATGGGAACAGTAGCCTGCTACAATATAGCTATTAAATATAGGTAAAATTGTTTTAAAAATGACACCAACGGGTGATCCCACAACATTAACAAGTGAACCAACAAAAGGCTAACTCCTTTTGTTTGTTTCTCTCTTAGGCTCCCAATGTTTTTAATCTTTGCTTGTTCTTTTTTCTTGGTATTTTTGTTTGTTCACCTTTTATGCTCTAGTCCTTTTACTTGTTGTTTGTTCTTCTCTTTTAGTCCTCATGTTCATTTAATTTTGAAACTTGCAATAAGGTTATGAGGCATCTTCACATAGTATCAAGTTGGTGTCCCAAGAGGATGTGGTAGCCTTTTTTTTGCCTAACATAGACCCATGTATATACCCTAACCTTATGAGTTTTAACATATGGCCCCACTCAATTGTCGCAACCCTAGCTTTGGGCTCGCGACCAAGGCAAGGGGTTGTAAGGTTGCGGGGCTAAGAGGAAGGAAGCCTGGGAGTCAAGGCAAAGGCATGGCAAGGTGCGGGCCAAGAGGAAGCCCGAGAGTCATCACACACTCCCGGGAGTCTAAGGAAGTGCGAGGGAGTGTGAGGGAGTGAGCACTCACACTCCTAAGGCAACTCCCATTTTGGGAGAGGGAGTCCTGGTGGACTCCCGAAACTTCAGAGGGCGCGTTGAAGGGTCAAATCTCAATGGTTTGTTGCATTTTTTTATACCGTTGGAAAGCTCTTGGAACGTAGATGTCTAAAATGGGCTCGCATTGTTCATTTGGACATCTAAAACGCAAGTTAAGGGGCAAAAGAAGGGTCGGGAGTCAAATTGGCAATTTGACTCCTGACCATTAAAAGTCAGGAATCGACCTCTTCCCGACATCCGATTTGAGAGTGCGACACGGAGTTGGAAAGCTCTCGACGAGGGCTACAACTTTGCTTCAGACCGCATTGCGATCGGACTCTGCAGTCGGGAGATATCGGCGTCCAAAGTCCCGGGACTCCAACCCGGGACAATTTCGGGACTCCCACGCGGGAGTCCCGGGAAAAATAGACATTTGGATGTAGTCTCCGCCGCGAGCTGCAGAGTATACTATAAGGGGGAAGGTGGTGGCTTCCCCCAAGTCCGGGCCGTGGTGAGTCTTGTGTGTCCGTGTTGCCCATGGCTCGTCCTAACACCAAAGGTGCTCCAACTATGCACTAACCACTTTGTGTGGGTTGTGTGCAGGCCTGTGTGAGTGAATAAGCTTGTCAATTCTTCCTAGTCCCATCCCGGAGCTCCAACACACCCCTCTACCCCTCCAAGTGTTGTGAGGTAGGGAGCGGCTCCAAGTTCCAACTCCTTCTGCATTGCCGCATACTTGGACCCTCAAATGGGTCTACAAGGAACTTGGGAGCGCGTCATCAATTGTGGCTTTGGAAAAAGTTCTGGATCGACAAACAATGATTAATCCACCCCTTGATCTCCTATCCACCTTTTCGCTCAAAGAGGTTAGGAATGCAACAAATGCCCTTCTATATGGACCACTAGAGGGACATGGTGGTGGATATTATGATGTTATTGCTTTTAGCTATGGATGTTAATTCATGTGCCTGGGAACTAAATTCCTTGCATTAGCTTGTGTGATGTTATGCATGACGTTTAATTTGTTACTTTTACATAGTACATCATGAGTGTCTTATGTTGTGATTGGCATTGTATTTACTTGTGTGCAAAACCTTTGTTTGTAATTTTCATGGGTTGTGACTTTCTTGAACACATTTGGTAACTTATAGGATGAGTGAATGATTTTGATTGTAAGAAGATCAAGCATGGCATCAAATGTGCTTTAAGAAAAAAAAACAATGCAATTGACAGGTCCATGATGTTGAAGGTTGGTGTTAGGGAACAAATTAGGAGGAAATGTATTATTATTACTGATAGAGTAAACATTGAACTACATAACATTGAACACAACTTCAATGATGAAGACTGGCAAAATGTCCTCAAGAGGTTTCTAAACAAAGAGGAATGAAAAGCATGTTCCTTGAATTTCAACAAAAAACCAAAGACATTGAATGGAAACTCACCCTTTTGATGATATCAAAATTGTATATGCCCAACTTGTTGCCAAAAATCAAAGGGATAACATGTCTTACAAAAATGTCATTTTGAGTGTTGTTGTGTCAACCTAGGCTAACCCATCTACACATTATATTTCTAGGAAAATTAATAGTAGTAAATATTTATATTATCATGCAAGTTGTCACATGAAGAATGCATGTGGACATGACAAAATAAAAGATACTAACGCTTGTCAACTATGTCATTTACTGTGATTACTAACAATGGCTAGGTACTACTTCCATTAAGGATTTGAATATTATATTGTCCATTGACTTATGAAGTGGGTCCCACACTTGTGAAATAGGTTCATCACCTTATACTGATGGATTCTTTACTTGTCATCAGGTTCGAATACTTGTGCCTAGGACCTTAGACTTGGCAAGTCAAATATGATATTGTCACATATTTTTATTATTAACAATTATTGGTTCTTACATGTCAACATGCTTTGAGTACTTGGGCTATGTTTTGCAATAGTTGTCATTAAAATTTGCTAATTTGTGAATTGCGGTCCATACATGTCAAGTACGGCCATTACTTGCATCAAATTGGTTCCTACTTATCATCAAGGCTTGAATAATTGTGCTCAAGACCTTTACTTTGCAAGATGAATCTAATACTTGTCTAGTATTTTTTATACTTGTCATGTATTTTGATTATTAATAATGTTAGTTTTTACATGTCAACAAGCTTTGAATATTTGAACTTTGCTTTGTAATACTTGTTAATGAAGTTTGCTACAAGTGAGGTGGGGGGCCATATTTGTCAAGTAGATCCATCACTTATATCAAATGGGTTCCTACTTTTCATTAAGGCCTAAATACTTGTGTACATGACCTTTTATTTGGCAAGCCAAATTTGATCCTTGTCAAGTATTTTTTATGCTTGTCATGCACTTTGATTACTAATAGTTGTTGGTTCCTACATGTCCACAAGCTTTGAATACTTGGGCTATGTTTTGCAATAGTTGTCACTAAGGTTTGTCGACTTTTGAAATGAGGTTCATACCTATCAAATAAGTCCACCATTTGCATTAGATGGGGTCTTAATTTGTAGGCTTGAATATTTGTGCTTACTCCTTAATTTGACTTTGCAACAAAAATTTCACACTTGTCAAAGGGGTGGTTTATTTGTCATGTAGTTTGATTTCAAACAGATGTGGGTTTCAATGTGTCATGCATGAAGGCTAAATTATTTGTAATCATAACTTAGAACTTAACATCTAGGTTTGTTTACTTGAACATGGAGTTATCCACCACAATTTCAACTAGTTGGGAAGCTCGAAAGAGATGGGTAGTTATGAACAACCTTCCTCACTAAAACACAAAGTTCAAAAGGAAGAAGGCTCTTTTTCCTCTCCATTAACCTAGTCCATTCCAATCCCCTACTGACTTCTCCTTTTTTAAGCCAATATTTTTTAAGTGAATATTTTTTAAGGTGTACCACATAGGAAAAAAAGGGCCTAATTTTTACTACAATCTTTTTTTACCTTATATTTTGATCCCCAATAATGAATCAAAAGTTGTCAAAAATTTTAGAAGGACTATATTTTAGATGATTACAATTCTACATTCCATCATAATCATCCATAAATGTGTCTTTACATAATTAAAAAAATGATTAGGTAAAAAAGATAGAAAAGGGTGATGGTGTAACAAGATTTTGGTACACCTTAAAGAATTTGCACCCTTCTTTTATTTTACAAAATATGTTGAGTTAGGCATCTTTCATGGTTTGTGAACTTGGAAGATTCCAATTCCAACTTGCTCCCAATTTTATTGGGTTGAAGGTGGAGGAGGACAACATCCTCTACAACATTTCAACTTGAAAACACATTGGAAAAGTTTAGGGGTGGGGTACCTTTCAAGGGGGGACACAAGATCCACCTCTCCATATCACAACTCTTCATCTAAGTTTTATTTTTGCCAAGTAGTATGGTTGTAAACATTCAAGCATCCACAAGTATTTCATGTGATATGATTGTGTTTATGCTTTCAAATTGTATATTCTCCTTTCGATTGTTGATTTAAATTTGATATGAACATTGTTCCATGAAACTTCCTTTGGGCATGTTGGAGTCTTGGCCTCAAACATGTTTTTCTATTCAAAAGGGACAAAGAGGTGTATGAAAAGGTGTTGAAACCTTTCATGGAATAAAAGACTATCGACTTGTACTCTATAAAAAAAAAGACATTGATTTTGATTCATTTGTTCCTAAGAATGCAAAAGTTGACTTTAATTATGAATAAATTTTGCCTCGTGTTTTTCTTTTAATTTGTTTATCTATCCAATTGACTCATCTTATGTTTCATTCCTTACAGAGATATATTGTTTATGAGGAGCAAGACTATCCCTTTCCATGCCCATAATGACTTCTTCCCCAACCCACACAAAAATCCATCATTGCCATCATACATTGAAGACATGGTTCGTTATATGTCTTCCATTCCTTCTCTTCGTCATCTATTTCACCTAGGTATAACAAAGATGTATTGGATTCATAGATGATGAAGTTCATGTTTCATTTTCATTTTCTCGATATTAGTTTAATCTTGGGTTTGGGGGGGGACATGGATTAGGTTTCTACACTTGGGGTCTTAGTTGGGTAGAGAACTCCTTTGAACTTGTATGGCCCATTTGGGCAAATTTTATGTTCCCGTTTTCCTTCACAATGAAATCCTTCTTTTACATTGAATATATTTATTTATATTTATATTTATATTTATATTATATATTTTTATATTTTTTTGACAAACCACATGAGATTTTCATGGATCCCTGATTTTTTAACCCAATTTTCTTTGGGTGTAGTCATATTAACATGTACCATTAATAGTCGTAAACATTGCTTAATTTGTTACTTTGGATTTTAAAAAATAATTTTTTATTTTTTATTTTTTATTTTATTTTTTAATAAAATTTTATTGTGAATACATTATGTACATAGTGTAAAAATTTAAAATCAATTTAATAATGAAAAATACATATAAAGACTCTTAATTTCTTGTAACCATTGCTTAAAAGTTGCATATAAGTAGCTTAAAAGCAATTTTGAAATTAAAAGCATAATTTCAAAATATTTTTTTAATGACATATTTTTGGATGTTTTTTAATATACACCTTAACATAATAGTGTTAAGATTTATTTTTAAAAATTAATGTTTTTGAAAGATATATTAAAAAGATTTTTTTAATATTCTTTAAAAAAACAATGGTTTAAAGGGGCACATGTGGCTCCTAATAATGTGGTTGGACCCTCTTATTTTAGCAATTGGGTTTACCAATTCATAGAATGCATAACCCTTTTAGCCATTTTTTCATATTGGTATATGTCATGCATGCATTAAGGAGGGTTGAGTTTTTGAAAGGAATGGGGTGGTTGTGTTTTGACATTTTTTTTGGTGTGTTCACACCAAGTTTTTAATTTATTCCCAACGATGTTCCTTGTCCTCAAGCACTCATGAATTTCACAAGATGTCACATTGATGGCATTTATACCATATCCCACTTCTTTAATCCCATTTATCCCATCTAACAGACCCTTGTCTAAGACATGCCCAAGGCATTCCTAGGTTCCCTAGGGACAACACCAGGTGATGTCCTAAGACAACTTCCTAAGTCATGATTTGAAGAGGTAAACCCCAAGTGGCTGTTGAGAGTCATAAAGCTCCAGTCAGCTTGAGGACTCGACCACGTGCCCAAGACTCAAGAAGTAGAGCAGAGACTCCAGACTTAGCCGTAGAGCTAGACGACAGCATAGCCAGGTTGGTAGGACCTTAGCCACAATTGTGTGGTAGCAGCAGCAGGGTATATAAGCTTAGAGACTCTATCTGCTAAAAAGGAAGTGATTGTGTATTCTCCCAATTTTCTATGCTGCTATGCTGCGTGTGATCACGTTGCTGTGCTTGCTCTTGCTGCTGTGTATGTGAATTCCCTCAACAGGTTATCATTTATGGGCCCACACTACGCGTGAAGGGTAGACAAGGAATTTTTTCTGTTTGGTAGCTTGGTGTAGATGAGGTCTTGTTTGCTTGTTGCTGACGAGCAGTGTTGCAAACATGGAGTCTGCTAGCTACGAGAAGGGGCAAATCCAGAAGCTAGACATCGACAACTACAGTACCTGGTGTGTGGAGATGAAGGCGCTTCTGATTCACAAGAAGATGTGGAAATATGTGGATCCCAGCGTGGCTCTGCTGATACCCAGTGAACGCAGTGTTTGGCTTGACAAGTCATTAGAGGCACATTCTTTGATTGTGTTGAATTGCAAGCCGCATCACTTTCCCATGCTAACAGCGTGTGAGAATGGAAGACAGGCGTGGGAGAAGCTGTCTTCAGTGTTTCAAGCCAAGAACAACGCGAGGAAGCTGACTCTCAGGAAGCAGCTGAGTGCGTTGAAGAAGGACGCCGGAGAGCCTGTCACGAAGTATGTGTCACGGGCCAGGGAGCTGTGGGCGGACCTTGCGAACGTTGGTCACAAGATGGAAGAGACTGAGTTTGTGCTGGCTATACTGGCTGGACTGCCAGGTGACTTTGAATTGTCACTACCCTGCTAGAGACATCATCTGCTGAGTTGTCGCTTGATGATGTGCTGCCGAAGCTGCTCACTGTGGAGCAGAGGGTTGTGAAGAAGGACGAACAGGGCGAGTCTGTTGCGTTCTACAACAAGTCATGCAAGCCTGGAGGCTACAAAGGGAAACACAAGAAGGACGGTGACAATGACAACAAGACAGGAAAGGGCGGGTGCAGGAAGGTGACCTGCTACAAGTGTGGCAAGGAAGGCCACATTGTAAAGTACTGCAGAAACCAAGGAGGAGCAAGCACCAGTGGCAGCAGCAAGGAGAAGGTTGTTGCATTCGTTGCAAGCAGGAGCAAACACCAAGGATGGGTGATTGACTCAGGCAGTGATACACATCTTACCCCTGAGGTGCAGATGCTGGAAGGCTATAGGAAGCTGGATACACCGGTGAAGGTGGAGGGCTTCAATGGCCAGGTGCTTGAGGGCGTTGGGAAGGGCGTTGTGCGTCTTCAATGCAAGGTTGGTGGCAGTACAAAGGAGGTCTTGTTGAGAGAGGTGTTACACGTTCCTGGTGCTTTTGCGAGTCTGTTCAGTGTGAGGGTTGCTGAGCGCGTGGGAGCTGAGTTCCTGTTCAAGGGTGGATGCTGCGAAGTGCATATGAACGGGAAGGTCTGCATGGTGGGCATCTCTGTGGATGGAGGGCTTTATGTTGTGGACCAGGAGCATGGCCAGCAGGCCATGTTGGCAAAGACGTAGGAGACTGCAGAGCTCTGGCACCAGAGGTTTGGTCATCTGAGCTATGGTAATCTGGAGCGTCTGGTGGCTGAGAAGATGGTCAAAGGCATTCAGTTACAGTGAGAGGAGCTGCGTGCTGCATCAGGTGTGACCTACGAGCCGTGTGTGTTGGCCAAGCAGCATCGTTTACCATTTGCTGCTTCATGTTCTAGCAGTAGTCATCCTTGTGAGCTGTTGCACATGGATGTGTGTGGTCCTATGCGCGTTGTGGCGAAGAGAGGGAAGAGATACTTTGCTACATTTCTTGACGATTACAGCAAGCTTTCTGTTGTTTATCCTTTAGCGTTGAAGTCTGAGGTAGCAGAAGCTGTGCAGAAGGTTGTTGCCTTGCTTGAGAAGCAGTCAGGCCAGAAGGTCAAGGTGGTACTCAGCGACCGAGGTGGTGAGTATGTAAACGCTGAGTTGAAGAAGTTCTTCGCCAACAACGGCATACGCCATGACACAACAGCACCATACACTCCGCAGCAGAATGGTGTTGCAGAAAGGCTGAACAGGACGTTGATGGAGCGTGTTCGAGCCATGCTGAATGACAGTCAGAGGGAGGACAGCTTGTGGAGTGAAGCTGTACTGACTGCAAACTACATACGCAACAGGTCTCCTATCAGTTCAGAGCAGAAGACGCCGTGGGAGGTCTTCGCTGGAGCTGCACCTGATGTGAGTGGGATGCGTGTGTTTGGGTGCATTGCATATGCACTGGTGCCAAAGCAGCTCAGGCACAAGCTGGAGCCGGTCAGCAAGAAGGGCATCTTTGTTGGCTATGAACTAGGCTCCAAGGCTTACAGAATTCTGCTTGACGACACGTTGAAGGTCACTGTCAGCAGAGAGGTGGTGTTCCAGGAGGGTTCATCACAAGGTGAAATTGGCTACTTTCCAAAGGATGAAGATGATGATCTGAAGGATGCTCCCAAGCTGTAGCTAGAGGAGATAAAGGATGATGCAGACATCAAGGAGGCAAAGGACAAGGCAGTTGCAGTGGAGCAGCAGCAGGTGCCAGCCCCAAGATATCCAGTGAGGGAAAGATAACAGCCAGACTTCTACAAGGCACACGTTGCCAGTGTGTAGAAGGAAAAGGAAGAACCTGACAGCTATGAAGAGGTGCTGAGGGCGCCAGACGCAGATCAATGGCGCAGGGCCATGGATGAAGAGATTGCGTCACTACATGCCGACAACACCTGGTTGTTGGAAGAGCTGCCAGAAGGTGTGAAGCCTATTCCTGTGAAGTGGGTCTTCAAGGTGAAGCGTGATGGCAAGGGCAACATAGAACGCTACAAGGCGAGGCTGGTAGCAAAGGGATTCTTGCAGCAGGAAGGAGTTGACTTCACTGAGGTCTTTGCGCCTGCAAGTAAGCATGTGACATTCCGTGCACTGCTAGCTGTGGTTGCTGCTGAGGATCTGGAGCTACATCAACTGGATGTGAAGACTGCCTTCCTCTATGGCGAGCTGGAGGAAGAAATATATATTGAGCAACCACCTGGGTATGAAGATGGGAAGCGTGGAGTTGCCTGCAAACTGATCAAGGCGCTGTACGGACTGCGTCAGGCACCTCGCATGTGGCACATTCGGCTCACCAAGGAGCTGGAGTCGCTGGGCTTCACTGCATCAAGTGCAGATCCAAGGTTGTTTGTTCATGGAGAGAAGCAGGTGTGGCTGCTTGTTTACGTTGATGATATTATCATTGTTGCAAGGCAAAAGGACTGCCTGGAGGAGACGAAGAGTGCATTGCAACGGGCATTTTCTGTTCGTGATCTTGGGGAGGCCAAGTGGTTCCTTGGCGTGGTCATTGAGCACAGCAGGCGTGCTCAGGTTATCAAGATCAGTCAGGAGCAGATGGTCAAGAAGCTTGTTGTCAAGTTTGGTCTTTTTGAGGCGAAGACCAAGTCCACACCTCTGGCACTCGGCATCAACCTTATGAAAGCCAAGGAAGATGAAGTCCTCGATAAGACGCAGTATCCATACGGTGAACTAGTGGGCAGCATGCTGTATCTGGCAATGTGCACACGTCCTGACATTGCACATGCCGTGGGAGTTCTTGCTCGGTATATGTCTGCACCAAGTATGGAGCATTGGAAGACTGCAAGAGCTGTACTACGCTACGTTGCTGGTAGTGCTTCTGTGGGAATTAAATTTGGGAGCACAGGAAGCAGAAAAGGGAGCACAGGTCTGGTTGGTTACTGTGACTATGATTTTGCTGGTGACCTCGACAGCAGGAGGTTTACGACTGGATATGTGTTTCTGCTCAATGGAGGAGTTGTGAGCTGGAACAGCAGGCTGCAGCCAACCACTGCAGCATCCACGTCAGAAGCGGAGTACATGGCAGCAGCAGCTGCGACAAAGGAAGCCCTTTGGCTTCGAAAGCTGATGGCTGATCTGGAGCATCCAGAGGAGTGCGTCCTGATCAACTGTGACAACCAAGGAGCCATCAAGCTATTGAAGCATCCCATTGCTTCAACCAGGACGAAACACATTGATGTCATGCATCACTTTGTGCGTGACAGGGTCATAAGGAAGGAGGTTGCCTTCCAGTACTGCAAGACGGAGGACATGCTTGCTGACTTCATGACAAAGGCTTTGTCACCTGTGAAGTTCAAGGCATGTTGTGCAGGTCTGGGCATATGTGACTGATGTGCAGAGAGAGCAAGAGTCAAGCTGCCTGCGTGGGAGTGTTGAGAGTCATAAAACTCCAGTCAGCTTGAGGACTCGACCACGTGCCCAAGACTCAAGAAGTAGAGCAGAAACTCCAGACTCAGCCGTAGAGCTAGACGACAGCATAGCCAGGCTGGTAGGACCTTAGCCACAATTGTGTGGTAGCAGCAGCAGGGTATATAAGCTTAGAGACTCTATCTGCTAAAAAAGGAAGTGACTGTGTACTCTCCCAATTTTCTGTGCTACTGTGCTGTGTGTGATCACGTTGTTGTGCTTGCTCTTGCTGCTGTGTATGTGAATTCCCTCAACAGTGGCCATTTGGATTAAGCAACCCATGCTTGCTGCCATGGTGCCCTATCATGGTGGTCTTGCACAGAACACACCCCATGCATGGAGAACTCGTGTGGAAGGGCATGTCAAACACTCTCTGCCACTGCCCTTCCACTACCATTCCTCTATTTTAGGGCACATTATGGCATTCTTCTGTGCCCCCAAACCAGAAGAATGCCATCTAGCGCTTCCCTTCCCTTCCCTTAATTAAAACATTTCACCTAATTTGGAAGGAATCTTTTGAGAGGACCTTACGGGTTCATAAGGTACTTATATCTCAGCCTGCTTGAAAGTTCTGCCCAGAGAAGTACTGTAAATACAAAGGAAAATTAGGTCAATGTTTTTATGCTAGAGCAAGCCTCCATCCAAAGTTTTTGCTGGTAGTTGGCCAAATTATCTAACATGAGTTGAACTTTAGGAAATAAGAGAACTTCTCCAAATCTGACCCTTTACTTCAATGCAATGGACTTCTGATGTAAAATTAATAATTTAGCGCTAGATTACATTTGTTTTGGGACACATATTATGCCAGAATTAGAATTTTTATTTTTTTTCAGTTTTCCCTTTTTAAATATTTTTATTAATTAACAGGACATCATTTTATCTATTGGCATACAACAATCCACTACAACTATAATAATGGAAGATAAACAAAAATCCAAAGTTGTGTCTTTGTGAAAAAAATTTAATAAACCATTCCTTTTTAATACCCCAATTGTGAATACATCCTTTCACCATCACCTAATGTTGTTGTTCTTTGTCAAATAACTATGTTACTTTCTTTCTCCTCTCTTGATGTTGTTGTTTTTCGCCATCACATATTGCTATTACTCTTGTTTGTTGTGGTACTAAGCATTCCCCCTCCCCCTCTTTTTTTATGCAAGTATTCAAACTAAAATTCATGGAGCTTGAGGCCAGCCAAAACAACAAACAACTTGGTTATTTTTATTTTTATTTTTCCATTAATGTTTATTATGTATAATTCTTTTTTCTGGTTTTTCTCCTTTATTTTCCTTTTTTTTTACTTTTGGAAACCTCAATTTTTAATTTTTTTTAACATGTTCAATCTTCCATTTTTTTCATTCTATTTTTCTTTTTATTCATTGTTTTTTCCTTCTAGAAATTTCAGTTTTTTTCCCTTTTATTTTTTTTCTATTTTTTATCCTTTCTTCCTTCCACAAATCCTAGTTTTTGTTTTTTTTTGCCTTGTTTTCTCATATTTTCAGATGTTTATCTTTCTTTTTTTAATGGGAAAATAGAGAATATTCTTTTTTTTCTTTTTTTGTTCAAGATTTGTATGTGGACTATATATATATATACATATAAAAATTAATTTTGTAATTTTGCACTTTGGTGAAAGAAGAAAAATATGAGGATTTTGTTTTGCAAATGTTTACAATTTGATGGATCATCTTGCTTGTAAATGCTTGCAATATTTTGGTAGCTCCTCATTAGGTGACATTTTCTTGTGAAAATTGAACAAAAAACAATCCTTTGAAAGTGAAAATGTATGTGATGTTTTACTGAATGAAATGGTAATGGAAAATGAACCTTTGCAAGAGATGTTTGAAAAAAAATTCAAATCTTCAAAAATAATTAAATAGAAATTTAAATAATGATGTAAAATTAATGGGAAAACATCTGCATAAGTTACTTTTGTGAAAAAAAATTGGTAACCACACAATAGAATTACATTGTGGTAACAATACATACAGTACATTGTTTGGCATTTTGTTGTGTCAACAATAAAAATTATGTTGATCCTAAATCTTCTCAAATCATGTGTTGTATTTTTTGTTACAAAAATCCAAATTTAATTCCAAAGTTCCCAAAAACTCAAGTAAGAAAGGGTTTAATTTTATACAATATAAGAAATGGAATAATTACATTGAAAAAACATGTGTGTACAAACCATTTTATTCTTGGGAAAAAGTTTGATAAAGAAATGAACAATCTCATAAGGGAAAAACAAGAAACACAACTAACAAAAAAGAGGCCAAATATATTTGGTAGTCCCTTGGGCATGCATTCTTTAAAGCATGTCAATATGCTACAATAGATGAAAAAATCTACAAAAGCTTAAAATATGCAAAATGGGATTGCAAAAATGGGTGATTTAGTCCAAAAAATCTATGAACAAGTATACAAGAATGGAATAAAACATTGTCAATTATGGTCTACCCATACACTAGAAGGAATTATGTCCCTTGCAACTAAGAAATCAAAGACAAGATGTCTTAAACAATTACATAATTTATTATAGTCATAGCATATCATTTAAAATTTAACGTGGAAAAAATTATAGTCATATATTAATGATGCATTTGACTAGTCAATGGTAACGTGAAAGATGACATTGTTTTTCCATTACAAGTGTTCATCTGTATGGCATCCATGATTGATGACAAAGTGATGTGGAGGTCCATAATATCATTTGAAAATTTGACTAAAATCTAATCATTTCAAATATCACTAAAGAATGATTATGCAATGAGGTGGACAAAATGATGTGTCATTACATAGACAATGTGGTCGTAAAATTATATTCCAATGATCAAAAAATGATTATCAATAAATTAATATGAATATAAATGGACATAATGAAATAAAACATGTAAGGAATGATTTTGATTAGTATTATACATATAGGTAATATGTGAACTTTTATTACATTTTTCTTAAATATATAATTTATTTTTACATTAAAATTTTATAAAAATTAAATAATACAAATTTAAATACCATATATTATATATTATATAAATAAGAAATCTATAATAATAAATATTATGATTTTTTAAAATAATGTCCAATTTGTAATAATAAAAATTGATTAAATTATCACTAGTTAATGACTTTTATGACTTATCGATGAAATGTGCCACATCATATCCTAAATGATTACTGTTTTAAACAACTTGTTCGTAATGACTTTAAGGGCTATTAATCATTTTTTCCTTTGTGATTGGAACATTTTGTCATAAACTTAATCATATAGTTGAAGAAATCTTCTAGTGTTAAGGAAATTGAACACTCAAATTTTTAAAATGTATATTTTTATTTTTATTATAAGACCTTTTAATTGCATTTCCTTTTGAAATTCTTGCACAAAATATAATCTAACTTTTTTTTTGCCTTTACAAATTTGTTGGTAATTAATTTCAATTTTTTATGCAAGAAGATTTGCAATTCAAGAAAGCTATAATATTTTATTATAGCATGAAAAAAATTGTAAAAATGACTGCAAGAGTGCCACCCCCTTTGACATGGCACATTTCTTGTATTATTATTGATTGTTTTAGCCCTATTGTATGTGTTCTAACCAAGTTTAAAAGTCATTGGTTGTTAAGTGATGTGTTAATTCTACCATATTCATGGTTTGAACCTATAACTTCCTTTAACAACACGATGGATGAATATGAAAATATTGTTTTTAAGTTAGCATCTTTGGCTTCCAACATCGAAAAGGAAGTTGTTGGGGTTTTGGATTCTTTTCTTTTTTCTTTAAAGAAATATGAAGAAAAAATCATAATGTGTTATCCTTGATGTTGGACCCTATATTTAAAAGTTTTTGTTGTGTGTCTTTGCTTATTAACTGTGAGCAAATGAAAGCCATTGTTGAGGAATATAATACAAAGTTTTTATATCCATGCTTAAAAAATGTCATTATCATTTACACCCATTGGCTAAATCTAAAGTGGCATTACTTTAAGTAATGAGCTTGTGAATAGAAAGCTTTTGATTTCAACCAATATCAAGTTGATATCAAGGACATCAAATGTCCTCTTCAATGGTGGGAAAAACATGAAACTACATTTTTTTGGAATTGGATTCCTTACCCATCAAATTTTGGGGATTGTTGGATCACAAATTAAAACAAAGATAATTGTTTCTCTAATTGGAATAATACATAGTCATTTGCAATTAGATAATTCAAGCAAATTGATTTTTGTGAATAAAAATTGGCCAAATGATCCTAGGGTTAGTTGCAAGTTCCCCTTCTAGCTTGGTAGAGTTCATTAAGATTGATGCATATTTTTTAGATGAATTGAAGGAGTTCAAAGGAGTTCGAAGGAGTTTTAGAAAGGGATGAAGTTGTGAAGATGTAGAATTTGAAAAAAAAAACATTGTTGCAAGAAATTTCATCAATTTTTAACATATTTTAACTTTATCAAGTTATCAAAAAAATCATTTTTAATAAATTGAAAATTTGATAACCAAGTTGTGAACATTGAATGTCAAAACCAACCACTATTACATTTGTGAGAATTGTTGTCTAAAAACCAACTAAGCATGAACAAAATAAAAATTTAATACCTTGCTCATTTTTTATTAGCATTAAAAAGGAATGTTTAGACACCAATTTGATTTTCATAACTTTGTATTTATTGGGAGAAGTAATTTACTTTTAAGGTTGCAATGGCAATAGTAAATGGTCTTTACATAAATATGTTGTGATGTTTTTTATGTTGTTTCATATGTTGGATAAAATCGAAAATGGGGCCAATGTGAATGGAAACTAATGTAGCAAAAACTAGTGATGTCACTAGGGGTGGTTCACACCTCTAAGAATTCTTTGAATATTAATATTAGTCAAGTAATATTTTTGACCCATTTCCTTTAAATGAATTTATATATATATATATATATATATATGTATATTTGTGTTTATTCATTACATGACAAAGTATACGATTCGAAAAATTTATTGAAATAAAATAAACTGCGAGTGATTACAAAAAAATTGTAAATTGCAATGGCCCTTTTCAAAGTCATGTTCTTGAACTTTGCATTATAAATAATTAAATTACACTTATTAAATTAATTACTTATAAATAAGTAAAATAAAATAAAATAAAAGCAAAGGTACTTCAAAAATTAATTCCTAAAAAAATCAAAAAAAATTCAAATTTGTGTTCCTCACCAAAAATTGAAAAAAACAAAAACATCATTATATTCCTAAAACATTTTCTTAAATGTAATGATTAGAAAAAATAAAAAATATATATAATATTTTTATATCATTAAAATTTCAATGTTTATATGAGTTGGCTAGTTATTAAGTTTTGACCTAATTATCATGCCAATTATTAATAATCTACCAAATCAAAATTAATGTTTTTTTATATAATTGGTTAAATTGATGATTGCATGCTCAATTGAATTTTCAAAATCTAATAACCTACCTAGATGACCTAATGATCATGGAAATAGGTTATTAATCTTTAAACATTAATACCAAAAACATAAAATAATAATAATAATAATATTTTTATAAATATAATGTAAACCAATGTATAGTCAATAAAATAACCGATAGTTTTAAACTCGTTATTCCATAACCTACCTCCATGCATAATTAATGATTATTACCCAAATTTTTTATAACATATTTGACACTCAATTTTTTTCATATTGATATTGAAGCCGATGTGATACCAAAAAATTCAAAAGATAACCAACCTAGTGATTATTTTTAAAATAATAGCCAACCAACACTAGTCTATACAACTTATTAAAGATATTCACTGAAATTTTTTAATGAAATTCTTTGTTTTCATGTTTCTTTTTTCAAAAAGTTCAATGGATTTAGTAAAATGATGGCATGATGTTCTTAATTGTGTCACCCAAGGATGGATTTGTCCAATGTTGACTACTTATTCCCTATGTTTTCCTTATTGTCAATTTTGAAAACACTTTGGAAATTTGGGAACCCATTGGAAAGTTAAGGGAACTTGATGAGAACACCATAGGAAACTTTTGAGAATTCTGGTGCAAACACCAAATTCCAAAAAATTCAAAATTGTTTAAGAATTAACTTTGGGCCCATTCCAAAAATAAATTTGAATTAGCTTGAACCTACATTTGGAACCATAGGTTTTTATAAAAGTTGGACTCATCATATCCTAGAATCATTGGTCAAGAAAATTTGAACCCCCCTACACTTAGCTAGTTTTAGTTTGTGAGAATTTTACCTAAACACAAAATAGAAAGGTCCTCCATTTTACAAAAAAACTCTTGACCAAACCTAATGGTTCTTTTCAAAACTATGAACCAATCAACATTGGTCTCTTCCTTCTTACTAAGACCAATACAAAAGTGACAAAATTAGTTATATAATTGAATATTCAATAGTTTTACTATTATTAAGATAGGAGGTTGCCAAGTAAAAAATAAATTATTACAATGCAAACACAAAGAAGGAAAGGACTACCTTCTTGGAGACAATCATGCCTTCAATACAAAATTAATAAAAAAATCTCCAAGGGTGTGAATTATTGAACAATCCAAAATGAAGAAAAATAAGGAAGGAGCTAGAAAGTATATACTCTAACCACAAATACCATTATCAATGTCTTTCCATTTTGTGCTAATTGATGTTTTCCACCAATTGTCTATTGACTATTCCTACTGTCCTATTGCACTTACTTTGCAACAAGCTACTAATTTCCAATGAACAAATTCTAAATGAAAAACAAAAAAGAAGTTAAACTATTCTAAAAGCTACAATATTATACATCAAGCTCAAATAAACTACTATCCTTTTAAAAGGGAAGTGAAAGCAAAAGAAGAAAAATCATTTTTAAAAAACACATTCCATAACCTTCACACATTCCCTTGTGTGAATATATGGATTTGACATCAATTCACATTGGCAACAAATGGACATGATTAGAATGTGATATATTTATGACACACATGACTACTTCAACAACATCATTCACATTTATGACTTTGATGGAGGGGTAAAAATATGTTTGAAAGAGCTAAGAACCATGTTGCATAGTTGTGAAAACTATAACAAATTTTACATATGTTTTTTTTAAACAATTTTGAAGTTATGTTAATCATTCCAAGTTGTGTTAAATGACTAATATGAAGGTTGAAGCATTCATATTAAAAATTCATTAATGTCAATTTTCTGTTTTGGTTTTAGTAAAATATTTTTGAATTTAAACAATAGTTACATCACAAGCAATCAATTTTCCAAAAGACTAAGGTAAAAGGCTCTTTTAGTCAAACAATTTTGATGGTAAAAAATAAGATGATAATCATCTACTACTCACATTCAAAACGCCCAAATTTTTTTTAATTCAAAATATTTTTTTAATTTCAAAATTTTGAGAATCCTTTATCACATGTAAATGGGGTGTGATGTAGATGACACATAAAACCAAACTATTTAGGGTTTTTCATTTATGATACAAAAAACAAAAACTAAGTAGTTAGCATATTTTAGTATGATTCAAATCATCATAATTTTCAAGATAAAACATAAAATCTAACGAAATTTAAACACTTTGAAACTTATTCAACAATGATTAATATAAAAACATGTGATATATTGGGACAACTACATGTATTTTTAATAACAAGTTGCAAAAGATTTAATTCAAAAATTGTTTCATATGAAAAAATGAAAAAGATAATAAAAACTTCACAATCCTTTTATGAAGTAATGATGTTGGCCCCTTTGAATGTATTTGTGGTCGAAAAAGCACATATCAATTTTTAGAACATTTAAAAGATGGCATTGAACATATCGCACATGTTCTAATCATCCAATATACAAATTTTCAAGGATTCCAAACATTTATGTATGTGTTAACCAATGGATAATTAGGCAAGGAGGCGAGATCATTTTACCAAGGTAGTCATTGGACTTACTTGTAGGTAGAGTTTGAGCAAGAGAGCATAGCGGGAACCTTGTTACTAGAGATGAGGGCAAATCAACGGAGAAATCAATGGGGAGGATTTCAATGACTTGTATAGAATGGAAAGTGTTGCCACAAAATTCTAAAGCTCTTGGATAGGCAAAGATGATGCTTTAATTTCCAAACAAGGAATTATATATATATATATAAAACTTATATCAAAGGTTTAGAACGATAGGGAGTTGGGATTGGAGCTTTAGTGTCACCACAAGGCAAGGAGAGTATGGGAGATTTTGGCAAATTGATCTATGACCCCACCAAACTTGTCATACTTTGTATTGGACATAATTAAGTTATGTCTAGATCTTCTGATCTATATTCTTGTCGAATCGACTTATTGTGTAAAATCTGTTTGTAATTTTGATTATTGTGTAGGTAGATTTTGATAATGGTTTCAATTATCATCGTCAGCAAGGTTTTTTTCCTTCACTTTTGTGATGTAGCCACATGGCAACCATCTAGAGAAGGATCTAGCCAAATTTGGCTATATAGTACATATTCCATTTAACTTCTAAATGAGTAGTTCTTGTAGAAACTCCCATTTCTTTTCTCCTGCATCTATAGTAGTTATAAAAGGATTCGATCCTGAGACTCACTTGATAGCATGTTGCATTCTTCACTAGTATGTGTGTCTATATGTGTAAACATAATAGATTATGTATAGTTATGTAACATAGAGTTTACATATGAATGACACATATTTTGGGAATAAATTTGAATAATAATTCTTAAATTTTTACTTGGAATTTTTCATGTTAAGCTTTTTCCATTTTATTTATAGGATTTTAAATTCACAAAAAGCTATCAACCAATTGGATCCCCTTTTACAAAGCAAAGAACAAAAGGAAGAGATAAGAGAGCAAAACAAATGACATCAAGTGAGGAATATGGGCTAATATGGCATTTGGCTCTATATGCAAGATAGCCAAACCAACCTTCTTAACATGGTGAAAATATAGGGGGTTGTGATAGGCTATAATTGCCCCATGCGGGAGAAAATAGGCATGAGGTTGAAGTGTAAGTTTTAAATTCTTAGTTGACTTATAGTTTGTTTATCATGTGGTGTGATTTAGCCAACAATTGTAAAAGAAAATGTACAACTCTACTTTTTTGCGTACTATAGTGTGATCCACAATTACTTTATGTAATATATTTAATTCATCACCACCCAAGATGTTATCCCCGTGCCAAAAACACATAAAGTTCAACTTATTTTCAGGGCACAAGTGCTTTAAAGTTGAGCATATCACTTTTGAATGTACATTTTGTGGGGGCAATGCTTGAAAATGTGCGGACAATTATGGAATATTCTTTTGAGAACATTTCACACATCCCCAATAGTATTTAAAATCCTACAACGTGAAAATGTATTTTTAGAAATTGTCATTTGATAGATGTCACTTGTGTTATATTTCATATCTAAGAACCAATTAGTATGAATTCTGATTCATTTTATGGTTTGGCTATACATTTAAAACTACATGAAATCCAAGTATGTACAAAGAGCCATTCCATGTGAATGCATGCCCCAAATTGATTTACTTTATTTTATTTTTAAAAAACTGGCATTGGTTGAAGACCCAATTTGTTGACATTGGTTGAATAGGCATTGGTTGAATTTCTCCTCCACCAATTAGTATTTTTACGACTACAGTGGTGGTCCTACAAAGCCTAATTCTTAGAATACAAAGGATAGGGTGATAACACTTTGGCATGGTAATAAAAAAAAAATCTCATATAAACCAAATCAAGCTACACATTTGAATAAGTAAATAAATTACAAAGTCAGCCCACTAGTCTTTGAAATCTACCTTTGCTTTCAATGTGGCTTATTGTTAAATATTTTGGAACATTCAAGATCTTAATTATATATCCTACATTGGATTTTCTAATAGCCCATGCAACTATCTGAACTTGAGATTGCAAAGGATTGAGTTTATCCAATGACAATATAAAAACCTATTAATTTCATCTTTGGCTAAGAAGCATGATGACATGCCTGCACTTGTGCCCATAGGTTATTATCATACCCATTGGCATTTTATGTGTCATATTTCACATTTCATTTGTAAGGTTGGTTCTGTTTAGAATTAAATCCTTCTTCAAGCAAATTTCATACTTTTTTTTTTACATTTCATTTTATTGAAGTTCAAATTTTTTAAATAATTCACAAGGTGAACATCATTGCAACTAGCACCTTTTTTTGGGTGGCAAATTTTCACACTATGGTGACCAAAACAATTTGGAAAATTCTTTTTCTTTAAGGTAAATTCAAAAACAATTGCCAAAATTTCAAAACCGTAAATTCAAACAATCAAAATTATTCTTAAAAATTTACAATGACAAAGAATATATTCTAATATTTAAAATTATTTTGCATGAAAAATGGTTGTAATGATTTTGATCAATATATATTTTTTAATCATTTAAAAAAAAAATGGAATGTTCTTTAATAGTTAAATTAATCTTTACATTTTAATTTTATGATATGGGTGTAATCTTTGAACAAGGTTCCAAAATAGAGCAAAATGCCCCCTTCCCCCAATCCCCCTCCCAACACCCCTTTCACCCTTTTTTTTTTTCCCCGTCGTATGTTCCCATATGATTCTCAATAGTTCATCATTATTTATATCAATCTCAATTTTGATTTGATAAATAACATGGACATCTTTCTCATGATTATATGGGTAATGGAAAGGTGTGAGATAGTCAGTCTTGGAAGAGCTAGTTACTTTAATGGATGGTCAATATTAATAATTGTGAAATATAATAATTATATTGAACAAAATAATTAAAGATAATTACATCATTACATAGACGAGTTGAACCCATAGACTCCCGATAAATTCAAAGAACAAAAAATCCCTCCCTACCACACTCTCTCCCTCATGTAGTGTAACTAATAATCCAATATATTTCCTTTTTAGGGTGGGGTGGGGAGGGGGCAAATTCAAGACCTTTCTAGTTTAAGTGTATATTTTCCTCCATGGTGTTCCCAATATGTTCACAAATTTTATCCCATGATATGTTTCATAAAAAAAAATCATGTTTGTATGGCATCTTGCTATGTGTCTTTCACATGTGTTACTTCAATTTATCCCATATGCTTTGTCTAACATGGCATATGGTTTAGGGTTCGACACATTTCTATCTAATAATTAATAACTTTTGAAGGTTCCATGTCAAAAATTGACAATATTCTTCAATGTTCCAAAGGATTTTTTATTTCCCTTCATAAAGTTTTGTTCTCTAATAAAATTTGTATTTTTTTTTTAATTTTCACATTTTTACAAAAGAATATAATTAATGTCAAAGAAGACTCCATGTCAAGAAAACTAAAATATTCCTCAATGTTCCAAAAGATTCTCTATTTTCCATCACTAAATTTTGTTCTTTGATAAGGGTATGTTTTGAAAACTCCCACATTTCTACCAATAAGATTATTTAGTGTCAAACAAGATTCCATGTCAAAAACTAAGAATATTTCACAATGTTGCAAAACTTTCTCTACACAAATTTTGTTCTCTGAAATTTTATTTATTTATTTATTCATTCATTCAGTCATTCTAAACTTCCACATTTCTACAAATAATATTATTTTTTAGTAGTGTTAAAGAAGATTGATTCCATGTCAAAGAACTAGAGTATTCGTCAATGTCCCAAAAAGCTTCTCTATCTTCCTTCACAAAATTTTGTTCTCTGAAAAATGCATTTCTTGAAAATGATCACAATTTTACAAATAACATGATTAGTATCAATGGAATGCAACATGAACTAAGGCACTTGCTAAGAAAAATGAAATAAAAATAAGCCATACCATATGGGATAAATTTAAACAACACTTTGGCAAAGTATGTGGGACAATCCAGGCACAGAGCAATTAAGAGTGGCATCAAAAACATTGAAGACAAGTCTTGTGGGTGGTGCTGTTTTTGTTAATGTTATTGTGATTCATTCGCGTGTGAGAATTTTGAAGCTTTCAGGATATGGGGTGAATGCATCATGAGGTCTGGACAGCCAAATTGGGTTCATGGCATAAGTGAAGGAATTTGAAGGTAACAACTGTGACTCATGATCAATTAGAGGTCCCTCTTGGTCTATCATCCATCGGGCCTGCTGCAGGAATCAACAATATATAACAGGGAATGCACCCAAAGAAGATAATGATGATGGACTAGACTTGATGAGTCTGCCAGATGCAATGAAATCAGAAGCTGCACTGGCACGGGATGTCAACTACAGAGGACATGTGTGGGAGCAGGCTGTTGCTACTGCTGCTGCTCCCAATCAGCAGCAGGAGCTGGACTCGGGTGAGCGTAGGCTGAATGAGCTTGGCTACAAGCAGGAGCTTCGGCGGGAATTGGTAAGTGAATGAGTACCATAATATTATATCATGGGTTTTCATGGATTTGATTCATCAGAAAAGAAAGGGAAAAGTAATCAATTAATCTTAAGACTTTTAGGCTTGCCAGAAGCTGGGTTCATCAACATAACTAAAGATTGATAGTTTCAATTCTTTCCCAGTTTCTGTAGTCAATAATTTTCTTGTGGTTGCTGCTGACACAAAATGTTTCAGGTTTGAACACTGATCATGAGGGGTGGGTGGGGGATGATCTGCAGACATTGTTCAAATGTTTGGCAATCTCATTCTCAACTATGACGCTATTCACCGGCATAGTGCCTTTGTATGGAAGGAGCCTGTTGTATGCAGGCCCTGTGGGGATGGTGTGGGGATGGGTTGTTGTCACATTCTTTACCTGGTTTGTGGGCTTTGCCATGGCAGAAATTTGTTCCTCCTTTCCTGTACGTCCCACACATGATTCTAGTCCCCCTCCTGATCATGTTCCACCACTATTTGCAATTCTTGCATTTTATGCAGGCTTCAAACCAGAACCTGGCATGCAATTCTGTGTCAGGGTAAATTATTATTTCCTCACACACTTTCATGGCAGGCAACAGGATCCCTCTACTTCTGGGCAGCTCATTTGGCTGGGCCTAGATGGGGGCCATTGGCATCCTGGATCTGTGCATGGCTTGGGGTGATTGGTCTAATTGCCGGAATTGGCACACAGGTGCAAAATTCTCAACAGCTTAATAAGATCACAACTTTGTAATGCCTAGTGGAATCCACATGGTCTGAAAGAAATATGAGTCAAGAGAAGCACATCTAAACAAACACTTAGAAAATTCAGCAGTTTTGTCACTAGAAACATGACATGTAGAATAAATTTAGTTCACCATACACTTAGGAAGGAACCAGACTTAGTGCACATTCAGAGTCAGCTTGAACTGATATAATTTGGGTTGTCAATGGTTTTCGGTTTTGTGGATTTGAGGCTTATGCAGGAACAGAGACCTTGCAGAACATAATTCTGTTGTGCACACGTACAAATGAGCATGGTGGTTACTTTGCTCCACCTGGAGTGTTTCTTGCAATCTATATTGCACTCTGCATCATATGGGCCATGCTCAACACATGTGCAATCAATGTAATAGCTATCATTGATACAGCATCTATATACTGGCAGGTAAATATGATCAGCGTCATCATGTGCATGGAACTTGTTCATGGAACTTGTTCATCATATATCTCCAAAGCACCCAGCTTTCAAAGGCTCAGCAGACAATGCTACATATATTCTAAGAAATACTCATGTCATGTAGGGGAAGATTTTTCAAATACTGAAAAATCCCTTACAACTTCCCATGGACTAATATAGTGTGTTGTCTTTCATTTGCTGGTCAGGTGATAGGAGGTGCACTTCTTGTAATATTGCTGCCATTGGTTGCAAAGACAACACAGCCTGCCTCCTATGTCTTCACACATTTTGAGATAGGAGATGCCACCACAGGTGTGAAAAGTGGAGTGTATGCAGTACTTCTGTCTTGGTTGGTTAGCCAATATTCTCTTTATGGGTTCGATGCTGCAGCATATTTGACAGAAGAGACCAAAGGTGCCGATGTCAATGGCCCTATTGCAATTCTTTCAAGTATTGCTCTCATCTCTGTGTTTGGATGGGGTATTCTTCTGGTCCTCACCTTCAGTATCCAGGTAAATTGCAGATACAGCTAGCTAGGTTCATAGACTTTGGTTAAGCTTCTTCATATATGTAAAGTGCAACTCCACCAGTGCTTGGTATTTGACCCAGCAAAAGAAAGTTGGATGAAGAAAAGTCAAACATGCCAGTTTGGCTGAGCAAAATGATTTTGGCCCAGCATTTCCACTGGGATGCTGAGGCTGGTAAATGGCACAGCAAAGCCTAGCACCCGCTATTGATTTGCTAGATAGTGTGATTGGTTTAAGTGGGTTGATACTAGCAGTCTCTCACCTGTTTGAAGTCCCCATTTTAGTTCTATGGGTGGGGTTGAAAAAGAAAAGTAAATAACTAATCCTGGATGCAAGAAATATTTTTGCAGGGTAACCTACTCTGAGCACCAGTGGAGCTGCTCTAAGTATATTACCTATCAATTAATATTAAAGCAGTGGCAGTCTCAAAGCAATTGATCAATTGTTCTGTTTGTGGTGGTGACCTTCAGAATCCAGCTTATCTCTATGATCCAAGCAATGAAACATCCGGTAGTTTTGTTCCAGCTCAAATTTTGTATGATGCATTCCATGGGCGCTACCACAATGCGACAGGTGCCATTGTGTTGCTGTTTGTGATTTGGGGATCCTTTTTCTTTGGCGGCCTTTCCATCACCACCAGTGCAGCTCGAGTTGTAAGTTGATTCATCATCTGACCTCTTTAAGCATGCTAGCAGCTGGTGACTGTGTGATGAAGCGTTGAAGCTAGGAAGCCAATCCTGAGGCTGGAATTTAATCACAAGAATATTGCTGCCAATCTAGAAGTAGTCTTCTCACAGGAAGATTTTCTTGTGGCGGCTGCTGCTGCTGCTGCAGGTGTATGCTCTATCACGTGTCGGGGGTACCCCATTCTCAAAGGTGTTGCGCAAAGTTCACCCAAAGTTGAAGGTCCCGGTGAATGCGGTGTGGATCTGTGCTGCATTTGCAATACTTTTGGGATTTCCCATCCTAAGAATCAGTGTGGTCTTCACTGCCATATCTTCAATCTGCACAATTGGGTGGGTGGGTAGCTATGCTGTGCCAATCTTTTTTAGGATGATAATCACAAAAGACAAGTTCCATCCAGGTCCATTCTACTTGGGAAATGGGGGGAGCCGTTGGGTTTGTGCAATTGCTTTTCTATGGATCTGCTACACATGCAGCATGTTCCTTCTTCCCACAGAATACCCCATTACCTTCAGCACCTTCAACTATGCACCTATTGCTCTTGCAATAGTTTTGGGTGCTATAATGAGCTGGTGGGCAATAGATGCTAGACATTGGTTCCATGGTCCTGTTAGAGAAATATCAATGGGAGAAATTCCAGATGAGGAACAATGATCCCAAGTGCCTGGATGATCTCAATGTAGTTTTTGCGAATTTTGTTATGCAGCCAAAGTGGTGATAATCCATAGGGAAGATGCTCTCAGAGAAATATCAATGGGAGAAATTCTGGATCTGAAACAATGATCCCAAGTGCCTCAATAGCAGTGTATTTTTCGGTATTTTGTTATGCAGCCAAAGCAGGGTTTTTTTTTGACAATTTTGTGATGTAGCTGAAATGGTGATCATCTATAAGATGATTTAGCCAGATTTGGCTACAGACTAGACATGAAAGTAGGAAAAAAAAATAGAATCCTTCTATATTCTTGGCTACCTACTGGAACTTATCATAAAAATCTGGCAATCCAGAAACTTCTTTTTTGAAATTTGGCAAATTTGGGTCATTTTTTTCCATGGAAAATCCTTTGTATAGGTTTGAAATCATATTTTCCAGATCAAAATTTGGCAAAATTTCGCCCCCCACAAAAGAAAAAACACAGAGCCCAAATGACAATCATCCATAAGGAAGGAAGATGTTACAAAAAGATGTCACAAAAGTGCCAATCATGCATGGGGAAGACTTAACAAAATTGGACTATGCATAAAACCACATATGTAGTACAAATCTTTAATCATCCTTCTATATTATTGGCTACTTACTGAAAACCAAAATTTGGTGATTTAAATTACTCTTTCTTTTCCCACATGTGGCGATTGAAACTCACCAAAATCACTTCATGTTTTGAATTTTTTATTTTTTATTTCTCTTTTTGACAAAATTTCACCTATAAAGAAAAGGCTTAGCTCAATAGTATCAATTGCATATTAGGATATCCTTGCACATGTACAATGTGAAGAATATACTGGGCTTATATGCCACAAAAGAGGCATATTGTGTAAACCCACGAAACCTTATTAATAAAGGCACCAATTGCCAGGGAAGGAAGTGAAAGCACAAAAGGAGAGTACCCAAGACCAAGTTGAATTGCTACAAGACACATGTGGAACCCTAGGGACTGGGAATATTTGGTTGGATTTAGCCTACTGAATTACTATGTGGCCAATTTTGCAATAAGTATTTTATTGCAAATTCCTTGTTTTTTTAATTGTCAAGATACAGGGTTAAATCCCCAAAATTTGCCAACAATTGCCACAATTGCCTACAATATGAAAGGTTGCTTAAGATTTTCCACTTTCATATCTTGAAAATCCCCAAATTTGGTTAAATATACTTATGGATGATCACCACTTGAGCAACATCACAAAATCGAAAAAAAAAAAAACACTGGTCAAAACTTGGAGATGTTGTAAATGGGCAACGAGCTTGGTAAAGTGGTGTAAAAGTTGGAGGTTGCTTAGATTCCTCACCATTGAGCAACTCAGACATTCAAGTGAGGCCCATTACAGTTTGCAATTAGAGCAACAAAGTATGATTTTCACCATTCAACCACACATAGACTCATGTGCGACACAATATGTTCTAATCTGGAACCAGATCACTACGAACTTGCATTTTTATGTTTGTCTATATTTCACAAAGTCCAATGAAGAACCTCCCATACCTAAACATGTACTTATCATCAAACACTTTCCAATATTTTTCACATTCCTTAACCAAATTTGAGTGATGTTTTTGTCATTGGACATGCAAACTGGAGGCTTACAAATATGAAGAGGTTGAGTGGTAGTTTGCTTCAAAAATTTTGAAAAAAATAGCTTTAGACCCCTCTCTAGCTTCAGACTCATATTTTTGTAATTTTTAGTCAATCCGTTTTGAGAGTGATTCAAAACAAATTTAGGATTTATCCAATCTATATATGTTATGAATGAAGAAGAACTACTTTTGTAACCCTTGTCGCTCAAACCAAATTCGTCAACATGGTCTATGTTTTTCAAATTTTTTCATGTGAAAGGAAATATGCACAACATCTTGTATCCAAGAGGTGAAATAGTGAGTAACAATTTGAACATCATGAATGATCGGCAAAATAGTTAAACATTCAAGTGTAAAACATTCACACCAAGTTTTCTTAAACCATTTAACATCACTTCTTACTTTGCTTTTGCCTGCAACATTATTATGGCACACTAAATGTCAAACTAAATCGTTCACCCATTAAAATATGAAACCAAACCTTGTAGTGGTAAAGTTGCAACTTGGAAATAATGAACATCATTAAAACTCTGAAATTTTAACATATAATGCATGTAGATCATCAATTTATTTTTAAAAAGACATTAGCAAAGTTTCCAAAAACCAATAAATATTTAGAAGCTTTCTTGATGATTGGAGACACATAATCTTACCAAAAAAATTGATTATAAGAGTTTTTTTAATTGATGACTTGCTTAAGGAAACAAAAATTCCAATGATAAGAATTTTCAAAAAATTAACATATGGACAATTTTATGCAATCCTTCATATAGTCTTCACTAAACAATTAATTTTGCATAATCCTTTGCATGGTTGTCCTTGGAGAATTCCAAAAGCAATTCATACCTACATAATTTCCAAGCTTAATTATTTCATTTTTTCCTAATAATTATTTCTTTTCCTACTAACTTTCCTAATAACTATCTCACTCCTTTTCCTTCGCCACCAACATGGATATAAAAAGAAAAATAAACATGTGTCTTTTCGTGTCCTATTTATATTAAATCAAACTTAATTTGATAGTGATATAAATAATGTTGAACATTGGAACCATATGGGAACCATATGGAAACATAAATAAATAAATAAATGTTAGATTGTCACTAGCCCACCTATTTATATAGCTCATGGGGTATTTCTATCATCCATTAGTCCATAACCAATTCCATCACTATTTATCTTTAAATAATTTTTTAATTGAAATGTTACATATTCTTTCATGCCTTTCTTTACTACTTTAATTTTCAAAACTTCCACTACAAAAATATTTTCTATTTTCATCAAAATAGTGTCCATAATAGGTTTTTAAAAAGTGCATAGATTCACATAAATTTGTACAAGGTTAGTTCAAAAAAAATCAAGCTCTCAACTTGCAATGATTTCAACCAACAAACTCATGGCATCCATGAACATGATAAGCTGGGAAAAAGGACCCATAGTAGTTGAAATCAATCTCAATGTCATTGTGTTTGGAAACTTGGAGGAGACACCTCCACCCACAACAAATTCAAGATGATGCCAAATGGTAAACAAGAACCTCCACATAACAATCAACATACATCACCAAGTCGACCAAAGGAATGACCATTTCTAATTGTGAGGAAATGACAATTTTAAGAACAAAAAGAAGGAAGACCTTAAGTAACAAAAAGAAGATAAGAGTGCAAAAGAGCATGACATTGTGACCAAAGGAAGGAGAAACGAGAAAGGAAGAAACTAAATAATAGAGAAAACTATGGGGTTCTCAAGAGTTGTTCAAATGTTTCAAGTTCACAAATTGGATTGCGGTACCACGTTTAGATTTGCAACTTTTGCAAGGACCCAAGCTGCTACTTAGCATTCCAAGATGGGAAAGGTACCAACACTTCGTAGACTTACAATGTGACAATACAAGGACATTGGATCTTGTACCCGTGATAGAAGACAGACTTGATGTGAACTTCACAGGCATGTTATGAGAGATTAGAGGATTTTGCAAGGCACAATATTTGCCGCTATGGATCTTCAACCAAACCAATGTCTGGAACTGAACCACATTTGGAATCAAGGATCCAGTGTGAACCTCAGCACATTAGCTCCAGGAGGTAGTAACACCCTTTTCTGCCAGTAATTTACAGAGTGTATTAGCTATAAATATGGCAACTGGAACATTAGCAGCATTGCAGGGCTCACTCATCATGCACCTTGCAGAGCACAAACTCCTGCCAGGCTTTTCGAAAACAGAACATTCCACTTCCGCGGTCATTCCATTTTCATACAGCCCAGCATCATCCCCATGTATCAAAGGAAAAAAATTTAAAAACAAAATCCGAGGTTGCTCTTTACACTCATTAAAGCACACAGGTGAGGGCATTACTGAAATCATGCAACACTCAGCTGATGCCTTGTGCAGGCCCTTGTTTCAGTAATGCCCTCACCCTTGTGCTTTACCTTACACTAAAAGCCCTGAGGAGGAGCTTGCCATCAATCGGACAAGCATTGCAGACCATCTATGGCATGCAAATATTTCTGCTGTGTCTCGAGATCTCAAGATCACAGGGGTTCATAGCTTGGAACCAATAACATTAAACACAAATGTTGTTTTACAAAAGATCACTGCCCTTTAACACTATCATCCTATCAGCATGGAGCTAAAATGTGCCTTGGTTTCTTAAAAAGAAGGTGGCTCATTTCCACATATAAGGCCAACCCATCTTCAACATGGTACAACTCCATCACCCATCAAACAAATGGGAAGACTAAAGATGGAGGATCAAGGTTCCCCGTAAAGCACCAGTACTAATCACACACTTTTATTGTTTGACTTATGACCCTGCAATAGTGCTGCCTATACTGTTGTCATATCTCTAGCAGAAATTGGAGTGATGCTTTATTTCTATTGCCCTCTAATTGAGCCACCTAAACTAAAATCTCTAGCAGGAAATCCACTTACTTCCCACTCCTGTGTTGATGATGACAATGTCATTAATGCCACCACCACCTTCCTCATAGTTGGTCTCAACTGAGGACGCTCATTTGTACATGCCCCTGCTAACTGCGCCATCTGCCACCCAGTTTCAACAGAAAACCCACAAAAAGTTCAGACACTCAGCAAATGGACTCTTCATGAAACATCAGTTGCAGATTCATTAGTGAAGGTAATGGACACAGGAAGCAATTTTATATAACCCCTAAATCCTAAACCCTAAATTACAGACAAATCTTCATCACAACACATTTTAAGGTAACATGATTATCAAGTGTAGTCATGACATTGTGAGAGTTGCTCACGAAGTGTCAGACCATCAACTTCTTCAATTACCTTCCATGCTGATTCCAGAGGGTAGTTTCCTCCCAGAGCATGGTCCATGAGCTTGTGAAGCTTTTCCTTACCGTCCAGGTCTGTAAACACCGTATCAAACTGCAAGTACATATGTCATCTGTTAATGCAGGGATCAAGGAATTGCAAGCGAGGACTCAAAAAACTTTCTAGCATGGCTATATGTTGATATCCACTGCTTGTGAAGTGCAATTACTGACCATTCAGAAAGAACATCAGAAAACAAAATTATGTAAGGATCTGATCTTGTAAGTGCAACATAACCCGCATTTCAAATCCATGCCAAATCTTACAGGAACTATGTCGTATTTTCCTGGTCCAAAATGATGACCCATCATTATCATTAATGTGAAGAGTGTGCTCACAGTTTCAAAATCCCATGGCATCATGAGGTTGGGTGGCAAATGTGCTGAGTAAAATCCTGGATACATACAAGAGCAGCTGGAACAAAAGGAGCTCCAGAGAGTAATAAAATGGAGCATATAACAACAGAGGAGTAATTTATCACATACCAAAGCTACCAAGGGTTTTTGATCCTGGTTCTGAGGATCAACTGATGAAGCAGTGTTGGATGAAGATACATCACCTCCTTGAATAATGGCTTTTTTCCCAGATAGTAATTCGAATAAAACCACCCCGAATGAATAAACGTCAACCATTGGGGACAAATCTCCAAGTTGTGCATACCTGGATTTTGCCGCCTACAGTAAGTAACTTGGCATCCACTTCACAAGGAAGCAGTCAGGAGCTTATATATATGCTAAGGAAAAACAGGACATCTTCATCACAAACATCACTGCATTACAAGAATTATCTATCTGCCACACATTATGTGACAGTAGGAACACCAAAAATGAATGAATTTGGGAAGTAAACTGGGTTTAGGTTAAAAACTCCGGTGTACCAAACTGTAATCATTCATTGCCACTAGCTACTTTGTTGCTAGTTTACTTGATCCAAGTGCAGAACCCACAATTGCACCCATGTTGCTGGAAGGGAAGAAAAGGAGGAGGAGGTCAGAAATGCATGGTTCTGTTAAAAACAGTTTGATTGGCATTTTTTTTCTGTGTTTTATAATGCCACAAAAGTGCATTTGTTTCTGGGTTGATCCTCTGAAGAGACTATTAAGAAATACTTACTCTGGAGGCATGTACCCATATGTCCCCACCACTCTAGTTGGCATTGTTGTAGAGAAATTTGACAGTCTGGAGTCTGTCAGCTTTGTTAGTCCAAAGTCTGCCACCTTCACAACACAGACCCCTTCCTCAACATGTACATAAAAAAACTCAATTTATATAATTAACACTTGTTAACAATTTGCATAGCTGAAAACATAATGCTCCAGATGTTAAGAATTCACCCCAAGACAAGCACCAAAATGAGTGAAAATCACAACCGCTTTGTGTTCCAGTAATGAATGACGTTACCTTTGCATGCAGCTCCTTGTCAATGAGAATATTGGCTGATTTTATGTCACGGTGAATGTAAGTAGGCTTAGTATGCTCATGGATGTACTCCAAACCTCGAGCAGCATCAAGAGCAATTTGCACTCTGGCTGTCCACGACAATGGTGTCCTTCCTGACTCCACCCATAACACAATGCTGCATCAGTACCACAACCCAATGGTAAGCAGTAGTAGAGCTGCAGCTCAGTCACACAAGCTGTACTTCAATTCCAATCAAACACTTTCAAAAGCATCAAAGCTATAGACAACAGAAGCCACACGTATGAAGTACCTCTATCAATGTGGTGCAGATGTTGATCAAGGGTTCCATTATCAATAAATTCATAGACAAGAAACAGAAATTCCACGGTGCAATATCCTACCAGTTGCACCTGCCATATTGCCACCATCAATAGATCACCAAAGCCAGTAGATTTCTTCAAAAACCTAAACCCTAAACCCTTCAAAATAATTGTAAAACCTACGGAGAGTAAAGACCAGTTGTACATGGTTATGGTTGTCAGTCCTGAATAATCTTCTCAGGTTCCAGACCCCTGGCCTTATTCATGTACCCAAAAACCTGATCTTTGAAAATCTTTGTGTCCATCTATCACATACACACAGTCATTCTCTAAAGCACTATGTCAAGAGCACACAAAATCATCACCTTGAGATCTTACCAAATTGGTGTGATGCACATGAGTGAGCACTTGAAGCTCAGCCATGAACTCCTTTGTCGCTTGCAGATTCATCCTCTTGATAGCCAGCTTCTGCATATTATCCAAAAGACATAATCTTCGTTGGTGCACCTGCTGACTAGCATAACAGAACACATTCTGGGCTGCAAGAAGAACAAGACAAAGTGACAAACAAGAAGAGAGAGAGAAAGAACCTGCCCCCGGATAACTCCATAGTAGACAGCTCCAAAACCACCCTCACCAATTTTGTTAACAACATTGAAGTCATTGGTAGCCATTGCCAGCTCCTCATAAGAAAATTCAACTGACTTCTGAACTGAGAAATCTCCAAAAACTGGAAGTGCTACTGTCATCCTCCCTGCTTTTGCCGATGAGGCTATGTCACAAGTAAACCACTTTTAAGCACCACTCTCCCTTGTGTGGCCCAAGCTTATGTTTCTCAGCTTACTAGATGACTACAAACATTAAGTCTTTACTGGAACTTGCCCAAAATCCAAAGATATATATGGCATGCCACATACGTAAAACAGTGGGTAGGAAAGGAATAGTCCCTGAAATGCAAGAGAACAAATGTCTATACAAATTTGCATAACCTTTGTTGGAGCTGGAGGGTTCAAAACACACGAAAATTAGGGGATTTTAGACTACTGACGAGATTTGTGCCGATCAGGTGTAGACATGGTTCCAGAATTGTCACTAGCAAGAAGACCCTGCTGCTTGAACTTGTTCCTGTGATTTCTCCTAGAAGGCCAGTGTAGAAAGTGCACACAGAAACAATATAGAAATGCAACAACTCCAATTAGTCCAAATAGTCCTCCAATCACTGCACCCACAATTACACTTGTGCTAACTGCTTCTCCTCCTCCTCCTCCTCCTCCTGCTGCTGAAGATGCTGAATGTTAAGCACAGGCACCCACATCAGATAAACTGTCTATGGATTTCAAGGATGCAATCAGGACTATGGGTGGTGCACTGACCCAGATAGACAAAAACAATTCATAGCACATTTGGAAATTGGGCAATTGGACAAAGTAATGATTCCCAATGAGAACATTCATAAGTGCAAACTAATCTAATAGCACATGGCATTTTTGTTTCTCTTCATTACTGATTGCAGATGCGTGACAAAATACAGGACCTAGATTGCACTTGGATGAGATGGGAAAACAGAAGTCCTGTGTTGGAATTGTACAAGAGAGAAGTCATAATCAAAGTTGCAACTTGTCATGAGTGGGTAGGGTTTAAAAGCGCACTGACCAGGTGGAGGCCTGCACAACAATGAGAACGACCATGAATGGACAACACATTCAACAGATACCCATAATAAAATTCTGAAGCTTATACTACTACTTCCAACTCTCAAATTTTTCATCACAAGGTATAAATTTCACATAAGAATCTCAACTAAAAATCTTGACACATGGACTTACCCAGTGTAGGGAGGATAATTGCCCTCCTGATCTGCATTTCCACAAAACCCATTCACAGACAACATAACAATTGACCATCAGGCCCTCAGAAAAAAGGCAGCAGCTTGAAAAAAAGGAGTAAAGGCTGGAAATTTAGGCATGATGAATTGCTCCATGATTCACCATCCTCACAAACCCACAGTGGGGGGCCACATGGCTTCCCAGTTTCACCCATGACACTTGGATAACAAATGCTTGATGACGCCCTCCAAAGAAGCAAAGCTTCTTCAGGATCAATCACATGCCTCCACTGATTAGGCAATGAGATTTAGAAAGTGAGAATAGTAGCATTTGTGTAGTACAGAATTGCATATTTAAAAAGGTCAAAAACATGGTGAATGTGGAATTATAACTCTTGTGTATTGACAACCTCTGAAGCATGCTGCAACATGTACAAATATTTCAAGGCACTTTGTTTGATGTTCACATTAAAAAAGACTGTACCTCTCACAGGAATAAAGGCAATCTGTTGTGCATTTTGCTGTGGGTTATCCCAACTCACACCAGGGTTATACTTCCTCACAAGATCTGGGCTCAAGTTGAACTTCGCAGCTACAGTTGTCAGGTTGTCTGCAGTCCCAGATCCAACTACATAGGTCACGAAAAGGCCAAATTCCAAGCTTACAGTTGGGTTACCACATGAGCAGTTGACAGGGATGACCAAAAAAGCCCCCTCATTGATGAAGTTCGGATTTGCTAGCCCAGATTGAGATGCAATCCACCCTGGCTGGGTTAATCCTTCGTATGTTTGACTTGAAATCGAATTTAGGGTGTCATTCCCAGTAACCTGCAGTCCTTATTGCAATAATCTACATTGGTTAATGCGCTTTGTCAAAGCAAAATGCTTGAGAAAACATTGACAAACAATCCAAAGACCACATTTTTCTCAACAATGATCAAGATTTTCCCTGCCAAAAAACTAAACCAGAAGGGGGGGAGGGGGGGGGAGAACTTTGTACCATATATGCAAAGTTATGGCCAAGTTGCCCATTGATACATGGACATGCAAAAGGGATATAAATGGATTCATCTGCAAAGACAGTGTCAACATTTGTAATGTTGCTGTTGGCATTCATTATAGCTTGAGCACTCACTTGGAAGTAGTTGCCTACTATATCCAAAGTATCACCCTCCTTAATTGTATAGTATGCAAGTGCAGTGGTGCATCCTGTGCTTGGTAGACACAAAGCTCCCACTCCTCGGGTATATGCAATGAAAAATCCACTCACGATCACACATAATAACACTGGAGTGCAGACCCTGCATTGTCTCTTTGGTACTTCCCGTTCCTTCATTTCTCTTCACGTGTTCTTCTGCTTTGGGCTCAAGCCCTGTGTGTGGTGGTGACCTATTGCTTTCTGACTTTGAGCCTTGCATATGGTGCTGCACATATTGTGTTTTGTAGCATCATCTTCCCACTAATCCTTCAAAGAGTTCAACACAAAACACCCCGGGCACACAGGTGGGCTTTGAGGTAACTGGCATTTCTCCTGCTGTAGCAGCTTCCGATCAACATCTTGCAGCATTCATGAATGAATGAATGGTCTCCCTTTGATATATTCAATGCCCACACATGTAAACTATGCACTCACTGTGAAATTTGTGGTTTGCAAGTCTGCTGCATCAACAGCTTTGAGACAGAAAAAGCAAAAAGTTGTCACAATACATGTGCAAACTTTGGACCACTATGACATGAGAAAATATAGAGCAAAACACATGTAATCAGATAACAAAAAGATGGCTTTTTTTTGTGGCAGCAGTGAATGCAGACTGGAGAAGAAGAAGAGGCCAGCAAGTCAAGTGGCCCCCAAAATCAATCAAGGAAAAAAAAAGCCACCATCAAAAACCGCATGAAACTGCGAAACTTGAATCTCACAAGATGATTGGAAGACCCCGAAACCAGCTGTTTTTATGTAGTCCAATATATCAGCTAAGCTCATTGATTGATGAGGAAAAATCAACCCAGTTTGTGTTATTCTACAAAGAAGAACCCCAAAACTGCAAACGAATTTTTTTACAAGCCAGGTGATGGCACATGGGTCTAACAAATCTCTTTTCCAGCTGCTTGGCCTAACCCAATACTTACCACACGTGAAGGGGGAACACAAAACAGAATGTTGTCAAGTAACCCCACAACAACAACGACGACAACGACAACAAGACCAAAGCGGACAGTAACAAATCAGCAAATCAAAGCTTAAAACCAAAAAACCAAAAGGAAACTACAACCAATAGTGTTGGTCCAAACCTCCTACACTGCAACTAGAGTAGTGAGGAAGCAAGACAGTAGAGTCTCCTTTCCTCAATACTAGCGTCTCCTTTCCTCAAAACTAGCGTCTCCTTTCCTCAATTCCAATCTCGTTAGACCATCTAAAAGAAAACTTTCGAAAGAAGAACAACAAACCTGAACAAAAAAAATTTCCATCACCAGTAGTTAGTTCTAGAGCGAGAAAGGAGCCGATGAGCTCGCGCCATGCTCGCACTCTTTCTGCCGACGAAGAAGAGGAGACGGGAGACGCTGTTGTTGTCGGGGTGAGCGCAGAAGGGGGCGCGAAGAGTAGACGTTCTGGATGAAGGAATTCATCCATGGATGACGTATTTCATCTGTTTCTTTCAAGAGGAGAAGACGAGATTACATATTTTCGTGAATGAAACAGGCCGTCTTCATCTACGAAGACACAAGCGATTGTCGGCACTCTACGACGTTTGCGATCATCCTGCCCGGCCGGGGTGCCCGGGCAGAAAAATCCTCGGCGCAAAACACATGAGTTCGAATGAGTACCAGACGGGCAGGATTCTCCTCAACGTGGGTGTAATTTTCTTTTGGTTCTTGTTTTGACTCTTTACATAGCACGTGACGATCATCCATTGGGTCTTAATATGGGTCCTTCTTGAGTGTGGAGTGTGTACCAGGGTTTGATGGGTGGCTTTACGCTATTGAAAAATTGGATTATCACAATTTTCTATGCATTTGGTACGAAGGTACCGGACCACCACATTGTGCAAATAATTGGGAAATTTTGTTCGGGCAAAACTGCTGGCTGGGGCCAACACACCATTTTGCTGAGCCAAACTGACATGTTTTGACTTTTCTTCATTCAATTTTTAATTTGCAGAGTCACACATTGAGCACCGCTGAAGTTGCTCTTCTTTACAGTAGAAAATCTGGCATATGACCTTTAAAGTTAAAGGAAGATCCCCACTAGCCTACTGAGGTACTATCCTACCTCTCCTATTCATTAGATAAGCTGCATCCCAAGTTCTATTTTTTTATTTTTTGGCAATCAAATTTGAATGGCCCATCACTCACCACATTTACATCTATGTAGAGTCTCCCCAAAAACGAAGGTTCTAATCTTTCAAGTACACTTCACCCCCTTTGGCCCATGTATATAGCTGAAAGGGTGACAACATTTCCCAAAGCATATGGGATAAAAGTGAGGTACTCTTGGGAACTCTTTGCTTTGCTTTTGATTTGAACCTTCCCCTTGTATTTTTATTTTTTCAAGTTTCCTTTGTCCTTTTCTCATTATTTTTCCACATGAGAAATGTTCTGCTTCTTTAAGCAGCCTAGGGTCAAATTTTTATGTTCTTCTTTGATTTTCAGCAACCTTGGCTTGGCTTTGCCGACTTCCTGACAAATGCCTCAAATCCTAAAAGCACAAAGATAGACCCTTTCTCTTCTTGTGCCAAAGTGATTGTTTAGTGGCAATCTTTTGCCATTTTGTGAAAAAAGAAATTTTTTAAGAATATCTTGTCACAATTGCTTATAAGATGAAAGGGTGCTTGAGATTTTATTTTTCTTCATATTTTGAATAGTGTCAAATTTAGATGAGTATACTTAGGACAATAGCCACTTGAGCAACATCACAAGAAGGGGGGGCGGGGGGCACACATACCCCCTATACTTAGCATATATTGATATTGGGATAATATTGTATTTACAATTCCCCTAAATGATACCTTAATTGTTTGGTAAGTGGTGGAAATTTTGGTACTTGATGCCCAATGTGCTTTTTCAATTTGTGCAATGTTGCTCAAGTGGTCATCACCCATACAGACATTTAGCCAAATTTGACAATATTTAAAACATAAAAATAAACAATATTAAACACATTTTTATATTGTAGGCAATTATGGCAATTTTTGTGATTATTTATCATTTTTTGGGGTTTTAAAAAGGAATTTGCAACAATATTTTTAATATTTTTTTTGCAATATGACAAAAATTTATCACCTTATACTAGTAACTAACATGATCATTTTGTGAGAAAAAGAAATTGTGTAAATATGTTCTTTATTCTTAATCTTAAACTTTGAAATTAAGAATTTGCACTCTAATGTCAACGCTTATAACTATCACTATCAACACACATAAACTATATCCTATCAAAGCTCTATTCGCCTGCACAAAAACTCGCTACCTAACACAATTGCAAGAATCTAAGTAACAGACATTTTATAAAACAAAAGAAAACTCAAAACACAATTTTTCTTACAAAGCAAATAGAACACACAACACTAAAATAAGGTGGTTTCAAACTTCAAAAAACTAGATGTTGATTACACAAATCCATACTTATCCCAAACATGAAAAGTTTGGAATCATATTCACACTAAAATCAATTCCAACCTTACTTACCCTAAGTTACCTAGGATAATTAAGATAAAAACACATAATTATCATAAAACTCCTAATCATGCATATGGTGTGATATGGATGTAGCACTTTCAATGAACATCATGAAAATCTAGTTTTGGTAGATTGTGTGATTCAAAAACAAAGTCCAACATGGTCCTTCAATGATATGGGAAATAGTATCAATATTGATTTTCATGTTATTGCACACTACTAGTAGTGATGATCAAAAAAAAAATTCCTACTTTTATGTTTTCACATGGTTCTCAATAATTCATCATTATGTATGTTAGTGTCATTTGAATCAATATAAATAACATGGACATGACAATGCACATGTTAATTTATTTTTTCATATCCATGTCAATAGATAGGAAAAAAAAGTGTGGTTGTTATTAAGAAAGGAGTGTGTCAAGAATTTTGTTTTAGCTATGTGTTTACATCCTAATTACCATAAGCAAACTAGGATAAATTATCTTGGAACTAGTTCTAGTGTGAACAAGGTTTCAAATATTTCATTTTTTAGTTATAATCCCAAATTTTGTGATTTCAAATCACTTTTGGTGATTTGAGATTTTAAAACACAAGGTGTTTTGTTTATTTTGCAATGTTTATGCATTAAGCAATTTTCATTTACACATGGCTTTTGTGTTTTGGTTTCCATCTTGTGTTTTGGGCTTGGATTCATATGCAGTTGCAAGTGAACTTGCTTTGGATGGTAAGCATTATGTTTGAATGGTATTATTTTGTTTGGTTTATGTGTGTTGATAGCAAAGGTTATAGGCACTGACATAAGAGCACACGACAAGTGAAATAAATATAAGGATAGAAGGTTGTTATTAAAAAGGAATGAGGTAGTAAATAAGAAAAAAATGAAGTAGTTAGGCTTGGAAATGTGGTAGTTGTCTTTGGAATTGTTTTTAAACTTGTCTAGGGAAGACCATAAAAAAGATTGTGCAAAATCAATTGTCAAAGAAGACCATCTTCAATATATGAATTCCTTGAAGTTTTTCATCATTAAAATGTTAACAAAAAAAAATACCAAATTAATATTGATAATGCTTTGGTTTCACCTTTTAAAACATCTTAATATTGATAATAGTGTAACATAACATGAATATCAATACCACAATGTTATTCAATCATTAAAGTGTTTAATTGGTCTCATGATTTTAAAGAAACTAGTATATTCATACCTACCCTACCTTCTTGTTAAATTTGATGAAAATTAATTGAAAATCAAACAAAAATTCTCAAAAATTCAGTTGGAATTTTGATGAATCAAATGGAAATTTGTAATTTGTATACATGAATACCATACCCATGATGTACATTCAACACTTCTTGGCCAAATATTTATTTATTCTAGAAAATGAAGTTCAAGAATTTCACATTTAACTTTTCAAATTTTCAACAATTGAAAAATAGATCTACAAAGTACACCTTATATTGTGTATTTATACTAATAACATAATGGAGTTCAATTTCCAACAATTTTGACAAATATGTTTAGCTGACATAGGAATAGCCAACATAGGTTTAGCCAACCTAGGTATAGCCAACAGAAGAATAACCAACATAGGTGTAGCCAACATAATGTAAATGTAGGTACATAACCTATTTATAGACTAAGTATAACCTACATAACCTAGGTGTAGCCTATATAACCTAGGGAAGCTTACATAGCCTAGATGTAGCTTATATAACATAAAGTCAACCTACAATATAACATAGGTTACTTTAGGTGTTTTGCTTAGGTAGCCTTTGTTTGCTTAGGTCCCTATCCTAAGTTAGCTTGAATTAAACAAGTTTAATATATTTTAACTAGGTTATTTAAGTAGGTTGAAAGAAAATGTTATGACTTTTTGTTGACATGTTATTTCACATAAAAAACAATTTGGTGCAATGGTTGAGGACTTGGCCTTTCAAAATGGAGGTGGAAGGTTCAAGTCCTCAATCTTGCAACCTAGTTAGTGAAACCAACCAAAGTTAGGCTAACTAGGCTTCACTAGCCATGCTAGGCCTCCTAGGAGGTTAGGTTTTTAAACATAGGCCGACTAGGCCTAAGTACCTAGGTGCATAGGTCTAACTACCTAGGTATCTAGTGGATAGGTGCTTTAGCCTAGCCTTGCCACATGGTGACACTTCATTGGATGCCTAATGTTTGCCACATGGTAAAATATAATTGGATGCCTACACATTCCAGGTGGTATCATCTCAATGGAGAAGGATTTCCCATATTTTTAATTTATCATTTGATACAATGGCATAAAAAGGCCAATTTGGACCATTGGATGGTTTTCCATGATTGTGCCAAATTATATCACTAGACGAATCACTAGGGTTCCATTGGTCATTGCCACGCGACCTTGATCGTTAACCCATTCCACTACATTAGGCCAAATGTCACTATAATGGAATTGGTCTAATCCACTTGAAAATCAGTGGAATGCACAATGATTAGGACATCATTTCCTAATAGTGAATTGGGATCATGGGGTTTAAGTGGTGACTTAAAATGTAACAAATTCATTAATTGGCCCAAGAGGAAAAACAATTTTTCAAAAAATGTCAAAAAAGAAAGAAAAAAAAAGACAATCCTCTTGAAATATGAAATGAAAATTTTATCCATAGATATCATTATACATATTGCAATAATGCTTCAAAAAACATAGGCATTATTTGCATGCAAAGGCACAAAATGTGGATCAAAATCTTGTTGCAATCCATCAAAATCACTAGGTAATTATAATGGTGAAAATCTAAAGTTTATTTCAACATTTTCGTTCCAGAGATGATTATACAACTTGTCCTTTATAATTTCTTGAAATTTGAATTGTCCTAAGGATTCACCAAATGTGGTGCAATCAAGCATTTTCATAAAGACTATGATTGTTGATAATCCATTATAGTGTTATGAAACAAAACCCCCCAACCAACTCTGGGATAAAATTGACTAATTTGAATCATTTGGCATAACACCCTTGCAAAAGATGAATTCATCATTTTTTTCATCTTATGCTTATGAAACATTGTTGCACATTCCAAAACATTTTGATGAGATACATTTGATTCTTCACTAATGTGGCTCCATATTTGACAATTTCCAACATGTTGACTTCTACCATTTCCCCACCAACATTATGATGAACAAATTGAAAATGATCTTCATAAATATTTTTCATCTATAGTGGCCAACCATATCAACAAATGTATGTAAACCAATGTCTTGTAACTACTTGCAGTGCACTACATGCCCAATTTCTTTGGATTATCCCACCCCGACCATTCTTTGAAAACCTCATTCAACATTTTCAAACTTGAAATATGGAACTTGACACCCATTTGCATATGAAGACATGAAAGAGTGCCACCCCTTTCTAATGCACAAAGCCTAACTACACATTGTTTTTATGAACATTTCCCTCTTAGACAATAAATTAGGATCTACATTAGAACCTCCCAAAACAATAGTCATAGAAGCTTCCAACAATTTTTTTGAATCTTTCACTCACCCCTACTTCTCTTGTAGCATCTTTAAAACATCCCATCTTGTACAAAACAAAGTTGCAACCCCCATCGTCTAGCCTTCTCATCCCTCCCCCTACCTATGCATGTACCAAAGTGATTGTCCATTTTCCACGTGGACAATGGACAATCACTTTGCATGTTGTGCAATATTTTTTTCCTTTCCTTCCCCCAAAAAAATCCTTACCCTCTTCCTAACCCCACAAAGAGAAAAGTAGGCCCCATTAGTAGCCCACCCATTGGTTGGATGAAATTTCTATTCATAAAATTGTCCCTCCCCATTTGCAACCTTAGCTAACATCCCCCTTATCAACAAGGGTACTTATCAAGATACAATGTTGTTGTGTTCCCTAAGGGGGAGGGTTAGACTAACAAGGGGGGCTCAAAACACAAAGTGGTTGGATGCATGAGGGCAAAATTTTTGGCACCCACATCAACTATGCTTCACCTTTGGAACATGTGTATAATGACAAGCACATTCACAACATTTAAACTATTCACAACAAATTGGAAGTAGGTACTCAAAGTCACATGCATCCTAAATAGTACCAATTGTACCCACAAGCATCATGAAAACATTAAGGCATATTAATCATTAAAATTCTCCCCTTTCATTAGGTTGGCAATAGCCATATTGGTCATCACCTTGGCTTGCCCTTTCATCACAAGTTCATATGTCTTCTTCTTTCAATGGTCTAGTATTTTATTGCAAACTTGGTTCCACTCAGTCACTTCACTAAAATCACCTCACTTGCTACCTTGAGCTTCACGACTTATATGTCATCCATATCCCCCTTTGGAAACTAGGAGGGTAACACCTTGTGCTTCATGGGCATCACAAGCTTCTTCTTGTTGACTTCCCATAAATCCCCCCACCATGGAATGTCTTTCAATATTAATCAACAACATAAATAAATAAGAACGAGCCTTCTTTTATTTGTTTCTTCATGTAAAGATCACACACCTTCACTAGTGTGTAATCATATGATTTTTTATTCATTAAATAAAACAACAAAACCATAGACCCCAATTAGCTTGTTCACATCATGTTTGATAATACCACATTTCATTTCCAAGGCATTCATTTTCAAGTTCCCTTGCCTTTTGTTGGAAATGATTTGTCAGACATTCTCATAATGAGGTGATTTTTGGCAAACTTGCCAATCTTTGTCAAAAGAAAAATTCTTCCCCTTCTACCCATGGGCTTGCCTTCTCATATTATGAAAATGGGAAGGCATTATTATGGTTCTATTCGGCCTTTTTGTCGTTCAAAAATAATGGTGGAAATGGCATCATCACTCACTATCATCTTTGCATAGTAAATTCCATTACATGGGTCTATGCAAGAACCCTTTAAAGGAGTTATATAGTTTATAAGATTGTGACATTTACAATTGAAGGATTGCATTTCCTTGAAGGGAAGATGTTAAATACCCTCCAACAAGCTTTATATAGGTGTGATAATATTGTTAGAAAAGTAGGAAAATGTGTGCAACATTTTATGTGAAGCCTTGTAGTTTTGTGTAAGTTTTGAGTATTGGAAGACTAGTTTGAGGTTAAATATAACATGACACATCTTGCTTTTATGAACTTGAAATGTTGTGGAATTGCAAAACATGTGGGATTTAAAATCTTTCTTTTTTGGTTAGAACAAGTAAAATCACATGGTTATGTGTGGGGTGCAAATTGATGAGTTCATGCAAAATTGCACAGTGTATTAAAAAAAAAACAAACCTAGACAAAATGCCATACAAAGTTCATTAAAAGGTGTTCATCATCTCACTTCTTAGAAGGTTAACAATGTTTAACAATTCATTATATATTGTAAGTTTATGTGTAATCAATGGCCTTTAAGCCTAAGTTGGTGGACCTCAATTGTAATAATTAATCATTGAATTTAATTTGGAAAGGTTTGTTATGTTTATGAATCAACAAGTCACATGCTTGATGCTTAAATCTTTGCCCAAAAAATGAACCAACACCATTAATGTTGCAACCCCACTTTGGGCTAAATGTGAGGGTGAAGCCCACACTCTCAAAAGTGGGAATTTGGAGTCCTCCGAGACTGCCAAAAACTTAGAGTTCGAATTAAGGGGTCAAAACACCTTGCATTGAGGTGTGCTTTATATCAATGGAAAGGTCTTGAAATGTAAATGTCCAAAATTGCTTCGCATGTGCCATTTGGACATTTGCAGCCCAAGTTATGGGCAAAAGAAGGGCCGAGAGTCAAACTGCCAAATTGACAGTTTGACTCCCGACCACTAAAAGTCGAGAATCGACCTTTTTTCGATGTCCAATGACAGAATGCGACATGGCGTTGGAAAGCTCTCGAGGAGAGCTACAACTTTGGTTTAGACCTCGCTCTAATCGGAACTGGCAGTATGAAGATATGAGCTCCCAAAGTCCTGGGACTCCACCCAGGACAATTTCGGGACTCCTCCTTGGGAATCCTGGGAAAAAGAACCATTTGGATGTAGCTTCGACGGAGAGCTGTAGAGAATAATATATGGGGGAAGGTGGTGGCTTCCCTCGAATCCGGGCCGTGGTGAGTCAAGTGTGTCAAAGTGCCCGTGGCTTGTCCCAACACCCAAGGATGTTCCCGAATGTGAACTAACCCTCTTGTGGTTGGTTTTGGATGTAGATTCAAGTGAAATAAATCTAGTCCCTCTTCCTAGTCTAATTCGGGACTTCTAACACGCCCCTCTACCCCATTTTAGTGCTGGAAGTCGGGAGTGGCCCTCAAGTCCCAACTTTCCGCAACTCAACATAGTTTGACCTTCAAGTGGGTCTAACATGGGATTTAGGAATGTGTCAATTAAAACATGATGAAGGATGGGTGGTTTATGGTCAACAAACAATTTTCCATTGGGTTCTAGTTCCTTAACTAATCGTAATGGTGAATTCAATTTCTCTTTTTTACAACTTATCAATTACCTAATACCCTTAATACAATAATAAAAACAACCCTTGCCAATGTATAAATGATGTATTTGGTATTTACCTAATTCACCTATTATCCTACCTATCTACTTAAATATAATACCAGCTTCTTATAGAATGAATTACCAAAGTGAAACTAGATGTTAACTCAATTGAGGTTCATCCACAATTGAACCATAATGGACATGTAGTGAATGGTTTGCTAGTGAACATTGGTTCACTTTGGGCATAATTCAATACGATGTGCCTAATTTGTGCAAGGTAGGGAATGTTAGTGGGTACCATATTGGTAGGTAGATAGGGAAGGCACTTGGTGGTTATTAGATGCACGTGCATATTACTGTATATTGATAATAACCTTTTTAAAAGTAATGAAATTTTCATCAAAAGGTGAAACTAAAAATTCAAAATAAAGAAAAATGATTTTGGAGGTTTTTGGTTGTCATAAGCGAAAGAAAAAAAAGTAAAAATTGCCATATTTGGTTAGTTGGTTGTCATTGTGTAACCAAAAAATAGAATGATGATTAAAATTTCTACTTTATTTTTGGATTATTGCCAGATTTGGCTAAATTTTTGTAGGGATGATTGTCATTTTTTCTACATCTTCCTATCGGCGATCACCACTTTGATTACAAACAAAAATTCTTGAAAAGTATTTTATCCTAAGTTCAATCTCATCATTATTTTTTACCCTAAGGTCAATTTCATCATTATTTTTCACTCTAAGGTCAATTTCATCATTAAATAATCTTCAAAATAGTGAAACAAATCTTTGTTCTATTTCATCATCAAATCATCTATAAAATAGTGAAACAAATATTTGTTCAATTTCATCATCAAATCATCTTCAAAATAGTGAAACAAATCTTTGTTCAATTTCATCATCAAATCATCTTCAAAATAGTGAAACAAATCTTTGTTCAATTTCATCATCAAAATCATCTTCAAAATAGTGAAACAAATCTTTGTGAAAATATGAAGCTGAGCTTTTGAAAACCATCATAACTATCACATGCTACAATCTTGAATAATTTCACTCTTCATATGACAATGTCATAATAGAGCATGAAAAAATAATAATTTCAAATTCATAAAATGAATAAATCTTTTGGGGGAAAAAAAAAGTAAATTATTTTGCAGGTCATAGTTGGAGGTGGGGTGTGGGGTTGGGTGGGGCTGACGAGCGTTGGATGAATGCAATACTCACCTTGTTGCTCACCATTCATTCATCCAGGGTTTGCTTTCTAGGGTTTGTTTTCTGGTGTGCAGAAGCCCAGAGAAGGAATAGAGTGACAATGAAGGAAGGGATGAGGTGCTCAGCGAGTGAAGAGACGCCACTTTGGAGATCCGGTAGGCGAAGAGCCACACCTCTTTCCTTCCTTGCGGCTGGAGCTTCTTCTTCTTCTTCTTCTTCTTCTTTTCTGGCAGAGGAGGCGCTTTGCTGGTGAAGAATCAGTCAAAATGCTCTGAATGCACTTTGAAATGGCGTTTTGTGCGTGAGGAGTGGAAGAGGTTTGTTGCTTTATAACATTGTTTCTTATGGGGGATTCATGAAGAATGCAAATGAGTAAGAAGAGCATGAAGCATGGAAGGATAGGGAAGGATGAAGGTGAGTAAATCCTCCTCCTTTATCACTAGGTCCTTGAAGGAATTAAGTGGAACACACATGAGAGTGAACCTTTCAATGCACTTCTTTTGCCGCAATGGCAGCAACAACAACAACCGGCAATACTCTATATTTGAAAAGCTTATAATAGCTTCTTCTTGTTCAATATAAACCTTTTTGACTGCTGGTGGCGTGCCTCCCATGGCAATGACAAGATCAAAGGTGAGAGCTCTGGAGATGTTCAAAGTGGTGGACTGTGAAAATGGAGGTGTGGCTTGCAATTCCAATGAGGTTGTAATGAGAGCAAACATTTGGAGCAATCTTCCAGAGCATCTTGTAGAAAGAATCTTGACTCGCTTGCCAGTAGCATGTTTCTTCAGGTTTCGCAGTGTGTGTAAAGGATGGCACAATCTGATACACTCTTCCACATTCTTGCAAGCTTACTCAGAATCCCCAGCGCAAGAACCATGGTTTTTGATGTTCACTGATGATCACTACAGAGATGGCTCTACTTTTGATCCAAGCTTGAACAAATGGCACCACATCCCTCTGCCTTCACTGCCACAAAAGGAGACCTTCTTCCCAGCTGCAGCCGCTGGAGGTTTGGTTTGCTTTGGTTGCTATGCTGATGGTTGGAAGACATTTGTGGTCTGCAATCCTTTGACAAAAGCATGCCGACAGCTTCCTCCCATGCTTAACCCTCCCTTCAGACTTTACACTGTGGGTATGGTGGTTGACAGAGACACCAAATCCTACAAGGTTCTTGTAGCTGGCAACTGTGAGATTTATGAGGTAATAAAACCACCTCCGAGCAAAGTAGAAATAGAGTTTCAAAGCTAACTATGACAGCGCGCATAGATTGCAATGCTCTCCCAACAAGATCTTCCATCTTCTGTCAAATCTCATCAATCAATCTGCAATGACCCACAATGCTAGTTTAACTTCTACCTGCACATTCATACAAATGACAAGAGAAAAAGGTGAGCAAGAATCCACCAAAAGTAGGTCGAATTTGCACAAAACTCATGAGAGTTTTTGACTCTGAGGTGTCCCATGACTCACAGAAATGATCATCTAGCCTGTACAGCTAGCCAGCTTCCAGAGACAATCATCTTAGACTGTCAAAGAAGATTCATACACTTTGCACTCACCACAATTGAAAAAGAATTTGAATGGTTACCAGCTTGAGAGAGTGTTCCCCCAATCCTCCTACCACACAGTCAACACATAAGCATCATGCAAAGAAGATTATGCTACTACTTTCATTGACATGATGATGAGATGAATGATTTTAGGGCAGAGAAGACTAACCTTGTCAATCTTGATGTGAATCTTTTTGTCTCATGAAGGTGTATGATTCAGCAATCAACTGTTGGAAGAAGACTTGTATTCTTCCCCCGGGGTTTTACAGATGGCACCATGGAATTCTGTGCAATGGATTTCTGTACTCCAGACGATTCCAGTTCGATGGCTTGGTGGCGTATGACATCCAGCAGGGTGTGTGGAGCCAGATTCAAGCACCCATGCCACATGCCTTTGACTATCATGCACTGGTTGAATGTCAGGGACGGATATTTACAGTTGGTGGGCTCCTCAAGAATGACATCACCAAACGAGTCTGTATTCTGGAGCTGGAGCGGACACAGCTGGAGTGGATAGAGGTGAGCTGATCAACTGATCAACTGATTAAGAATTGAAATAACTTTCTTTGATCGTTGAAAAACACTCTTGCAAGCAAATCTGTAAGGGACTTTTCTTCCCAAGTAGGATGCAATTGAAGGGAGTAATTTCTGACAAGTTATATGATTTGCAAAATGATTGTAGGTGGACACTATGCCAAGTATACTGTGTGAGGAATTTCTGAAGGATGGTGCCTCCTTCAGCTGCACTGGCTACAGTGACCTTGTCATGCTCTACATTACAGGGGGCTTCAGAGACAGGCTAGTGCTGTTGTATGATTTGTCAAAGAAGCTCTGGAGGCGATTGCCTCGGTGCTCCCTGCCTGATGAGCGAATGAGAGAGGGACTCCTGGATGGAATCTCATTTGAGCCTCGCTTGGATGCAGTAGTTTGACCATGTTCTTGATCTTCATCTGGGGGGAAAACATCCAAGACTTTCTCAAAACTGTGTCAATGGGAATCACCTTGACAATGGAAATTTTCTGGAAGACAAAAGGTGGAAGAAAAAGTGTTGAATATGGAGGATTCAAAGAATTGGTCAGGGCCCAACATTGAGCTTCTGGATTCAAAGATTCTCCGAGCAAATCCAAACCTCTTCTATATGCAAGCATTTTGATGCATATGTATGAGACTTGGGCCTGAAGTGTTAATTGCCAAATATCTTGGGTGGAAATTTGGCAACAATTGGTCCAAAGATACATCACACCAAGTTTCACCCAGCACAATTTTACCCATCAGCACATTCCTCCAGTGATTTCTTGACCCTGAAGACTGCATATTTTTCACCTGAGCTCTTGACCTCACCTGAAGCTTGCACATTCTTTGTCAGGAAAGCTTTTGCACATGCAGCAGGGACATCAAAGAAAAAAAAATCTTGGGATTCTGTAATCAAATCTGTGAGAAAGATATCTTACCAGCTAGTTTTCCAAAATTCATAAGTTAGTCCTTTTGCCTTCAGAATCTTGAGGTGCCTCAAGTTTCTAGCAGATGAATGAACACACATTTGAAGTCCATCTGTGGACCATCACATGCCCTATCACCCTAGCATGTGTTCAGTCTGCTTGTCTAAGAGGTGGAAGCTGGAAGTATCTTGCCTACTGTAATCTGTTTCACTTGAACAAAACAGGTGCAGGAACAGGTCTGCATGATATTAACTCAACAACAACCTGTGCTCTGGCACCTGCTAATTACTCTCCCGTCATCTATGTGCCAACAAAGACCTGTTGAAATAAATTCTGGATTATGTCAATTGCAGTGTTGTTGCTGTGATTGAGAACTCTACTGCAGTGAGTAGAGTTCTAGAATTTGGGTCTCAATTTCCTTTGTCATTTTCTTCTTTAAAACCTCTAATTCCTTTGCAGTTTGTGAATATTCTTTGATAGCTTCTGCAATGGAAGGAGACTCCCCAGACAAACATCGTATTTTGCATGTAACTTTGTTATTGGGTTTGCCTGTAGTGCCAAGTAAGTTACATGCCCTTGTCCTAGGTGAGACTATATCAAATGCTTGGTTAAATGTGTGATTTGGTGTGACATGATCATTACTATCAACAACAACTGGGGTTTGACGTTCAAGGCTTTCAAGTGGTTGTGTTTCTCTGGAATAGAATTAGGATGATCATCCAAGTTTACCACTAGAGGATGTAGTAAACAAGAACCTGATCAATGCCACCAACTACACCTATCATTTTTGGTGTTCCTCCTAAAATGTTATGAAATTTCTCATACCATGACCAAGAGGAAAGAGGAGCACCTATTGCATTACACGCCTCATGTTCTTCACAATATTTCTCTCTCATCTTGGTGATTTTGTCTCAACATTGTGTCCAAGTGCGTGACACCTCATTAAGGAATGATACATTGATTTTGTTGGTAAGTTCCTTCCAATCTTTTGTAGCCATAGGTTGCCTAATTCGGTATTCCCAATGCTTCTCTTCCCACAAATCAATCATCATTGGGAGTTTTCCATTACTCCACAATCTCCTATCAATTTGAGGCCTTACCCCAAGTTTAGGGGCCCTCAAGCTAGCATTTACACTCAAGCCCAACCTCAAACCCAAAAGGTGACAAGGAAAGCTCAAATTCACAACTTGAGAAGACCTTAACCTTAACCCTTGAGAAGAAATAATATTGAACCTCGAGAAGAAGGAGAAGAAGGTCCTTCCAAAAGATAACCCATGAAAGAATTTGGCAAATTTTCCTCCATTTTTTCCGTTTAAAAATCACAAATAAAATTATATCAAAACACAATCAAGTCCTCGCTCTTGTCTCCAGACTCCCCTCTCTGGAATATTGTCGCTCCTCTTTGGATTGTTGACTATGGACTGATTGTAACTACTCGGTTGCCTCTAGAGTTTTGAGCTTCTAGGTGGATTGTCCTAGAACTCACCCATGGGTGTTTTTTTTCATTTTACCATTGGGAGAGGAAAGTGAAAAAATAATTCACTTTGTTTGCAATGGTGTAAAAGGTTTGTTTCTAGCTGCCACACTAACAACAAACAAAAAGGCATATACGTTGGTTTGTAGGGTGTATACGTTCTCTATTTGCTACATGTCAAACTAAGATCTCTCTCTCTTTTTCTCTTTCTCAATTGCAGAAAATGCATGGCTATGTCCATAAAGAACAAACCTAATTTGAAGTCTCAAAACCACATCCTAAACCATATGAACAAAAGTTTGAACATAATAAATGCTCTTACCTCACAAACGAACAATAGTTTTTAACACAAAAGAAATCTAGTATTTTGCAACCAACCAGTTTGTAATTACATGCGACTATGCCATTTGTGCATTTTTTCACAACTATTAACCACCCATGAGAATTTTATGATTATCTTGTAACTATGGCATAATTACATTGCAATTATTTGAAGCCTCATCCTTCCATGTGAATGACTTTTAAATGAATTTCATTCACAAATAGACTACTAAATCCCATTAGTTATGTTGATCACCAAAATGCAATTATAAAAAATGTCTAAGTTATCTTATGAATATATCATGGGTATATTTTTTGGGTGTGTATTAAAATCATATTATTATTTTTTAATTTTTTTAATTTTTTCAAAAGTATTATATTTTAAGTACGAAAAAACAACACATGATAAATAACCTAATATAATATAATGTGAAATAACTTAAAGTGGAATAGTTTAAAATCACCAAAAATATTCTAAAATTCAATAATTTAGATTAATTAATAATAACTTAGGGTAAGATAACTTAGAATAATTTAAAATAGTTAGAGCAATAAAAATATTTACTACAATGAATTTTAATACCAAAATATGTCAATTAATAATGAAACATGGTAATTACATAATGTCCCTTTGGTGACATAACTTTCAGCAAGGTGAAATGACTAAGGTGAAGTCAATCTATTTCCTTTTAAAAATCTCGTAATGATTTAGGCTAATGAATTGCACCTCACTTTTACAAATATTGCATCTAAAATATTTATCCCATATGGCTTATATTGCATTTTCAATTTTTAAACCTATAAAAAAATGCACTATAAACATTTTTTAAAAACATTAAAATGAAAGTGCCATTTGGGATGAGCTATTCAGAAAAAACTAACCTTAAAAGTTAAATCCAAAATAAAATAAGATTTTCCTAACTAGATGTCATGTGACCTAGGTTTAAGCCTAACCCAAGTGCCACATAAGTTATTAAAACTTAAGCTTAGCCTAGGTCCCATATGGTGGCCTAGGTTTAAATGCCATGTGGTTTAAGCCTATGCCATGCAATTAGGATTAAAATTTATATTTTAACTGATTTTTCAAAAAAAATACTTAATGTGCCACATGGTAGCTTTCAAGTTGACCATGTGTATCAATTTAAATCTTCAAAAGTGGACATGGGATATTCTAATTCTAATTTTTTTGAAATTCCAAAATTATGCCATGTGGTAACATGTAATCTCAACAATGTAATCACAAATTTTCATAACCAATAATATAAATTATATAATCAATGGATGGAAGAGTATATAGTTGATCATATATTTCATCCATGTGCATTATGCTTATTTTATTTTGAGTCATTATTTGCAATTAATGTTGGATACAACTACACTTAAGCAAATAATGGAATTGAGTTGTTAAAATGATTCGTGATTAATTTTTAGTCACAAAATGGGGTTTTCATTTTAATTCCAATGACGTTGATTCATTAGAACTAAGTTTGTACATAGGACAACTTTAGGTTCCATAAGTCATCATCGTATATTTGATAGTATTTCCAATAGGAATTTATTTAACCCATTCATAAATGAAGAGGTGTGGAAAGGTGTCTTTTCAAATTTGTGTCTTTTTTAAATGTTTTTTTTTCCCAACACTATATTCACAAGAAGATTTTGAATTCCTTTTCTACCAAGATGCATCCTTTTTTTTTAAGTTTTAATTTTAATTCAATTTAGTTAAATCTTAATCCAATTGTTCAATAAAATTCAGTTGAATTGGAATTGAATCCAAATGTTAACACAATATGAAAATTAATCATGATCAAATTCATTAAATGACGTATGGACGTAGAGTGTGGTTTAATGGTGTAAATAACACTATGACATATGGATATTGATTAATTTTCATATTGTGTTAACATTTAATTTAACATCATGGGTACTTTTGGTTTGTATTGAAATTTTTTTTATAGATAAATCATTATGAAATTCCATTATAATTATGGTTTAAAAACTAAATTGTTAATATTCGTAATTTTCAACTTAATGATGATTTTAATAAATTGTATAAAAATATTTTTATTAATTAAATAAAATATAAAGACACAAAACCATTAAACTCCATCTTATACTTTTAAAAATGTTTTAGTGGAAATATTTTGATCATAATTAAAAAACATATTCAAATCAACATTGAAAATGAAATATTCATCAAAACATTTTATTAAAGTTGGACAACTCTACACTATTGTACACCAATGTTGTGCATATGAAAAATCTTAGACTCAGTAAATTCATATAAGCATTAAATTTATTAATATTTAATGAGAAGTGACATCTAACAATCTTTCAATATCACCTCCATACACAACTTGGCCATGGACATTCTATTTTGCCCCTTCTAACCACCCTCTTGCTAGAATGGGTAAACATTTTCCCCCTCTTTCTAATTACTTTCTCTTTTCAAATCAATATAATATTTTTCTAAACTTCAACTTTGGTATTTTTTGGAATTAGTGAAGATTTCATTCATTTTTCAAATTTTCTTGAACCTTTAAATAATGATAATTGTTGCTACGCCAAGGTCTTGAAAGAACATCTGAAAATGAAACATCAACTTAGCAAACATTCCCAAATTCGAACATTTGTATTCAAAATCCAGATCAATCAGTGTTTTGGTTGACAACAAAAATACACATGAACAACACCAAAGATGATGAAAGATGGGGAACAACAAAAAGGTTGGTTGACAAGGAATGACAAAATAACAACAAACATAGTAAGGTTGTTGAAAGGCCATGTTGGAAACACTAGGGGCATTGGCCCATTGGGTTGGATATGATTTTTTATTTTTATTTTTTGGGCAATAAAGGACACCAAGACGTTGAGGATTGAAGACATTGGATATATTGAAGGACACCAATAGGTACATAGGGGACATTGTGGGCATTAAGGTTGAAAATATTTTATATTTTATATATTTTTCAAACCAAGGGTCATTGGGGAATGTTGGAAAAGCTCAAAACAAATCTTTTGATGCAACGAGAGTGCCAGAAAGGACATCATGGATGCTAAAAATATTAATGTTTTAACAGTTGAAAATGAAATCTCATATTCTAAAAGTAATGGAAATGAAAATGATTTCATAAACAATCTATATGATTATGGATTACAAATGTATGGTAACTAATTTTTAAAAAATAAATTTGTAAAGTAAAATTAAATATATTAATATTTTGACCTTATGTAAATTTATTGTCACTAATAGTGCAAAGTAGTGTGAAGCTCAAATGTAATATCCAAGCAATATTAGTCGACACAACAATGCAAAGGGTTTTTCTCAATAGTAGGCATTGGCTCATGACACATGTGTGAGATCAATTACCTATTGTGGTTTCATCCATTTCAATACAACATGAATATGGTATTTATATCATCGTTTGATAGGATTGCATAAGAAAACAAAGGTAATTCAAAGGGAAAAGGTTTTGGATTTGGAAAGGTTTCCTAAAAAAAAATATTGTGACCATTTGCAACAAGTAGATGAGGTCATCCTTATGTACAATTGTTGGGTATAAGGTTGCAATCACTAAATTTAACAAGGATTTGTTCAATATTACACAAGATTTTGAAAAACTTTGAAAGCTTGAAAGTGTGCACCTTTCAAACCTTCACATTGTTTGAAGAGGCAATTTGGAATAAATTTGATTTCTAGTTTACCAAATTGACCTTACGTTCCAAAATCACATAAACACACAATATTTGTGACATCTGGATGAAGGCTATATGCACACCTATGGACCAAATTTTTGCACCTCAACATGATGTCAACACCTAACAATTGAAATATAACGTGTGAATAATGATTTCTGGTGGAAAACCATTTCTTTTTCATACCTTTTTTTGTTTGTGAATTCACTTGCTAGCAAGTTGAGGTTTGATTGCAACCACCAAGATGATGGCAACCCAAGGAGCCCAAGGTTAACAACTCAATATAAGAAATATTTCCATTCCTTAAGATTTCCTTTATGTTTTGTGAACATCATATGCGCATACCCTCAAAATTAACCATCATTGGAATGTGCCAAGAATGCCCAACCTTGTTTGTCATCAATTTTGGCATACCACCTACCCAACAAATATCTAGAATTATGGTGCTTGTAAACCTAGTGTCAAGAAAATTTAATTGTTAGTCCTTAATGCCATCAACTTATTAATCAAGTCAACAACCTAACACCTATTTACTAATTTAATTACCACTAACATTACTCAATTATTTACATAAGTGTTGACACTTAGTGGCATGTTACCTTTTTGGTCTTTTTTAACACCTACTTACCATTAGGACAAATTATGTGTTGTGCAAATCTAGAAGCTAGGAGATTGTATCTTGGCATACCATTATCCAACACTCTTGTGCCTTCATTATTTATCTATTGCAACATTTTTTGATCATCATTTGATATTTAAAAATTTGTGCTAATGTCATTTTATGTCTTTCAATTTTTAAAAATAGAGCTTCCGAATGTTCACCACCTAATATGCAAATCAATTTTGATGCATTCTCATTATCATTATGCCATTATTTCTACTTTAGCCATTATGATTTCTTGTGTTTTAAGTTTATTGCAACGCATAGTTATATGAACCTTTTTGTTCTAATGAAAAACTTTAGAAACAATCTTAAAGGACCATAATAAGTGTGACCTTCACCACCACAAGCACACATAGTGTGAGCTTACCATTGATTTGTTTTGTCAAAAATTGGGCCACCAATTTAACAACACAATTTTTGTGTATTTCTAAAAATGAAGAATTTTTTAATTAACATTTGATATTATTTCAGCATTTCACTTAACATATGTATGATACGTGAAAATGCCACATTGGCCACATTGTTAAGCCTAACACTAGGTGTGGATGCATAATAAAATAACATGAGTCTAACACTTATCTATTAACAATTTACCACCAAGTGTGCATGTACCTTTAATCAAGTCCAAGTTTAGGTTTTTTTTAGTGAACTATTTATTTTGGGGTTAATTCAATGTAATTAATTTCTTTACACAACATCCAGCTATTAAGGAAGATACTTTTTAAAAAAAAATTAAATTATGTTTCATCACATTAAATCTCCCAAAATAAGGTGTCCCTAGCCACGCTTTTGGTACCATATCCTATGGTCAATTTCCACATTAACAAAAAAAATAATTTATTTTGTCAAAAAATTATATATATTTTTTCCATCATCTATTATAATATTGTGATATGAATAGTGAAATTATTCAGAGAGTAGCTTATGATAATTATGATGATTTTCAGCTTGTCAACTTTATATTTTCACAAATTTCATTTCACTATTTTGAGGATTATTTAATGACGAAATTGACCGTAGGGTAAGGTATTTTTTTGGAAAGCCCTCAATGAGGAGGAGTGCACACAAGTTTTTTTTTGTAATGTAGGAGATATTGAATTTTAAATATTTTAACCATTGAAATTTTAATAAATTAAAAAATTAAAAAATTTAGGAGCTTGAGGTGTCCTTTAATAGTATAAGGAAAGCTTTCAATTAATGGAGGTGGTTAAATTTGAGACCCAAGGTGTAGAATATATTTAATTTTGAATAATTTTTGTCGTTGGAAATATTATAAATAAAAAATAAAAAATTTAATCAAAATTGGATTTGAAGCTTAAGTTAAAGAATATTTACCATTACCCTCTCAAAATCATTCAATACTACAATATGTGTTCAATGACAAATGCCACATTAGTTAGGTTGAAACGAAGGGGTGCATAGAAGAAAAATCACCCTTGGAAAATTGTATATTGACATTAGCATTTCAATCTTAAGTTTTTATCTTTTTTTAAATTTTAAATATAAATTTTTTATTGAAGGTTGTGTTGAGGAAGTAAATCATCATAAAATTTGACAATGTTTTTTACTAACCCAATTGTCCCCAACAATGTTTTTTTGTTGGCAAAATTTCACAAAAAATGAAAATAATAGTAAGAAAATTTTAAAAAAGAAATTATTTTGAAAATTTTCAATTGCCAAAAGTGAAGAAAAATCTACAAATTTCTATAGTTGACTATGGATATGTTTTCAACATGTAGCCATGAATAGAACATTGATTAAATTTTTTGCATTTCATGCCTATTTATAACCAAAATTTACTACATCTTTATAGGGATAATTGCCATTTTCTCCCATCTTCATATGCATGAATGACACTTAGGTTACATTAAAAAATTCCTTAAAAAAACATTGGTTTCAAAGTTGTTCAATGTTAATTCAATTAATTCAATTTTTTGATTTTATGAAAAAATATGCTTGGATGTGTTTTAATGTTAAGTACAAAGATTGCATGTGCCACATGGATCTACAAATTTCAATATGCAAAAAAATGCAAGTGCAACATAATTAGTGACTTAATGGAACATGTTCAAAAGATATCCATGCAAATCTTATGGCAATTGGCCAATATCATTAATCAATCAACGTAATGTGCAATTGAAGTTATCAAATACATCATCTCATATTGTTTGAATTTAATTTACATGTAATAATCTCACAATTTTTTTAAAACTATTGTTTAAAGACTTGGGCTATTAACCTCAACAACCCTACTAATATTCAAAACTTGGCACATAATAATGTATTAGTCATTCTAGTATGTGGGTTTGCGGATGCCACATGAATATGTTCACCAATTTGGTAAACTTGGACTAAATAAACAAAGGATCCATATTTTAGTTTATGGTTTTTTAAGGGATGATTTTTTCTTTACACTATTTCTAGGGGCTTCCAAAATTTTGTCATCATTTGCATCTCCAAGAGGTTTATCTTCAATTTTTGGTACATTTGCAGGATTTGTTGGATCTTTAGCCAACAAGAACTCAACTAATGATTCCACTGGATCATTAGGCCTACATGGGAAACATCATTAGAGGTTAATTATTTCTTACACATGTTGCTTAAAATACATGTTTATGATTGATAAATTAAAAATACATACTTCTATGTTAAATTGCAAATTTTGATTTTTTTGCATAGTGGAAAACTTATTGGAACAACAAATTTTGATGTGATATTGGTTACATTTTTTAGTATGTGGAACAATTTAGTTACAACATGTCAATTTCACAACAAACTTTCAATGATTACAACTCTCATTATCATGAGATGACAATTGTTACATTAATTTTTTTTTCAAAATTGATGATTATTTTCTTAAATTTTTACACTTTAAATAGTTTAGATTAAAAATTTCAATTGGATCATAGAAGTAAGATTTGATGATCATAAAACTTGACAAGTAATCATTCAATCTTTGTAAATTGTTGGGAAGGATTGGTTTACCTTTCAAGGGCCAACAATTGACAACCTTCACGAACTAAAGGAACCACATTTTGTTCCTATCAAGCAAATGAATATATGAGGCCATGAATATTTACTAATCTATGTTATGATTCTTCACCAAATTTAAATTCATGGTCCAAAAGCACATTGTAGATTTTTTAAAAGATTCCCATCAGACAAAAATAGGGGTCATTTTCACCAAATAGTCTTGGATTGGCATTGTTTTCACATCTTGCACAAGTTTGATTTCTTCTAACTTTTCACCCTACATTCCCATCAAAACCACCACCCGTATTGAATTTGAAGGATATTGAAAGGCTCTAATTAAGAGATTTAATTTTATATCAACATGTTGAAAGAAATTGAAAGAAGCGTAAATCGTGTTCAAAATGTGATACAATGAAACCAAGATATAAAATTGTGTGAACATTTTAATTATATGAACCAAGATGCATTCATTTAAATGTACTTGTGATAATAATTTCCAAAATAGCTTGCACCTTGCTTCAATTGTCTTATGATCTCCTTGGTATTAAATGATAGTTCAATGGTTCAATGCAACACTACATACCTCTATTTTGGTAACATCACCACCACAACATGGTCACCCATTGACACACATAGTGATTAGTTTTTGTCTTGTATTGAAATCAAAATTCATTCCTTACACTCCATATGGTTCATATATTAAAACTTTCATTCAAGTATTAATAGAGGTATAACATATATAATTAAATTTTTTTTAGCATAAGTCAAAACTGCAACACCTATGCACCAAAATTCAAATGAATTGGTGGGAAAAAATGTTTAAATTATTCTCACTTGGTGGTGGTGGTGGTGTTACAATAGATTTCTTCACAGACACCTTTTTTGGCGCCATGTTTTTTTAACAACTTTGAAATCTCATGACCCACTTGATTATGATGCGCATTATAATTGTTTCAATAAAAATTTATCGAAGCTTCTGAAAACTCCATCACCCATTATTCATTTCAACATCAACCACCCATGTATGGAACTATTTCTCCCAAGCTCCAACATTCGAAAACATTCCCATGATGGGCAATTCAAAAGCTTAAAATTATCATGGTCTAATTATTTTAAATTCAAATGTTGCAAGAAATCGCACATTTTGGATGGGAATACAAAAATACATGACAATAACAAAAAAATATAATGTTGGAAGAAAAAAATGGGTTCATTGACCGAGCCCAAACTTGGAATTGTATAAATTATTGTAGTGGAGAGTGAGCTTAATCTTACATTGGGAAAGAAAACATAGGTTGGTCTAAAAGTAAAACATGGACCTTAAGGGACGTTTCATTGTGACTATTCATTATTAACATAGGTTTGATGAGGCCAAATGATGTGGAATCTTGTAAAATCATAAATTTGGATTAGCTATAAGCAAATATTTTTTCATAGAATCTTGACACCACCCTTAGCACATCCATTCATCAACCCCACAAAAGTAACATTGTATGGTTCCACACCTTCCTATTGCATTTGTCAAAATAATTCCAATGCCCTCTACCCTTGTTCACATTTCACATGTCCCAATGTCATGGTAGTCCAAGTGACTTTATCTTGAGATAACATCTTGATAGCATAGTTTGTATACATGTCCACCAAACTATTCCCCATAATGACATCAGACTCCAAATCACTTTGAATGATTTGATGAACACCCTTGGGCACTTCAAACACAACCATGTTGGCACATGTTGGCACAAGCTATCCCCACAACAGTAATAGAATTTGGTTGGACACCCTTTTGTGCATTTGTCAAAATAGTTCTAGTGTTTTTTACCCTTGCTTGCATTGCACATGTCCCAATATCATGGCAGCCAAGTGACCACATTTTGCTAACATCCTAACAAAGATGCATGTTGCAAGTACCAACAAAGATGTTCAATAACAATAAATAACCTGCAACATTTTCATGTTCCAATTCAAAATCAATTCATTTTGCAACACTGAGTTCAAATTATGTCTCTAGTTCCAAAAGAATTGCAAGCCATGTTCCCCACACTACCACACTAGATTCAAAAAACACAAAATTGACGAAGACCTAAACCTCCCTACAAAGGAAACTCTTCAAGAACACAAATCCCTTTCTCCTTTTCAAGATAAGGATGGGAAAAAGGAGATGGGAGTTAACCTTGGTTTATTTATAGACCTAGTTAAAGGGGGCTGCACATATGGTCATCCACCAAGCGATCATTGCCTCCATTGTGTCAAGGTTCTATCACTAGTTATGCACTTCTTGTGAAAGTTGCATCCATTTTCACACATAGTTTTGCAAGTCCCAAATAAATCCCTGCACATATGGTTTGCTTACTAGGCTCCACTAACGATACTAATGTTTAATAACCTTTTCTAATATGTGATCCCACCATTGCAAAAGATCCACAAAGAACTCACGTACCACAATTCCTCTTTTTGGCCCCCAAAAAACCATAGATAAACTTCTTACCAAATTATCATGTATTTTGATCACATAGAAGCAACCATGCAGTATTGCAGATCTTGTGTAGATTATGTTTAATCTTCTAATCTACTTTGGAAAATCTCACTGATCATGTTAAGATTTACTAACAAAGATTTATTGTGAGAAGAAGGCCTGCAATAGACAATAAGAAAAATAGGAACACAATAAATCTTACAATTGCCTTGATCTTTGAGTGTCACCTTTGTTTCTATTTGGTCCACTTTAAGAAGTGCCAATGTACAAAGCAAGAGTTGTTGAAGGGTATAATACAATTGCAAGTCCACACATACATTTAGAATTTCCTTCATCCCCATTGGTGGTGGAACTCAAGTTTCTGTGGTTTAGAAAAAAATTACATGCATAATAATTGCAGTTGTGCACATTGATGATGAAGACATGAACCTCAACAAAAACCTTGGCAATTGTTCTTGCTCCTCACAATTCAATACATAAGAATAACATCCAAAGTAGACCCAAATGAAAATTCCCCTCCAAGCAATTGGAACTAGATGATGTCCATCCAACAACCACCATAATCTAGTTCTTGCTCATGTTAAACTACAATCACACCTCGTGCTAGCAGCTAATTCGATAACATTGTTACCACAGACTTAACATTTGTTTTCCCTTTAAACCTTAAATTAACCTGGACACTAACCTTTAACATTTTAAGAACTTAAACATCCACAAGTGCATTCACATTTGGGTTGTCGTTAAGCGCTTTTAGGGTTGGGGCGTACCTGCTTGCCGTCATGGATTCCCACCAAAAATCCATCATGACCGTTTTTCATTGTCGCCATCAACACTAGGGATGTGCATTCTTTCTCTTCCCTTTTGCTTTCATTGGTACTCTACAAGCTCTATGTTATTACACTCTCTCTTGTTGCCTTGAGTCTCATCACACTTGATTTTGTTGTTTTTGCTTTCATTAGTGCTCTCCACATTCAAGAAATGTAAAATGTGCTACACATTTTTTCACATTTCTACATTTCTCTCAATGTTGTTTTGTAAGCTAAAACACAGTTCGTTTCAACAAAGTTCACTAAAGCCTACAACGTTGGGCCACAAGTTGTTGAAGTCTGAGATGCTGGGACACTGCATTTTTTGTTTTGTTATATTTACTGGTTGCAAAAGCTTATCCCTGGAAACTCCATTGTGGCATGACAATGACAATGAAGAAGTTGGAACAAGTTTCCATGAATCTTCTCTTGAGCAATAAATTCTACTGCTCTTTTGTTTCTTGAGCAAAGGAAAAAATAAATTAGGCAGATTTCTGTTAAGCATTTGACATCCAAGCTTAGCACACCAAGGAATGAGCATTACCTGTTGGTGATGTGGTAGCTTGAGTCGGCAAGAAATTGAGTCACCAAAACAGTTGCAAACTGGCTCCTTATATAGGCAACAACAAAGTTGCCACCAACAAAGTTTTCTTACCAAAACAATTCCAAAGACCAACTAACAAATTTGGGGGAAAAAACCATCAAGGTGGAGAACACAACGAACAAGCACCCATAACAACATCCACAAGTATGAACCGTCAAGAAATGTGATGTAAAAAGCAACCAAACCATCTCCCTTGCTAGTAGTAAAACTTTACAATAGTACGTTATAGAACAGAAGTTGCAGAAACACTCATAGGAGAGTTGTTATCAAATGCTTGGGTCAGCACCAACTTTTGGTGCCATACAACACCTGCATGATAAGACCTATGCACACCCTGTTTTGTACAAGAGACAACAACAAATGCAGTATGAACAAAGCAAACAATTAGAAATAAATAAAGATATAGCTAGAAAGCTAAGGTCATCACGAAATCATGCAGGTCAATGAACTAGGCTTGGTCTTCCTCTCACAAAATTGACCATTCCTTAAGTTAGTACTGTAGAAATGGTTTGGCACCCCACAATCTTGATACCCAAACCCTAAACCTCACACTTTAAAGCCAAGACAAGGGGTTCTCACAGATTTTCTCACAAAAATGGCAAATCACATGCAAAAGCTTGCATATTGACTCAATGTTAAACATGGAAAAGCCTGGAAGATGTTCCATGTACAAAAAATCACAACAAATTCTGGTAGCTTCTAAATGGGAATTTGAGAATTTTAGATGGTAATTGAAAGAAAACATAAGAATGAATATGCTTCACAAAAAAAATCCTCAAGTTCACATTATTTTTATTATGAAAAATTCCAACAAAGGGGTTTCAACAAAAAATTTACTAACAGATTTGTTTTGAAGCCATCAACAACACATTGTTTTTGACAATGCTGTAAAGGCCGCACTGGCACTCCATGTATGTCAATGAAGACCTCTTGTAAGAACAAAAAACCATACATTGCATTTCACCTATTCATTTCAACCTTAGGTTACCTTATATGAAAAACTATGAATCAACAGGAGCAGTAAAAACAAGCTTAGAATCTTAAAACATAAAAGGGAAAAACAACAACAAAGTGAAGCAAACATGAGAAGGATGACATATTCACATACATGCAATGCCTTGTTGAACCATAAGGAATTGTTGAAATGAAGCACCCAATCCTGGAATGGTCTGTAACCTACAACTTTTACCCTTCCTATACTACATGTTGTGAAGAGTACGCTTCTTGCAGTTCTTCATCTTGCAAAAGGACTTTTTGGTCTTTAAAATGTTCATGTACCCACCTGCACAAAGTAAAACATACACATCAAAGAAATTTCATTGACCCCTCATCAGAAGCAACTCCTTTGAACATATTAGCATACCGAAAATGGCAACTCAAGATACCAATCACCAAGCTAGTTATTACTTGGTGATTTATCCACATTCTTGAACAAAACCTTGCTCTACAGGATACCATAATAAAACACCACACCTGAGTACAATTAACAATTGCTTGCCAGAGGATAAACACCCCGCCGCCCCCCCCTTCCAAAAAAAAAGAAAAAGAAATCTGCAAGCCAAAACAATCTAATTTCAAAGTTGAAAGCATACCATCATGGCAGTTGTTTGTACACGCACCAACAGGCCAAGCCCCTCACAATAATGCAACCTGCTGTGCCGCTAAAGAAAGAGAGAAAAACCCAACTCAATGCAGTTCAAAATGAAAGAGAAAGAACATTACTACCAAGAGCAAGGATCTTTGTTCAGTCTTCCCAAGCATAGATAGATCCAACTTCAATTTATAGAGTAATGTCATCCTAGGTTCCTCCTAATGAAGACTTTGGCAAGATTGTTGAAATCCCACTAGAGTGATATGAACTCTAGTTGTACCTAAGTTGACAATAGCTTTCTCACCTTCATCCCAAGAGCAAATTTCACCAAAGTGCTATCCACTCTACTTGCACCTAAGTTGGCAATCACTTTCTCATCTTTGTACGGAGCACAAGAGCAAGCAATACACAACAGTGGATTAGGATTTGGATTTGTGACACATTACAGGCAAGAGGTTCAGAACGTAAATATAAGCTTCTCTTCTTCTCAGAGGACAAACCAAATGTGCAAATGGTTTGGACATGTTGCCACAATCATACAAGGCCCTCAGTGCTCAAATGCACAATGTACCTTAATATTATTGCTTTTGTGAGTCATTTATGGCGGGGCTCCTAACTCTTTGAAAAGGAAACAGCAATCAGACTGCTTGAGAGAGAATGTGAACAATATTTTGGCTATTGCTTTTCTGAGTCACTTATGGTACTTGAAATCTCTGGAGCAAAAAATACTCCAGACAATAGAAATTCTATAGACACAGATAAGTGCAGAAAATGGACCCTCTGTCAACTGATGTGAGCTGCAACATATGCTGAGCCACAGTGCAAATCCTTAGAAAGAACCCTACATTTCATCAATGTACCATGACTGCCATTTCTGATGTGCAAGCATGTACCTGTAATCTATAATCTGTACCTGTAACCAACCCAGTTTATGAGCTTCATCACATCCAGCACATCATCAGCAGGCACTATGAACTCTTAGAGTATCTACTGAAATTTTACAAATGCTTTACAAGCATATGACTGACAATTATGGAGATTGTTGGTATCTGTACATATGTACCCTCTCACTTAGATATTGATCATTGTTACAGAATATGCAAATCAAACCAAATGTCAGTGCAAATTTGCATCATAATGAATTATTCTGACTTACATCTTTTGTTCTGAATTTTTCTTAGGCTTGCCTTTAGTGCTTGATAGAGCGGCAACAAACTCTTCCTTGCTGAAGAATGATGATGAATCCTCATCGCCAGAATCCCAGGCAAGTTCTATTTTCACCACAGACGGTGGACTTTCTGGAACTCCTTGTCTGGGAGTTTCTCCACCATCATCATCTATTGTCCCTATGAGTGGCTCCATTGTTGTTGAGTCATCGGAGAGTGGTTCTTCAGGAATGTCATGGTACAAATGCTTCAAAATGAAAAGAGCTGTGTCTGGGTCTTGCCAGTATGATCTGATTCTCAAGAAAAAGTTCACTGTGAGTCAGAATCATGCTCAACAACTGTTTCAATCAAAAACTCAAAGCAGAAAACCTTGGATTCATGCAATACTGGCTTGCTTTTGAGAACAAAAACACACGACTTTCAGAACACAAGATTTGCAAAGAGCCTCTGACTGAAAAGGACTTACGTGTGACAGCTCATAGCAGATAGGTATTGATGCTCAAATGTAGAATCCTGCCAAGGAAAAAATAAGATTGCTTCATGTCATTCATTTGTAAGAACCATTGACATAAGACCCAAAATTCCTGTGTAAGTAGCACTGTCAAGTTCAAAATGTCCCAGAGGACATGCCCCAAGCTATTGATATCTCCACTTCAAAGTCTTGTTTCTGAATACACAAGGTACATACAGGTGCTTAGATACTTGTACATATCAGAAGGTATCAACCACTTCAGTGCCACAAACAATATTCTCAAGAATCTCCTCTTTGTCATGTGAAGGGCAGCTGAGTAAGATCTATTCCATGACACATGAACACCAAGCTGTGAAATTTAGACTACTACAGAATGACAACCTGCAACATGAAATCAATGCGGCCCTCCGAGCTTCCAGTGAGGCGCTCCATAACCATTTGGCCATATGTTTTTTGTTTCATTTTCTTCTCCTTTTCATCATCTGAGGATATCCACACCCAGAGGTATCAGAGACTCCCAGTCCAACGCATTTCTAAAATGTAAATTGTCTATGTTCTGCAGGCACAAGGATTGATAGAGCTTATCTTAAGGACTTCCACTTAAAGGTACCTTTCTTTCTCTCCCACTTTGAGTGACCTATTTCTGCAGGTGCAAGTTCAAAGTCTATTCAATTTCTTGGAATATTCCTCAACAGACTGCCACCCTTCAAGAGATATCACTATCAAAATGTCCTGCTCATACAAGTGCAGAATGATAAAACTTGCACAGATAACAAGGAGAATGCAATGCTGAAACTATTGAGTACCTGTAGATTCATCTTGATATTTTGCAGTGAATGCATGTGCTACACGGGTCTGTTCACAACATACAAGCCAAGTGCTTTTACAACCACATTTTCAACATAGTTTGTATCAGAATGACACAGATACAACATAGTCTTATTACCAGCATGAAACCTTCAACAACATGCAAGGCATGACAAACTACCAAAACTCCCCATCAGAATGCCCTCTGTGGAGCAAGGCTATTAAGCAACAATGGAACAGAACAGGTGAACTTACTCCAACAGAGCCTATGGATTGTACAAAGGCCTTGGACTTCATGCTCAGATCCTCACTAAATTCCTGCAAAAAATACCGAATTAATTAGAAGAAAATTATACAGAAAACAGAGACCTGAAAGAGAAACCACCAGCAACCCTCAGCCAGAATGAAATAAACAAATCTAAAGTTTGGTGATGGGAAGTACATGATGCTTGCAAATTTCTAGGCATATTGATATGTTCTACAAGTGGTACTGTGAGAACTTTCGGACAGCACAAAAGGGGAATGAGAAGGACCATGAAGTGAGAAGACTGACAAAATAACTAAACTGTCCCACACATAAAAGAGGAGCACCATCATTCATTGTTGATAAGCCAAGAATAAACCTGAAATCCAATATGCAGGCGCTTTCCTCCTTTGTGATAAGGAATGAATACAGGCCTCTTGTCAACATACTCCTTACAAACAAGGGGCTCTAGCCTTCCAACAACAGAGCCCACAAAAATGATGCAGAGTGTGAGATGAGATGTGTAATGCTTAATCAAATTCAATGGTGATTCAAATGACTTTCATGTATACAAAAGGCATTATGATGATGCTTCCTAACCTGTAAGCAACTGGATCATATGGATGAAAAATGTTCAGAAGAAGACGACATGCAGGCATTTCCTCATCAATGCCTTCATCTTGCCAATACTCCACGCCTGTTCCTAAACCAATGCGTATATTGCGGAGAGCTAAAAACATTCCAAGGGGAGACCCAACAGCATAGAAAGTATCAACCTGATTCAGCAGCACAATTTTTCCATGTAAGTAACCAGGCACAACAAACCTAAAAACCTAGACTCTGTGCAGCACAGAGACAAAACAAAGACTCATACAGAAACCGAATGCCTGCTGGTCATTGAGCAAACAGTGGACACAGAAAATAACAACCTTGAACTCAAGTTTTGGATATATTATGAAGGGTCTGTTTTGTTTCCTTAAGCTGGCAGACGTGTCCACTGTCCCTTGCAAAGATCCAAACTCAGAATCCTTCTGAAAAGATTGGTAACCCCTTGAAAAGCTTTGCTGCAGAACTGGATCATAATCTCTAGCAGTTTCAGGGCCTCTCACTTCTTCTATAATAGAACAAGGATGAGATTCATGGATTTCAGTGTTTGCATCAATTTTGACATGATCTGAAGTTGCTGCCAGGTCTTCTGATGAGCTTTGACTTGTACTGTGTGTACCCTGACTTCTCTCCAGAAACCTCAACTTTTCTTGTAATACAGCAACCTGCACAAAAGGACAATCATCACATTCTTGGAGCATGAAAAGGTATACAATAGGGTCCATCAAGAAACTGCAAAGAAATCTCCCCAATAACAATTTGAAAATAACATAACAATGAGTGCAGTCATAACCTTATGAGAGTCGCTCATAAAGTGTCAGACCATCACTTTATCGCAAATAGCATGGACAAGCTGCCATGACTACCCACTGACTTCATCGGGTCCAAATCATGGGTGTAGATAAGTATACAATACTCTAATGCAACAGAATATCAGCATGCAGAATATATGATGTTGCATCATACATTCCAGAAGCAATGGCAAGACTCAGTTATGGTGTTGGCTACCACACAAAGAGACATAGCCAATCTAAAAATAGTTTCCTCATCCAAGTTGCTACAAGCTTCTGAGGGTAGGATTCATTTCCTTTGAGCTTGTCCCTGTAAAAGCAAGCATCTAAGCCAAAGGCATAGAGAGGCCCACATAGAGGGTCCATCACAGAACAGAAATGAACTGCAGTATCTTTTTGAAGATAAGTCTCTTAAAACATTGCAAGCTAAACCCCAACAAAACCACTGAGTATTTCAAGGTCAGCAAAAACAAGCAGCATAAAGATTAATCTCAGCAAAGAACAGATGTGACCAGGCATAGTAGCACAGCTTTGTTAGAATACCTCTGCCTTCAACCTCTCAATTTCTGAGTTCTCCTTGCTATTTGCAACAGCACTTCCTATTACTTCATCAACAATCTCTGCGACATCCTTCTCCACTGAAACCAAATGGTGGTCTTGCAAAAAATCTTGGACTGCAGCCTCAACATCTTCTAAAACTGCCTTCTCTGCAGGCATATCCTCCATCCCATTCTCATTCTCCATAGCTGCAATTTCCTCAGGTAATTTATCCTCTGCTGTCTCCTCTGCAATAACCTGTGTAGCATCATCTGTGGGAATCCCTTCTGCTGCAGGATCACCCTCCATCAAAATGCTTTTCTTCTTCTCTTCCTCTGTAGTCTCAATCTGCTCAGGTATTCTGACCTCTTCTGTCTCCTCTGCAATATCCAGTGTGGCGTCCTCCTCAGGAATCCATTCTCCAGCAGGTATACCCTCTGTCAAAGATTCTTTCTCCTTCACATTCTCCATAGTCTCAATCTCCTCAGGTATTCTGTCTTCTACAGTGTCATCTGCAAGATCTAGTGTCGCATCACTTGGTTGTACACCAGGTATGCCATTGTTTTCAGTCTCTGATAGGGTACTTGGACGGCAAGATATGTCTGAATTGTGCATAGATGAACCATCCTCTGAACCAGACTCAGTCTCAGTTGTGGCTGGAAGGCGATCTATCCTAGGCATGTCATCGTCAGTTTCATCATTGCGCATTATTGAAGCATTGATCTTTTCAACAGGGAAAGCTGACATCAATGTGTCTTGGTGGCAAAGAATGTCATATGTAAGGACACTCCCCAAAGAATGCCCATAGAGTGATACCTGAAGATTGAAAGGGCCCACAGTTGTGTCTCAGAAAATCAAAAGATTGACACAGTTTGTCAAATGAAAGACTGGATTCATCTATGAAACACCCAACAATGATGGCCAAGAAAGTACGATCGCATGGAACAAGAAGCTGTAATTCAACAAACATGTGCGACAATGGTGGGGCAGAATGCAAACCTTCCCATCAAAATTTGGATTGCGCTTTATGAACTTGATATACAGCCGGTTCAAAGATTGTGTTACCTGCACATCAATGTGCTCCAGACTTCATGAGACTGATCTTCTACTGGAGGAGACTGAATTATCTGGTTTGGGGGATTGTCTGCTAGAAGTTGCTCCTTGTTTGCATAACCTAATATCAGACAAACTCTTAAGGTCGTCACTTCAAAGCATGACCAGACCAAGCCACGGCAGACAGAGAAGATGGTGGCAACATCTGACAGCATTAGGTTTGCACACCAGCCTCAGGAAGACTACTAGAACCTCATCTCCATTAGCTTCCATCCATCTACATGCATTTAAGAGGTCTAGAGTATAGAACAGTACAGAATCAATGATGTCCTGGCAGTATGCAGGGCTCATGTAATAGAGCACATCATGTACAGTTGCAGTGATCATGGTCCGCAAGGCACGGACCCCCTCAAGGGTTATTCGCTCCATTGCCACCTCACCCCCCAGTTTGAGTTCTCTCCTCCACTGAAAGCAACACAATGCACAAAACTAAGTAGATGACCCATAATTTTCATTTGCTTGCTCTTAATCTTCTAATGCCAACCAGCAGCTTCATTAGTTGACCACATGCGAGAACATTGCTGATGGGAAATTGACAGAGAAGAATGTGTTTACCTGACAGGGTATGAAAAGGATCCGCTGAGCATTACGCTGGTGTGGTGTGAGATGCTGTTCTGCTAATGCTGAAACAGTTTGACGAAAAGCTCCAACATCATCTACCAGATTTGCCTTCTCCAGTCGCTGCCCAATCCCATGCACCATGAAGACCACATGACGCACTGGTACCTGCACATCAACCAATTGTACCAGTTTATGGATTTTTTCGTTGCATAGATGCCCTTCAACTTCAGTTTGTGACTAGTACCCCTAAATTATTTGGAAGAACTTACAGAATGGAAATGAATCTGGAGGAACAAGTCTTCCAAGTCTGAACAGAAGTACTGGAGTAATAATTCCAAACACATCAAATAAGGGCAGCAAAGCAACAAACACCTGGGAAGCATAGTCATCCATTTCTTCCTCTTTCCGCTGCCTCAACTCATCCTGCATCAGAAACTTGTGTCAATAAATATTACTCTAGGTATCTCGCATTTAGCTCCTGGAAGGTTCACAACCAAGGCAATGAACAGCAAAGTTTATATCAACTGTGAAGACAAGAAGCCTATCCAATAGGTTAATATGATATCAATGACAGAGGATGTGCAAATTCTTCTGCAACAGTTAAAAGCAGTGCCATCTTTTTATCTCAAGATACTTGAACTTGGAATGATTAAAAAACCTGGGTAGGGTGTGCACTATCTGGGGGTGCAAAGCCCCGCCGAAGCTTCACACCATTTCCTTTTAAACCAAGGACAAAGGAGATGCCTGAAGCATCCACTGCCAGAATTGCCTCCCACGTATCATCCTCTCCCATGAAAAGTGCATGAAGTCCCTATAACTCAAACAAATCATTTGAATTTTCTGACCTAAACTCTAGCAAAATCTGATACCCATTCTCAGTTCCTGTGCAACATGGACATATTACATTCAACAACCTTTCAACATAGAGACAGTGTCAAGATTGCTGACATCTAGGATATTCCAAGTGCACCTCATTTCTTCTTTCAAGACAGCAACTTTCCAGAAGACAAACATTTGGTGGGCAAAGACTTCTGTACTACAGTAAGCTGGAGGGCTGTCAACACAGAAAAGTATCACAAGCTCAGCCATAAGTTGCTAAACTTGAGTTCAATCACACCTTGGCGGAAACTTGTGAGCATTGATGCAGTAATATCTCACATAGTCACTGACCAATGACACATGGTGACAGCGCAACATTATTGCTTCTCAACACATCAGACATGATCTTATTCTCCATCTTTCATACTTGTTTAAACTGAACTATCCTGCTTCAACAAACACATAAGAAAAGTAAAGATGTTTTTTTTGGATTTAAAAGTCAGTGATGCTTTCTGCAGATAAAGACAAATTCACCAGTAAACTTGTAAACAGGATAGTCGTGTAAATTCACAAGTCATATCCTCTATGGCCGTTTGTATTCACTGGCATGTGAAGCCCATGGCTGAGAAGAGATGTCTGAGATTGCAGATAAAACTCCACAATAGAACCTTGTAAGGTGACTGTTGTCAGTTCCAGCAAAACCAACACTAACATGACACAAATGAGTGTGGTCATAACCTTATGAGAAAGTCACTCACAAAGTGTCAGACCATCACCTTCATCATTAAGAGCAGTTATTAGCTGCCATGACTCCCACTGATTTCAGTAGGTCCTGATGGTGGGTCTAGATAAGTGTATGATAATCTGCTAAATTTTGGTGAAACCATTATACCAAAATCTGCTTCCTGATTTTCTGTTGCATTTCCAGAAGCAATGGAAAGACTCATTCATGACGTTGGCTACTGCTCAACTAATGTTGGTAATAAAAAGGTCAATAGCCTAATTCAAAGTGCAACAAGCTTCTGAGGGTACATGTCTGAGAGAACAAACCAAAGAGGTGCCAGTCAGATTGACTCGTGCAGCATATAATCCTGATGGTTGAAAAGAACGACGCCGCCATATCTGCATAGAGAGAAAACTAACATGCATCAGCACTTGAAAGAAGAAATGTAACCAAGGAATGTAGGAATCAAAAGTCATCTATCAATGTGATTGCAGAGACAACTCACAAAGACACTCTGAAGCTAACCAAACACAAAGTTGATGCCAAAGCAAACACAGCCAGAATGAGTACAGTCATAACTTAGTGGGTGTCACTCAAAGTATCAGACCATGACTTTCATCATGAATGGCAGTCACTAGCTCCCCACTAACTTTACTGGATCCCAACAGGGTGTAGATAAAGTATATACAACAATTTGCTCAAAACCTAGAGCAACCTACATGAAATGCTGTATCCTGAGCTTCAGTCAACATTTCTGGAAGAAATGGGAAGACTGAGTCATGATGGTGGCTAGCACTCAAGATGCATAGCTACTAAAAAAGTTCAAGAGGATCCTCATTCAAGCTGCAACAAGCTTGAAGGGTAAGCTTGTATAGGCAAGCATCTAAGCCAAGGTGTAGAGCAGACTACATAAAGGTATAGTGATAGTTGGGACCTCCTGCAACTGGAACATGCATTTAGCACACTAATTTTGACCATTTCAATGCAGAATATCAACTTTAGCCACTGAAAGAATCACAAATTAGAAAAACTAAGATATAGTTGTTCCAAAATTGCACCACCAACATTAATCTCTACACATGTAAGTATAGCTTGATCACCTTCCTGTGATATGCAATCTCTAACTGCTCAGCAACATCTTCCCGCAGTGGCAACCAATCCAGACCACCCTTGCGTACATACCAATGACCTCGTAACACCCGTCGATGCTCTCCTCTCCAATACACTGGAATACATCTCCTTTGCATAAGATCCACCTGTGCCCAGCCAGCACTTCAAATGATGTCAATAAACCCCAGTTTGGCTTCTTTGTCAGAAGAACCTCAGGAAAGCAGTTCCAGAGACAAAGACACATGTGATCTCCTACAGGCCAGTATAGGGTGCTAGTCTGTTTGTTAATAGCCAAAACATTCCATGTCACTCAGAACAAACAAACATTGCTTGCTTTTGAATAGTCCTCCATTTTGTGTGGTCCTGCTTGTGCGTACTTGAAGAAATAACATTCAGTGGGTGAGATTTTGGGCTGACAATGTTTCTCTAATCACCCTTCATGTAAATCTCATCACATTTGGGAGCACACAAACCTCATATAGCCCACTCTTGACAAGAACCCCCACACTCTCCCCATCATCAATGTCTGCATTGTTGCCACTGTATGAAAGCTGGTCTTTTCCTCCATTGCGTGTCCTGCTGAGGTACCCTTCTGTAAAGTTCCCTTGCTCTGAGGGATTGGGAGCCAGACGGCCTGAAGCTGTCACTGGGCCTTCACTGACTTCAGCATACTCCTTCCACCATGCTGAAACAAGCTCCTCTTCCCTCTGATGGCACACATTATCAAGGTTTGGCTAAGAAACAAGTCCTGCTTAACTTCAAAATCAACCTGTAAAGGTCTGCCAGTCTAACTAACATGAAGTGGAAACAAGATTTCAACTACTATGGAAAGCTTACCACAAAATAGTGTAAAACTGCTTTTATGCTTAAACTAGTTTAAAATGATCAAAACTAGCATATATATGGGTGCTGCCTAAAGTAATCAGAGTCATGTCCAACTTTAATCAACAAATTCATCACTCTCCACATACCTCAGTTGCTCCAAAATTCCCTCCAAAAACTGCAATAATTATAGCAGAAAGAATCCAGATTTCAAGGTCTACTCCAACATGTTGTGGACATTACAACAATATTCACATCACAGGTTGACAAACAACACGTACATTATAGTCAAGAGTTCTGGGTGAAGACAAAGCCCATAAGAGACAGGAAGCACACACCTGCACAAAGGAAGCCTCCAGTGCAAGGGAGTCTCGAACACTGAACCGGAAGTATTTACCCTTGCCCACCACCTCTGACGCAGGCACTTGAGCTGCTGCTTCTGGAAAAACCTCCCTTAAACCCTCATCATTTCACTAAATTTGCCTTCCTTACAAATTCTCCACACATCTCTCTGTGCAATCCATCACAGCAGTTCTTCCCTGCCTGCCTAGAGTGACATCATGTTTGTTAGTCTCATCTAGGTATCATACCCCATTCTGCAAGAGCCAAAGTCCAAACCCCATAGTTGAAAATTGCAGAAACCTATTGCATGCTATGCAGAATGTATCCATCCTCTTAGAGTTTGCAATCAGATTCAAGCATGAGATAGTACGTCAGTGATCTTTGCAGGGTTGCACTCGGTTTGAATCCCTCGGAAGGTTTAGGGTTTTGCATTGTGGGTTCGGAAGACAAGTTGATTCAAGAAAGAAGGGGCATGCACTCAAATTTCTCAGTTCTCCAACGCATTTCAAAGGAAAACAAGCATGTATGCACATGATTCCTCTCTCTTGATTTTTGTCCCACATACAAGATACAAAATGCATGAGAATTGTTGCGGTGGCTATACCATTGGGACGAAGTGGAGTCTTGCAGAAATACCAACGAACATCTGCACCATCAGAAGCGCTCTTGGTATGCACACCGTACTTGGCAGCAGCAGCAGCAGCGATCTGCTCACCCATTTCAAAGATTCACACTCTTGCGATTGAGACTTTGAAAATCTGAATGAGAAAGGGCATGGAAAATCGACCTCTCAAAACGGGTTGCATGTACGTATGTCTGTTGAATCCCAGAAAAAAAAACTATGAAGCATGCCTGCTGCTGCTGCGTAGGGTTCTTCAGCCACTCAATTTCCTCGATGCACAAAACCTTATCACACACGCATTCATTTTCCCAAAGAGAAGCCAAAGACAGCTACAGAAACCCCAAAAAAGAAACAAATGATTTTTTAGAAATAATTCTAACAACAACAACAACAACAAACTTGATTCTTCAACGATCGCAGACACGCTACCATCAACAAAGATGAAAACACAAAAAAGACGTCATCGACGCGCCCTGCTGTCCGGGGCGGGGTCCGAGTCTCAAGACCCACTACCTGTCTCACCAGTGCCCGATTAGGGTTTGAAGATGCTAGGGTTCTGACAGTACCATCCCACCCTGTGCGAAAAAACCACCCACCAGTCCAGTAGCCCCCAAATCCATGTTTGTTGGCCTTGCTGACCAAGGCAAAGGATATTGTTGTGTTAAGATTCATTATAGAGTATAGTAGCTTAAGGGATTTTGGCCCATACTAGGCAATAAAATAATAGGTCTCTCTATTTTTATATGAGCATTTTTTGAAAGTTGATGTTTTGGCTTGTGTTGAAACTTGGAATTAGTGATATCTTGAAGGATTTTGGTTTCTTTTATGAAAGGATTTTCTTAAAGATTGTATTTTTGCATAGTGAAATATTTGAATTTTTAACAATTCTTTTTTTTGCCTTAAGATTATTTTTTTTATGTAAATGATAAGGTCATAGTGTGACACACCTCTTGTTTCAAAATGGAGTAATCACCTCGCGAACCTTTCATCTTTTACAAACAATTAATCAATGATGGGTTTTTGATGATGGGTTTTCCCTAACCAAGGATTGAGAAGAAATTCAAAAAAAAAAACATTGTGGCACATATTCACACTAGAAATGCTATGCTAGGACTATAATTTAGTGTAAAATCCCCTCACCCAATATAAACTATTCATTCTCTTATGAGATAATCCATGTGCAATTAACACAAAATAATTTTTACTATTTTCTTAGGAGGTATAAATGCTCTCACAAACTGTGTTATCTTATAAAATTGGAGATGTTTCGTATTGAACATCATACAACACTTTCATCTTCAGCAATGTCATAATATATTTTTTGATGAGGTTAACTTGTAACGATTTTTTTTTTGTATCTTTTTTCAAGAATATAATATTAAAAAATCAACAAAAAAACATTGCAACAAAAATTGTTCTATATCCAATATTGGGATAAGGAGGAATTGTATTGGTTTTGGAGGGTGAATATCAATAAAATGAACCAAAAGACTAGCAAATAAGAAAATGGTGTATTTTTTGCCATTGTTTTAGAGCAATTCAGTATTGACCCAAAAAAATTGTGAAACACGTTACATAATGTAGTTTTGAACCCAAAATATGAAGGATATGAATTTTTCATTTGTGTCTTTTGAAAAAATACAAAGGATAAATTTTTTTGAGCTTCAAACCCTAATCCACTTGCCAAAGGGCAAAAATGAAAATATAAATGATAAGGGCTTATTTTTAGCATTGGGGAGGCTGCATGTTTTTTTCCACATAGAGGTGAGAAATTATTTTTGAATGATGTTATTTTTTGTCATTGAAACAAGCCATTGGCCAAATAAAACACACATTTATAGATTGTCATTTTGTCAAACTTGTAATAGTGTTGTTTACTTGACATTGCTTCCAAAACAACCATTGTAAATCTCTAGATGACCCCAAACCCCAAAAATAAGAAAAGGGGCATTTGTTAACCCATGTTTTTAAAAAATCAAAGATTCTCCATTTCTTCAACTCAATGTAAAAAAAATAAAAAAAAATAAGTGGTTAAATGGCCTAATGACAATCAATTAACATAAGGTCAAAATATTAATATTTTTTAAATTAAATATTTTTGAAGTTAAGATAATTAATTACCAAACATTGGTAATCCATGAACATATAGATCATCCATAAAATCATTTCCATTTTTATTAATTTTAGAACATGAAACTTAAGTTTCACCCATTGGAAACATTAACTTTTTTGACATCCTTGAGATCTTTCAAACAACCTATATGGCTCCCTTGTTGTTCCAATGTCTTTTTTGGTGCCTCCCATTACTTCAAAATCAAAATTTTGAGCCTTTACAATATTGAAAGACATGATATATAATATTTTCAACTATAATGTTTCAATGTCTCTTACATACTTATTGATGCCCTTGACATCTTTTGACATTGTATCCAATGCCATGAACATCCTTTGGTGTCCCTATTGCCCATAAATAATTTATTTAATCCAACATGATGTCACTAACGTCTCCAATGTGCCTTTCCAATGCTCTCATTGTTGTTTGTTGCAATTACATTATTCTTTGTTAACATTCTTATTTTTTGGTTTTTTTTTTTTTTTTTTCCATTTCTTGTCATGTGATCCTTGGTGTGATTTGAGTGCGTTTTGATTGTTAACCAAACTAAGGTTGTCCCTAAATGAAATTGCATCACCAATTCAAATTTTTACTAAAGACATTTAGATTTAAAACATTTGGTAAATGATTGTTTCATCTTGGGATAATTTTTTGGGATAGGGGCCTAGCAAAACTTTATTTTTGAATAATCATAGTGGTTTAAAAACTCAAGAAACTTTGAAAATGTTAGTCTTGTTTGAATTGAAAATAACGTTTTCGATGAAAATTAGGTTTAATTTAAAATATAAAAAAATATGAATTCTTTTCTTTTGACTTAATCCTATAGTAAAGATACAAATACTTCATGACCAAGAAACCAACCTTTTCAACATGGGATGGTACATAAAACATATACATTGTTGGATTACCATTGAGTTAAGTGTGTTTAGGAGGCACACATTTCAATAAACACTATAAGTTGATATGTGTGAAATTTAAGGGTTAAAATGCCTCATCAAACTAAATTTTATAAAATTATTCAAACAAGTTGTGGAAACTTTTGCACATTATAGGTTTTACATGAATCGTTAGTCGTAGTTAATAAACACATTTTAATGTGATGAATTGAAATTATGTGATTTCATGACTATGAAATGCTAAACATACATTTCAAAGTTGAATAATGAAAAAAAATTAGATGAAATTACCTTAGGTTAACATGAATCAATGTGTTTTATCTAACTTTTTAAAAACATTATGTGAGTGGAAGGGGTGGAAGAAGGGTTGGGTTTCCACTAAACTTTAAAAAGATTGAAATTGAAAGAAAAAATATTTTTATTCATCTGAAAAGAGAAAATAATTAAAAGGTAATAAAATGTCCACCCCCAAGTAATGTGTAGAAGTGATAATAAAAATTTATTAAATGCCACTTTTCACTATATTAATGAATTTGATATTTTGAATGAGTTTATTACATTTAATAATTTGCATAAACATAACATTGATAAAAATAATATAAACATGTCAACTTTGATCAAATCTTTTCACATATATTTTCAATGTTGGCTTGAATAAGTATGTTTCTAATTTGGATTAAAAGGTGTTGAAAAATATTTTTAAATTAATTTGAAATTTATTAGAATAATTATAATATTTAATTTAAGTAATAAAATATTATTAATGTAAATGTATTGCACTATTCTTAATTTTGATTACAATCATTATTAAATTAAAAATATATAATTTTAATGTAGTTTAATTTAGTCTATCATTTTGTAACTACAATGGAATTTCCTACTGGTTTATATATAATTTTTATTTTCAACCCAAACCAAAAGCTAGGTCAACATGTCAAATAATTCAAATATTACCACTTGTTGGAGTTGTGAACATATTGAAAATTAAACAAAAAAAAATCCATTAAGGAATGTATAGATGTAGAATGTTGTTTAGTGAATTACAATGCACCAAAACATGTTATTTTCATATGAAACAAATGTTAAAATCTAAGATATTATAATTTGCAATCAAGAATTTCAATTATAAATATAATTCATGTTTCAAAACATAGGTAATTTATTATTCAATAGGTTATAATAAAGGTGAAGCAAAAATGCATTTGAGTGTGAATCATGCATTTTAAAATAATAAAATGCACAAAGGAATTTTAAAGTTTTCAAGACCTTGTTGTGATACATAGATAATATACTTAATGCCAAACATGTTAAAGTATTAAGGTAATAAATAATATGCAAATGTAGAAATGACATCCATGTATAATAAATTATGTAGTAAATGAGATGGATTTTTTTTCAATATGTCATATTTGCATATAGGTTGAGGATCATCAAGTGAGTTTTAAAAGACATGCATCCATTTGATTTCATTAAGTTGTGCTTGTTTTAGATTAACATTTTCATTTCTTATCATCTTCCAAAATGTCAATAACATTTCTAAAGGTTTCCATAAGTTGCAAAGACATTTAAAATTTACCCAAAAGGAATTATTAATTCTTATATTACAAGTTAATTAGATTTATTGTTAAATAATGACATTTTTAATGAAAACAATGTTGGCCATTTAAACATAGAGTTAATGAAGTTCCAAATTGAATTTTTATTGATGAACTTCCAAAATAATAGAAAGGATCATAAACTTGATCCATCATAAATATAGAGAAAATCAATTTCATTTGACAAAAGATTTATTCCAAGACTTTTATGTTTATTTATAGTAGAAAATTGTATATTGTCAAACATGCCATTATCCCAATATATTGTTATCAACAATTGATTTTGTCATAAGTCATGCATGAACTTATTTTAGTTCATTTATTTATATTATGTACACAATTTGTAATAATGATCAAATGACATTTTGCATCTACAATGTTTTGTAAACAAATCCTTATTCAATTTTGTTAAAAAATGATTTTATGCGACAATCAAATGTCAAATATGGATTTCAAAAATAATATTGCACAATTGTGCATTTTCAACCATTATTCAATCACTTTTGTTTTGTATAATTGAATCTGCAAATTGTTTTTTTGTTTAATTTTATTTAAATTATTTGACAAATAGGTAGTTTTTAAGTGGTTAAGTTTTTTTTTTTCTTTTGAAAGGCAAATACCCATGTCACTTGAAACATGTTTTTCAAGGTATAAATGAGTGAATATCATATAACTTTTACACATAGTAATGATGTGATGAAAAAAATTTAATCAAATTATCAAAACATGCATCAAATGTTTTTTTACTCGAAACGGAAAATACATATGATGAACATTGAGGAAAATATCGCATCAATATTTGTTTAGTTCATAAAAAAATAAAATCATTTTCTTTCATATAATTGTCCAAGACACAAAAATGACAAGAACAAAAGTTAAAAGAAAGGTTTAAGTCTAACTTTCAAACAAAAAACAAAACAAGATTATGTGATTAAAAAACAAAAACATAAGCATTAAAAACACGAACACAATATTTGCAAAACAAAGATGAAAACTAATATTTATTATGTTAACATATGCAAACATGAAAGGTGGGAACATGACAAGGTTATGGTGTAAGATTGTGCTTAAAACTAGTGTTAAAAAGATTGAAAGAAATGAAAGGTCTTACTTTTATTTATACGCCTTTGGGGATGTAACTCAAGGAAATTTTCCAAAGAGGCTTCTATGTGTGCATCAAGTAAAAAAACTTTTTGAAAACATTTACAATTGAAAATCAAATGTGAGTTAATTAATAATCAATTAATGTTAATTAATACTTACTTAAAAATTAACTAAGAGTTAATTTAGACTTAACCATAATTTAACTAAAAATTAACTAGAAGTGAATTAAAAATTAATCAAAATTATACTAAAAATCAACTAGAAGTGAATTATGAATCAAATGGATTGAATTAAAATTTAATTGAAAGTTAATTAAAAGCGAATTGAAACTAAATTAAAAGTTAGGTATGAATTTATTACAAGTCGTGGATGATCATTTAAATGAATGAACTCCATGGCATTGACATCCATGAGAATAATAACACATGATGAAATGAACATCAATTGTTGTGTAACATTTTAAGTGAATGCAAATTATATTTATATATGAAAGAAGTTAAATGTTTATTTTAAATTTTTTTAGTTTGTCATGCTAAAATCCCCAAACCATAACAATTCATGCCATGTTTTTGATATTTTAGAAAGCTCTTGACGAATATGGGTGTAATGACTTAGTTTTAGTTTTTCTAGAGCTACAATGTGGAAGTTATTGATTATATAACCATCTTTCAATAACAAATAAATGAAATTAAAACTGAAAACTATATGGAATTTGGGGGCGTTCTTGGTGTTATTCGAAAGCCCTTAACAAGTCTGATTTAATATAATTTATTTCACAATTTCTAAGTTAAAATGTGGAAGATATTGATCTTTGAGTGGATTTTGTTGTTAAAAATTCATACAAATTACAAAAATTGGGTTTGGGAGGAAAAATCAATTGAACCATGAATGTGTTCATAGTTGGGTCAATGGCACATGCTACATTAGTAATGACGAAATATAAAATATGCACATGCCCAAACATTAAAAAAATTATGACAAAAAAATGTTTCATCATGATCACAACCTTCATGATGAAACATGAATTTGATAATTTTAATTATATGATCAACCTTCATTCTTGTTTTGTGTTTGGAACACATTTTTATTGGATCATTACCAAATTCATAACATGTTTTCACATTTTTTTCCTCTTATCTTTTATAAATACAATAAACCCCTTTATAATCACGCCCTTGGTGACCATTTTTTTGGTGACATTAATGACTTGTGATTCAAATGTGTATAGTTACATTCCATACAAACACTTACAAGATTATGATTATAGGGAAAAAAATCATTACAAAATAACTTTTTTACACTAAAATAAAAATGCCAATTGCTTAAATCTCTTACACGGGTTATATAAATTCTACTATGCATTATTAGACTTGAAAAAGGATGTGGATTTCGGCTATTTTAAGTTGTTTAAATTTGTTAGGTAAAGAAAGTTTGTGATGCGCCCCTAAGCCTCGGGGTGAACCCACTTGAGGGTTTCACTTGGTGAATTTGCGGAAAGTTGGGACTTAGAGCACACTCCCGGCTTCGAACACTAAAAAGGGGTAGGGGGTTGTGTTGGGAGCCATGGATTAGACTAAGAAGAGGGACTAGCTTAGCTTGTGTGAATCTGCATCCAAAAACCAACCACAAGAAGTTAGTTTAGCATTTGGGACACCCTTGGGTGTTGGGACAAGCCACGGGCACTTGGACACACAAGACTCACCACGGCCTGGATTCGGGGGAAGCCACCACCTTTCCCCATATAGTATTCTCTGGAGCTTGCAGTGGAAGATACATCCAAATGGCACAAGTTCTTGGGACTCGCGAAATGGAGTCTCGAAATTGTCCCGACTAGACTCTCAGAACTTTGAACAGCCATAACTCCTGACAACAGAGTCCAATTGCAATGAGGTCTAAACCAAAGTTGTAGCCCTCGTCGAGATCTTTCCAACGCTATGTCGGGAAGAGGTCGATTCTCAACTTTTAGTGGTCGGGAGTCAAACTGCCAGTTTGACTCTCGGCCTTTCTTTTGCCCATAACTTGGGCTGCAGATGTCCAAATGACCAATGCGAGGCCATTTTCGATATTTGCGTTTCAAGACCTTTCCAATGACACCAAGAACACCCCAATATGAGGTGTTTTGGGCCTTGCTGTCGAGATTTGAACATTCGGGAGTCCCGGAGGACTCCAAATCCCCAACTACCCCTCAAAGTGTTACGAATCAGGGAGCGTGCCTCAACTCTTTCTCCTTCCGTTGTCTTCACCTTTGGACTCTTTGTTGAGTCCATTAAGGAACTTGGGGGTGTGTCAATTTACACCATAATTTTGGTGCAAATCAATATGCAATTTTATCCATGAAACATAATTTGCACACACATTTGTAGATTGTTATCATTGAATATAAATGTTAACACTTGGATAGCCCATTTATTTTGACTTCAACTTGGACTTTCTAGGACACGCTACCATCATTTGTGGTGTCATTTTTTAACATCTAATTGAATAAGAGCTTTTTGTAGCCTTGCTTGAATGTCTAGATGATTCTTACATCCATTGGCTAGATGATTGATATTGTATTTGTAGGCAAAAAAAGAAAGGTCACATGGCTAAATTTTTTGGCTTTCAAGCCATGCATCTTCAATTCATCTCTAGGGCAAGAATGGTTAGTAGCATTGTCAATCAACAGCAAGATCTTCCTATTTGCCAATGCCATTTGGGTGTTGATTTTATTCACCCATTTGGTGAAGACTTGCACATAATTTGAAAATTTTAGTGACAAGTTGCCATCATTTTAAAAGCATGTGTAAAGGTGTGATGAGACAACACACAATAATAATACAAGTAGTCATAGCATACCTCGATTGTCATCTAAGTTTTTTTTTTCCTAGAAATAATGCACAAATTTTTAAGGGAGTCACACTCTCCCAAAGCTACAAGGTCACTTGCCTGTGTGGATCACAATGGGCATTAGTTGTTCTATCCCACTACAATTTGTGGTTAAAACCAATGTGATGCATTCTTTTTGGGCCTTTTGCCCTTCCACATTACCTATACTATACCACATGCCATGTAAGTGAGCCCACAAAAAATTGTATGTCTTGAATAATGCAAGTAAATAATCAATTGTTTACATAATGATGTACTTTTAGAAAGTGTCTTTGAAGGTTTGGCCTTAAAAAAAAGGCATGTTTAATCCATGTTGAACACATCTTTTGGAGTAAGACCTCATTCTTAGATGACATGTGGCATTGCTTGACGTGCAAACTCTATTCCTTGCTCCATGGACCATGAAAGCTTTGATATCGAAATGTTGTTTGAACCTATGTGCCCATCCATCAGAAGCAAACTCATGTGCAATGAATTTTGCTTTTTTAATGGAAATGGTTCACCGATGAAAATAATTTGAACCTTTTTTCTGGATAACAAATCAAATTGAGTTGTTAGGGTTTTTAAAATTCGCTTTCTAATAACAAAACTACTAAATATTCAATATCTTTCACATTTTAGGTCCAAAACTTATAAAATAAAATTTATAAAAAAAATTCTTGTTGAAAGCTTTCCAATAATACCAAATACACCCACAAATTCATGTATGATTTTGAGTGTTGATTTTATTTTTCAATTTGGTTTCATGTGGTTTGTAACCTTGGTGCAAAAGTAATACAACCTATTAGTCATCAAAAACCAATGCATTGCAAACCTTACTCATCAATAACTAATATGGTGTTAATTCATTCATAAAGAAATTTCCAATGATTTGTACCAAGAACGCATTGTGATGAACCCTGATTGGGGAGATTTCATTATGATAAAACAAAAGAAAATAAACAAATTACAATAAGATGCAAGCATAGAATTATTTACCTTGCTAAACCATTATCATAAAAGTAACCTCCATGTGCTCATACTTTCCACCTCTTTGATGTTTTTTATAGTCTTTTGCTTTGCTAATACTAAGCCATTTATTGTTCTCCTTCCAAAGCTTGGAAACAATGGTACAATCTACATTGAGTTTGAACTCCTTGTGTATCTTGTTAATTATATTTTTTTGATTAAGATTTTCTACTTTCTTGGCAAGCTCACATATCTTTTGGTTGTTTGTAAAAAAAAGTTGCTATTTTTTTTCCCTCTCTTCAACTATATTCATTGTTGCTAATTTGCACAACTTGAACACAAAGCAACATTAGTATTGCCAAAAGGAATTACAATGTACAAAACCCTAATATTTCCCTTATATTTCTCCTCATTACAATCTTTAAACCCTCCTCAACACATTATTATGCACACAACCCACACCTACTAGTAGTTAATTCATTAGGAGTACGGGGTGGGTCCTTGAGAAGGACTTGTAGTTGATCTCATTGTGAACAATCCTTAAGAAGATGTGACCTAGGGATATCCACAAAAGCTTGAACCCTAAAACCTTTAACCCTTCTCAACATGTTTGTAACCACATATGCACATGAGCCCCACCCACCAAAGATTAAGAGTACAAGGTGGGTCCTTGGGAAGGACCCGCATAGGACCTCTCTGCTATGGTAGCAATACACAAGACATCCTCAAAACCCTAAAATCTCTAACCCTTGGCAACATGTCTGAAAGGTCCCACAAGATATATATGCACATGAGCCCCACCCACCAAAGATAAGGATTTCAAGGCATAGGTCCTTGTGAAGGACCTGCATAGGACTCATCTGCTGAGCAGTGATCCTCAAGAAGGGGTGGTAAAGGTACATCCACAATACCCTAAACCCTAAAACCTCCAACCCTCTTCTACACGTATGAAAAAATGTATACCTATGCACATGAGCCCCGCCCACTAAGGATCAGGATTACAAGGAGGGTCCTTGGGAAGGACCTCCGTAGGATTATTCTGCTGCGGCAGCGGTCCTCGAGAAGGGGCGGCGAAGGGACATCCACAAAACCCTAAACCCTAAAAACTCCAACCCTTCTCTTTATTCAGGTTCTGTGAGCTTTCTGATCTCTTCCACGCGAGGAGCAGCAGCTGCAGCAACAGAGTTTGCATTCTCTCCGATTTCTGTTGCTTGGAATGTTGCAATCTTGTCGTTTGCAACTGGATTTACTCCAAGTTCTAGGTGGGCTTGAATCTCTTTGTTTTGTTGTAGGATTCTTACATTTGAAGCATCATCTATGGTGGTCATATGATCCATGAACAGTCCTGCTGCTTCTTATGCTAGTAGCTCCATGCTGTTGCACTCCAGAAACCACGTATGGCAGGGCGCTGGCGCTGTTGGGCCGCCTTCTCCCTGCCGCCTTGATCACTTGCCTACTGTTCGTGGCCCTAACCTGCAGCAACAACGAGCGAAGGTAGCAGTTTCTCTCTCTTGGAAGACAGGATGGAGGAGCTTCAGCAGTTGGGGGAGACAGGCGATGGGAATTCACGAAGAGAGTCGTCCTGGTGGTCTCTGGAGAGTTGGAAGATTCCCACTCCCTGCGACGATCAGTAGGCTGAATGCAGATCTCTTTTGTGGATCGGATGTCAGAATTATTGCAACCGAAGCTCATGATAATGGAAAAAATTCTGCTGTTTCGATAGAGATGGTGGAAAGGAAGAAGAAGAAGACGACGAAGAGGATTCGAGACTTGGAGGGTACGTCGGTGGTGCTGGATGGAGTCGTTGTAGAGGAGGATGGCGGTGAAGCATTGGCAGCGAAAATGGGCACTGTGGGTGGTGGTGATCGTGCGGTGTTTGTGGTTAGTGAGGAGCTCGATGCTCATCGCTGGAGGTCTGATAGGGAAGCAGCTTCTTCTTCTTCAACAAGAGAGATGGCACAACAACAGGTCTTAGAGTTAGATGGTGGGGAAACAGGAAGAGGCCCTAGAGCTGCTGAAACTAGAAATGGGTTCTACTCTCACATGTCCCCTCAGTACGCAACAAGCTCAAGCAAGGAGGGAGAAGGTGATGCAGCATTGGAGTACTACATCCCCAAAGTTGGAGATCAAGTGATGGGTGTTGTGGTCTCTGGGAATCATAGCAAACTGGATATTGCAATTGGGGCAGAGAGACTTGGACACATGTTTGTCAGTGAAATGTTTCCTTTGGACAAGCGAGATCTGGCAGAGAATATGTGGGAGATGCCTGAAGGAGATAGCTTGGCAACTAGTGGTGTTGCTCCTCCTCCTCCTCCTCCGGGCCAAGCTCTTACTATGAAGGATGAGGAAGTTCTTAGCATGGGTGGTGTAGACACACATCTCCCTGTTGAAGTTGGGACAATCTTGACAATGGATGTGAAAGGACAGATGGCAAGTGGAGCAGCTCTGCTGTCAGCACGCTCAGTTGCTCGTCGGAATGCCTGGAATCGAGTTCAGCAGGTTTGCCAAACCCTAGACTCTAAACCCTTTTCGCTTCTCCAGATTTTCCTCTCTGAGGTGGAAGTCTTTGATAAATTCTGGAATTCTAATATTTCTGTTCATCACCCCAATGTGTGCATGGGTGAGTGAATAAGAGGCAAACCACGAAAAATATGAAGATAAACCTTTTGCGCCAGCAGGCAATTATTTACCTAACCCTTTTCATGGCCTGATGCAACAAAAACTGCATGTTGGGTTCCTGAAACGGTTCGAATGAAAATGAATGATGGTAAATATCTTGGGCATATAAATAGCCGTTGCTCCCATTTTATGAAGAAAAAGCTTTTCGAACAGGGCAAACCTGGGTGCGAGCTACCCAAAGAGCTATCGCAGCAATATCATGCAGTGAATTTCATAGGCAGGATCTGAACTTTCTACAAAAGGTACATGCTCTGGAAAACTTGTAATATCTCAGCATGGCAGATCAAGGACAGGAATGAACCGATTGAGATAGAGATTACGGACTGCAATGCAGCAGGACTCGTTTCCAGGATTGAGGTACTCTTCTGCTGCACTTTTGTCACTCTGTGCCATGCATTGCTTTTCTAGGAAAAATAGTCAAACAATCCAGTAGACTCTAAACCCTAAACCCCAAACCTTAATCCCCTAGACAACTGAGTGTTGGTTCCATTGAGCTCAAAATAGGAAGTAGATTTCATTACTGCTGCTGATCTTGTAACTGGGGCTACTGTTGATCCACCTGCTGTACATTTTGAGAATTTCATCTCTCTGATTAGCTGCTTTTTTCTTCTGATTTTTTGATGATCAGGGATTACGAGCCTTTTTACCACTCTACAACCTTGTCAAGCAGCCAACAGGGTTCCTACCAGAGTGCTTAAAGGACTATGTATGTTGCTCACTCATTTGCTATTTTCTTACCTCTTGATGTTGGTGATGATCTTAATGTGGAACATGGTTTTGTGGAGTTTTCACTAATTATTATTGTTGCTCATGATTTTTTTTTCTGCAGGTGGGAAGACGCATGTGGGTGCAAATTACCACAATTCATGGGAAAAATAGCAACTTGGTTGTGAATGAAAAGCAAGCTTGGGTTAGCTTTCTCTGTTCATTTTACCAAAGCAGATTGCCAAACTTGAGCTTTCCATTGATTCCTTTGCAGTGGCCTGATGCATATTTAATAGATGCTGGTCATGACTGATAGTTTTTTCAATAGTATTCTGTGAGTTCCAGACAATGCTGGAGGAAGAAGACAATCAACTTGACACCCATTGAGACATGACGGTAAAATTTGGTAAGACACAGTGTTGTCAAAGTGCAACTCGTGATGAACTAAGAAGTAATCTGATTGATTTGCCTGCAGGTGTCACGAAATCTTCATTTGGGGACACTTGTTGCTGGAACAGTCGCAGAGGTTTATACATTTGGAGCTCGGGTCAAGATCAAGGACACAGATATAAGGTGCTTGTTTTGTAAAATCTGCATTTTGTCTCCTTGGATTCTCTTTTCCTACTACCCCTTTTGCTGAATGGGCTAAAAGCTAGTGCGAAAGATGTCTACGTGATTCTTGTCAGATAAATTATGAGGGACTGAAGTTTGCTGATATTTTCTTGCAGTGGGTTGCTTCACATTAGCAACATAGCACGGGCACACATTCCACAAGTAGAAGATGTTTTTGATGCAGGGGAACAAGTTAAAGTGATGGTTGTTAAGGCCCCATCCAACTGTAGAATTGCATTCAGGTGCTCCTTCAGCCTGTACTTTAGGACATAACACAGGTTTTTGATCTGTTGTATATCACTCTGTGCTTCTGGTCATGTTTCTGGTCTGGATTGCCACTAACCAGAATGAGAAGATTGGTGAACAAACTCATGTTTTTTTTCCAGGTTCACATCAGGAGGATTTAAAGTTTCTGATGAAAGCTGTCTCTTAAGTCTATGTTCTGCTTCTCGAGGAACTTGCAAATGGATTCTTGGCTTCCCTGTTGGTCTGAAACACGTCGATGTTGTGTGGTTGCAGCACGGCTGACTTAGAGAGTGAAGATGGTCTTATGCTAACTGATAGAGAGGTACAATCATCGTTCCACATCTCAGTCCTTTTACATGCTGAACAATGTCAAGTTTCATAATTCATGCGTATGTAGAAAGAATGTTTGCGATCATAGAACTCAGATCTTATGTTCTGTTTGGGTGATGTTTATGGTTGGACCTGTAGAGGGTATTCAGAGAGGCAGAGGTGATGGCTAAAGCATACAGGGATGCTCATCCTGCACAAGAAGAAAATTTCCTTCAACCAGTAGAATGTCTTTCAGACTCAGATGAACCAGAGCAGCCCATTGCCAATTGGGACTGGCTTGAGTTTGGAGCAAATCCAGAAACAGTATATTGACATCACACATTGACAACCCCCTTTCGAGGGGGAAATAGATAACCATTGTTACATTTTTTTGTCATGATTACAAGGTAGAGAATACACATGATGTGAAGAATCATCCTGAGGTTTGAAATCTATTGGCAGATTGTTCTGTTCGGCAAGAGTTTAAAATAGGCAGCTTGATCAATGGAATGATACCTTGTTTTGTGTGAACTTTGTGAGTAGTTCGAAGTAGAAGAGAGATCAGAAGCAGGTTACAGTGGCAGCTACCAACGTCAAGCTCTTGGGTTGTGCTCTTCTTACAGGATGTCCATGCATATAACTTAAAAAAACTCATTTATGGCTTCTTCATGCTCATCTCAATCTTCAGAACCCTGCAAGAAAAGATTGGGTCAGCTTATTATGTAGAGTCAATTGTACATTTGAATTAACTAACCAAGTTATGAAGAAATATAATCTCTTGTGATTCTGTTTTGAACAGTGCAAAGCCATTACACAAAGAATCAAACTTGTTCTCTATCCAAACTTGATCAAATTTGTCTTTGCCAATTGTACAATGCATGCAGGTACAATACCAACCATATGATTCATTGGTACATTTGCCTCGATGCCATGATGATTCTTCATCTTCCTATCAAAATTTTTAAAGCTTGTTCATCACACTCAAGTTGAGCATTGGATCAAGTTCTTGTTAGCTTTGTATGGTTCCTGATCCATTATCCACCCCAATCCTTTGAATGGTGCAATTCATCAAAGGTTCCGTGGAACATGCATAATCTCCAATCAACTTGTATGATAATGTTTTCCTCTTATACAATTCTTCCCTATTTTTGTGAATTTGAAACCAGTTCAATCATGCATGATTCTTGTGTCTCAAATTCATAATCCCAAAATACACAATTTGTGTCAACCATCCCTTACAACAAAGTTGAATGAATTTTATTGGACAATACTAATCCTCCCTCCCAAATACAATGACAAGGATTGAAATTAGAAGACCCATCAATCACACCTCTATTATTATAATGAGTTCTATCACATGTTTGAAACTAATTTGCCACTCTAAACTGGCTTTGACTTAAATACTTAAATACAAAGAATTGTTGCAAATGAAACTCAACAATTCTTACGATTTTTGAAGAGGTGCATCTACCTCATATATTTCCCCACCAATGCCTACTGGACTTAAAAATCCCTTGAATTGCTTTCAACAACTTAAATTGATAATATTTGTAATGATCTAACGCATAAACAACAATAGTTTCAATTGAAATACTCTCTCATATGTGTATTTTGCCTTTGCAAATAGGGACCTAATTTTTCATAAAGGAATTCAAATGCCACATGTGATACATGTATCTTTTCTTTGAAGATTGTTCTTATAAAGAAACCTAATACAAATTGATCAATAAAATCATATTGCATCTCAAAGGATCACACACTACACTCTCTTGTGTTCATAACATCAACCATGAGTTGCACCATCATGTGCAAACGTCAATACATGTGTATAATAACATAAACTTTTTTTCTTCTCTCACCGATGGTGAAAGATAATGTTTGTTAGATAGATAAAAAAAAGTGAAAGAAATCCTTCACCACTATATAAAATTAAAAAAATAAATTTAATAACATTTCAATGATCATTCTTTTATAAAATAAAATATTTGATAAATGTATAAATTTTTTATTAATAATTACATTGCTAATCTATATATTAAGATCTCAATTATTGTTTTGTTTTTGATTGTGATCAATCCCCCCAAAAGAAAAAGAAAAAGAAAAAAAAACTATGCTTATCAATTCATCCCCTCCTCAACCATACTCTTCCTCATTTGATATTTGTTCATCCCTCTCAACTTAAGAAAAATGGAAGGCTTAGAAATCGATCAACCCATAGGCTTAGCAAAATGGATGAACTAAAACTCCTTTTGGTCTAAATTCCCAAGGCATGGAAAGGTATTTTTTTCAATTTTTTGGTTTTCAATTTTGTTTTCTCTAACACCATATTCAAGAACAAAATTTCAATACTTTCCATCAATTTGCATCCTATTTCTTTTCCATTGAATTTGAATTTGAATTCAGTTCAAATGGCATGCAAATTCATTCAATATTTTGATTTGAATGAAATTGGATTTTCATAAAATCAACCCACTTTTTTCATCTATCAATAGAATACATCCCCTCCTCAATCATCCTCATCCATATAATATGTATTCATCTCTTCCGACCACAAACAAGGGAGAAAATTCAAAATTAAAAAAAAATCCAATAACAACACATAAATTCATTCATCCCCTTTCCAATCATCCTATTCCATCTAATATCTATTCATTTATACAATTTTCTTAAAAATGACAAAATTCACTAAAATAAAAAAGGGCGCTAACAAACAACCCTTGCTCAATCTCATCCCCTTTCCCATCACCTTGTTCCATGTAATCTCTAGTCTTCCATCCATAGCTTCCAACCAAAAAGAAGAAGATGATTTTTTTTTTTAAAACAAAATTCACTTTACAAAAAAAGGTGCCAAGAACAACTAATGTTTAAAAAATTTCAACAAAAAAAAATTTGCAAAAAATTTGCAAAAAATAGCAAGATTTTCTTAAAAGCATAAATTCAACTAAATTGGCTGATGTTTTAGAAAAATTCGGCAAATGTTGAATCTCTATCACAAAATTGAAAAAAAGAAAGAAAAACCTGACAACAACACTTAATCCAATTCATCCTCTTTCCCATCATCCAGTTCCATTTAATATCTATTCATCCATCCATCCATTCATCCCTTCCAAGCCCCAAAAAAGAAAAAGGAAAAAAAAGAGTAGAAAATCGATCACAAAATCCACTAGATTTTAGTCACCATTTCTTTCAGAATTTTGTTGTTCCTTTTACACAAACGAACGAACGAACGAACGAACGAACGAACGAATAAATTTGTGCTTCTTTGTGCTACGCCTGAATAGGTCGAAAGTTAGGGTTTGCTTGCTTCCCAAAGCAGTGAAGCTTTGGACGCCGTGTGGCGAAGGACAGAGAGAGGTGCGTGTTTTTGTTTGTGTTTCTTCTTCCTGGTGTGTGGAAGGAGAAAGAAGGGAAAGAGCAGCAAAGGGAGACGGAAAGAAAAGGATTCGGAAGTGAGAGTTTTTTTTCTGGTGGTTTTTCTTCTTCTTTGGTTTGGTTTTTGTTGCGCGAGGAAATCATTTTTGTTGTTGTAAAAGGAGTTTGTAGAAGCTTGGGATTTGGAAGGTGGAAAAAAAGAAAGAAAGAGAGAAGAAAATGGCGCAGCAGCAGCAGCAGCAGCAGACAGGGAAACCATTGCCGCAGTTGGATCAGAACAGTACCAAGGAGCTTAACCTCACAGTTTTACAGAGGATGGATAGACATGTGGAGGATATTCTCACCACTGCTGCACATGTTACCTTTTATCAGTTCAGCGTGGAGGATAGCCAGTGGGTAAGAGAATTGCATTTTCTTTCCTCATCATCCTCCCTCCCTCCATCCCTCCCTCCCTCCGCTGGTTTTTCCTGGTTGTTCTTCTTTTAGGTCTTTGCTTCTGTGGTTTTGGCCGGTTTTCTTTTGTGGTGAAATTCCTTTGGTGCAAGCGGAGAAAGTGTGCATAAAAAGTGCTGAGGTTGCAATTCAAGAAGGCCTTAGCCATTGTAGTAAAGTAAGTAAGGAAGGATTAAGGGAATGTAAATGAGTGGAGGAGAACTTGCAAGGAGGAAATGAAACAAAACTTTTTGCTGGTTATAGGGTTTTCTGTAATGGCTCACCTGAGAGGCTTCTGGTTTTCAACGCACTGGGATATGTTTCTCGAATTCTGCCTGATGTTTTACATCTGTGACACAGGTTAAGATTTTAGGGTTTCTGTTGTCCAGCACCTGGAAATGTAGATTTGGCTGGCCTATTCTAAGTGTCTGGAGTGCTCATCTGAGAAGCTTCTGGTTTTCAGTGCACTGGGATATGTATCTAGCACCAAGGGGATATGTAGATTTGGCTCACCTATTCTAATTGGGAAAGGAGCTCTTTGTGAGTGAAAAAGTGTGTCACTGGTAGTTTGTTTCGTCTGACCTTATTTTGCATTATGCCTGCTGCCATAGCTCTGGTGTAGAGCTTGGAGGAAAAAAGTAATTTCTTAGTTAAGATTCTCTTTGGCCTTGATGAGAACTCTCTTTTTTCTGTGCAATAGTTATTATTGCAACCTTGGGTTGATAAATAAGAGGGCCTCATGTAATTCAAGTGCTCATCAAATGTGTTGATTTTGGCTTTGTTCTCTAGAATCTGGGGTGATGTGGGATGCTGCTGTATATGAGCAGAATTGAATTTCTTAGATGAATGTGAATGAGCATTTGTAGATACACACCATGCACAACTAGTTTTAGATGTGAAAACTCCAAGATACTGAACAGGAATAAAGGTATGTTAAATGGACTATTATGTCTTGTCAACTTAATCATGTGTTGTGTTTGAATAGATTTTAGAAGTGCATATCAACATTATGTTCTATTCTGCCTCCTTCATTCAACAAACAATCTTGTTGTTTTGCCAGTAAGATTCTGGAAGTGGGGTTACTTGACCACATAACAATCATATCTGGCTTCTTGAAAGAGCAGATGCAATTGCTAATGTTGATTGTTAGGGTTTTGCCCTTCTCAGTAGTTGCATTACTGTGAATTGGAGTCCTTACGGACACAAGTGTCCCAAGCAATCTGGAGAGTAAGGAAGGTTTTTTGGTGTATTCTTTTATATAAGTATGATGGAGATTACACATTAAGCAGTCATCACACAATAAGTTCTGACTTGTGTATGTTAGGGGGATAGACTGAAGTGCTAACAATCTCTGCATTCTTGATCACAGAGTCGTAAGGATGTGGAGGGTTCACTCTTTGTTGTAAAACGGTGAGTTACATATCACCCTGTTGTTGTTGTCGAAGTATCTTCTGTAGGACAGTTGGGGTACCATTCTGTTATATTTCCCTCTAAAAGGAGGAGTGCCTTCTTGCAGGCGGACACAACCTCGCTTTCAGTTTGTTGTTATGAACCGGCGCAGCACAGGTCTGTTCTTAGTCGCAAAGTTTCATCCTAAAATGCATAAAGTGGTTTGGAGGAGTTCCAGTTTGTTTGCAGATGACTCAATGCTGTATGCTTGGGAAGTTTGTCATGCAAATCTTTGATCAGGCCATCAATGTTTGTGGTCTTAATAACTGTGCTTATTGTTTGAGCACTCATGTGGGAAATGGTGTGTTGCTGCAAAACCAGGTGAAGAAAAGAAAGATTGGTGGATTTTACTCAAAAAAGAATTAAATGGGGTTTGTGTTGGGGGGGCAAACAGATAATCTTGTGGAAGATCTGCTGGGTGAGTTTGAATATGAGGTACAGGTTCCTTATCTCCTATACCGCAATGCTGCACAGGAAGTTAATGGCATTTGGTTCTACAACCCACGTGAATGTGAAGAAGTCGCCAAGCTTTTTCAGAGGTTACTTGGCACCCTTCTTCCTTTGTGTTTTCACTCTTGGACTTTGATGTTATCTTGCTCAAAATATGCAATTACAACATAGTATGTAGCAAGTGGTACATATGCTATGTGACAATGTCTGCCAACTTAGGGTTGTTGGTAGACAAGAATTTAGGGTTTAAGAGCCATGGGACAGTGTGTCTTTCTGTGATCAGTTTTCTAGGTGTGGGTTCAGGGTGGCTTTTTTATGTTCTGTCTAGAGGTATACTGCAGTATGGATCTCAAATATATTCTATTGAAATTCAAGTATTGTTACTAAATTAATGCTTGTAGGATTGTTATCTGTTACCGTTGGTGGAGCTTCAACTGTTTTGTGGTGTGATTTGTAGGATTCTATCAGCCTTCTCCAACAAGCCCCAGAAAGCGAATTTGTTCTCCTCACGGTGTGCTTTCCTTTCTTGTCCTGTTCTCTTTGCTTTTATTTCTTCTCAGGGCAAGGGATCCATCTGAGGACAGCTTAATGGATACCTTTTGAGTAAATGTAATTAAATGTTCCATGATTTCATCCTACTTGCATAGTTTGTCATGTGGCAGTTGGACCATTCTTCTTTGAACTGTGGAACAAGCATAATCTTAGTTAGTAACTTCACAACAGCTAGATGTGCCTTTTGACATACATTAGTTGTGCAAGACCCGATCTTTTGCTGTTGTTCTTTTTCTCTGTGGAGTTTTGAACTCAGATGCAAACTACAACTTGACATTTTAGTGCTTGCATGTTTGGATGGGTGGATACAGCTCAGAGTATCAAGAGCTGGAACCGATGGCAGCAATGATAGAGGGTCCACTTGAACCATCCGCAGGAGCTATATCCAGTGTGACTGAGGGACCTGATGAGCCTCTGGAGCGTTTTTTCAGTGTATTCCTCTCTACCTTCCCTGATTTCTAAGTTGACTAACAGTATTTCCTTATAATTTTTCTGTGAAAGTTAGGGCTTCCTCAACAACCAACAGTATATGGCAATGTAGTGTTTCTTCTCATTCACTATCTGTTTGTTGGCGATTTTTGCAGTTCTGGTCTCAATTTTGCATTTATTGTAGTTAGTCTTTATGTGTGGAAGCAGAATGCAGTGCGTATTAGCAGCCCGGACATAACACCAACAACTGTTCCACGACCTGCTGCAACAGCTCATGCATTGCCACCCCGCCCTGCCATAGTGGCCTCCCCAACCATTGCTCCTAAGCCAGTACCCCCATCAACAGCCTCACTCCCACATTCATCCCTAGCACCTTCTCTCTCTCCTGACACTCCCAGCAGCAGCAACACAGTACGCACAACTCTCATACCACCAGCCTTTTTCGTCCCTCCACCTCGCACATCAGGCCCTACTGCCCCTCCATTGGCCACTTCAACACCCCCACTGCAATCTGCACCCCATGGTGCTCCTTTGCTTCAACCCTTTCCCCCACCTAATCCTCCTCTTTCCCTTGCTGCACCAATGTTGCACAGTGGGCCTATTACAAGGGAGGGTGTCCATGATGCACTCTACCGTCTGTTAAAGGTAAAGCTTTATTCACCTGAAGTGTGTGGTTTTAACCAGTTTAAGGTACAGTGTGTGCACTTGACAATGTGGAATTGATTCCAGGATGAGGAATCAAGGATCAGACCTCAACAATACTACTGAATTGTGCTTTCTTTCTGGGTGCTGTATAATTTCTGTGTGCGTTGAGCTAGCCAGCATCATGGCTCAGTCTTCCAGTTAGCTCTGGACTTGTAGCATAAGACTCAGTATGTTGGTTAATGTCTGACATTGACTTCACCACTGCCAGTTAGCCAATTAAGTTAGTGGAAGTGTTGCAATAACTACTGACTACCACACATGTTGCCTCTGATGGGTCCTGAATGAATACACAGTTGGTATGGTTATGCTGCTCTTATTTTTAAAAAATTATTTGTACTCTATTCCCCTCTTGTGTTTCCTAGTTAGGGGATTTTCCTTCCTCCACCCTGCTGTATGCTCTCTTACCTTTTGGTTAAAAATTTCTCCAACCTTATTTTCCTGTCATTTTATGAATTCTCATCAGGTGGCCTTCAATAATGAAGTATTGAGAAGTTCTCGATTCCTATTAAGATGTTAATGTTATTTAACTGGAATTGAAGCAAACCAAAGGATGTTGTATTGTGATGCTGCAAATTTGTTTCCTGTCAATATCTTACTATACTTCTGTTTTGCTGCATGGATGCTGAATATGGTGGAAGTTGGAAAAGTGGAGATTCATTATGTTCTTTCTACCAAGGATAGCATTTGTGACAATTGGGAGACTGAAAAGAAATTTGTGACTCTGGAATGGGTGCTTGCAGAATGAACATTTCATAGATATGGTATACCGGGAGATGGTGAATGCACATTCAACATGAGGACCATGAAATCAGCACCCAGCTCTACAATCCTGCTCATGGAAAGCTACTCTGTGTGCTGTGTTAGTGCAGTAGAATGCTATATCTAGCCTATGTGGATTGGAACCCAAGGATTGCTGTCCTTTATGACATAGATGATCCTTGCTAGTGGACCCATAAAAAGACATGGCCCCATGTTTTTTGGGTGGACTCAGCTTTTCCCATTTCATGTGTACAGAGGATCCAAATGCATAGTTATAGCTTTTGAAAACTGGGGTCCACTGTTTCAAAGGAGCTCTCAAGACAGGAATGGAGTGTTTTGTGCATCTTTTCAACATCATATGTATCAATATTTTGAGTAGGATGACCTATGAGTTCTTTTAGTTGTGTAAGCTCAAGCACAATATGATTGCTATGACAGCTGCACTTTGACAACTATTGATTTGACCTGGACAGTATCTGCAGTTACTTGAAGAGGTTATGTTGAGCCTGAAATGAAACTGGGTGTCACTGGCCACCATGGTGGTCTGGCACACAGGTTCTTGTTGAGGTGGGCAACTGTACTTCTCAGTACTTCTCTGTCCAACTGTATTTAGTTAACTTGGGAGTGACATTCTTCACATTGATCTTTTTGCTGTGGAAACATAATCTCATATGACAAAGAGTAATTCATATGTGGTGCACTGATATTCTTGTCCTGTGGGGTTCTGAATTGGATGGTTTCTTTTTTTCTTTGGTCTTGAGAGGTTCACGAATCAGATGGCTGTTATGCTTCATGGAATTGGAAGTTTATGATGATGATCTGGAGTCTTGGCCAATAAGGTTCAGGAATTTTGGATAAATGCTTATTGTTTGATCCAAGAGGGTTCATGATTGGGATGGATGTTGATCTTTCTTGTTCAGTAAGCTCCTCAAATTGAAAGACTGCTGATAATTTTTTATGATCCAGGTCCTGTGAATTTGATGGTTTTTAAAATTGTTGAATTTGAGAATATAAATGGAGTAGTATTATCATTATGAAATATATCATTATCATGATATAAGAGGCACAATTTCAGAAAGATTCTTACTTGCATCAGATCATTATTGGTGTTGTTGAAAGAAAAAATTGGTTGCATACTCGGATGTTACATGATATTGTCAATGTGACAACACCAAATAGTAAGCACATTGCTTGTCCATGCAGCACTATTCAAAGCAAGTGGCAAAGCATAAATTGGTGTCCAAATTGGTTATGTTTGAATAAATTGTGAACTAATTTGAACATCAAGTCAAAAGCCCAAGTGGTTGGAATTTGCAAAGGTTTTGCAAAGTGGTTGTGGGTTCAATTCACCACTCTGTCATGCTAGATGTTATACCTTATTATACCCAATACTAAGTTATCACCAATGCCCAATATCAGGTTGGAAAGTGCTTAACCCCTTCAGGACACCAGGTCAGCCAAGGCAAGGTTCTTGTTCCAAGTATAGCTAGGCATTTTGGGGAGGCCTTACATAGCAACTCAAGTCAAAAATTGTCGGTGGACCTGCTTTAATATGACAATGCATTGGCAGTCCCTCTAGCCCTTCAGGCCTATATCGCAAGTCACATTGTTAGAATGGGAGCCTTGAATTGTTTGGGAAATTAACTTCTGTAAACTGGCACTTAAATTTTGTCATTCTTATATGCAAATTTGGCCCTGGGAGACTTTAGACAAGGGTCCAAGGTCCAGGGACCAATGAATTCAAGCAATCTTATTTATCAAAAGCTTTAAATTGGTCCCAAGCCCTTTAGACGAGGGCCCAAGACCAAAAAGTGTCAAATTGAGGCTGAACCTACATGGCATCTGTTTTGGAGGGAAAATCAATTGGTTCGGACCAAAAAACAGTGCTAAAAGGAGAGCTCCTGATTTGGAAAAGCAAGAATCAGGCTAGGGACCAAGGTAACGTCCAACTCAAGGATTCAATTTGCTTCAAATTGGTCCAAATTGGTTTCTAGGATTCCTAGGGTCCAACCCTGGACCCTTGTCGCTAAGCTTTGTACCTAGGTGCGAAGAAAGCATTTGTTGCCAAATGAGATTCTTCAAATCTATGCCTTAAATTTATTTTTAAGGTGTTGCATATTAGTGAACTAATACTCTTATGCTGCATGCAAACAATATGCAAATTGCAAGGAGCTTTAAACAGGAATTTGGAGTTTTCAACACATCATTCTCTGATTTTACTCGGAGGTTTTATTCAAGGTGCACAAACCCTAACAATTGTGTGTACAATTTCAACCTTACATGATCTCCTCCTCGTACTAACAGACAGGGTTATGACACATTCCTTGTGCTTTTTGTTTTTGGTTTTGTTGTGGTATCATCAATTTCCAATTGTTTCACTTGCAAGCTTGCACTACTTGATCTTGCCAACACTTCATTCTTAAGGATGGAGTTTAGATTGAAGAGGGAATGAAAACACTCAGTGGGCAGTAGTGCGCATTCAGTGTGTCAAGGAATCAAGGCTGAGTGTTGTTCTGATTTGCAACAACTGAATTTTATTTGCTTGCTGCAAAGACCTTCCTTCTTGGGCTGACGAGTTAATATTGCTGAAAGAGAAAGGAAGAAGCAAAAAACTGAGGACCTCAAGCTGCAGCAAACTTTGCACACTTGCAATAATAGAATCTCAAACACACACATCTCAAGGAAGGCTCTTTATTGACCTACAGGAGTTTGAGAGGGGACAATTCTCATCTGTTTTGAGGTGCCCTTCAATATTTGACAATTTTTGCAATTCATGAACTTCACAGCATGAGCACCCTGAATATGTATGTATATATATGTACATGTGGCACAACGCAATTGCGTTTCTTAGAGGAGAAATTTTTCAAAACACACTCATAGTTTCATGAAATAAAAGGGTTGTTACAAAACAACTCTCCAATGAAAGATACATACATACATGCTTTTGTTTCCAAAGTGAATTGTCTGGAAAGGAAGTCTTCTTCCTTCAAAACCTATTGAAAACGTCATGAAAGGTGCAAGCTTCAAAACTCTGCAGATAGCAAGAGACAAAAGTGAGGCCACTCACCGAATTTCCTCTAGAAAACTGACATTGCAGAGCTTTACTATTTTTAGGTCCACTCTCCTCAATGCTCAAACCCAACCTTCCAGAAGAGCAGAAAATGTGGGAAATTCTCCACAGAAAAGCAGAGCATTGTGCAAGTTTCTTCCAAATTTGCTTGGAAGAACATCATGTTCTTTGAACAGGAAGGGGTGAAATTGCACGATTTCTTTGCAAGCTGTACTTTTGTCTGCATAATCAAATGCAGAAAAAGTTCCTCAATGGATGAGACACACCTGAATAGTGTTGATTATCATAGTTGGTAATAACACCCCTCATGTACTGATTGCACTAACAAATTTCCAATTTATTGAATGATGATGTAGGCTTGTCTGGCTGTTAAGAATTCTTTCTCTACATGCTTTTGCTGGTTTGTATTTGGGTGCTTTTGGAGAATCCATCCACTATATGCACGTCCCCAAATTGATTTTTATTACTCAACCTGAATTGTTGCTTCACTTGTCCTACTCTGCTGTGAAGAATCTGTATGGAATTTTGTTTTATTGATGTTCCTTGCATCATGCAATGTTGGCTACCTTGTACAACATCTTATCCATTGTCTAAGGTATCAACATTTGACGGGATGGTTCTTTCAGGTCAGCCTGATCTTAGCAGTTAGAAATCAGGACAGAGATGGCTGAACTAGTAGCCAGAGATGCTCGAATTGCAGTCAGGCGTGCACGTGTTGCAGCTCGCCTCCTTGCTGCCAATTCCACTCAGAAAGATTGTAAGTTTCCTCACTCTCGCCCTCCTCCTCATGTGCAACATATTCGAACGGGTTATGATGTCCAAATTGGTAGCAGCAACAACAAAAAAATTCAAGCAAATTTCTTCCACTTTTGAACATGAGTTACTCACTGCAAAAGTAGGATGAACAGGCAAGGATTCTCTAGCATAACATCTATTGTCTTCACAACTTCTCCTTGAAGGGTCTTACCATCCATTCACTTTTCTTTAAAGCATCTATCTACTTGCATGTATGTTCTTCTGACCACAACCTCTTATGTCATTTATTACCCACAAAAATCTGTGTTGATAGATCTGCACCAACATACCTCCTGGCAGGTTTTCTGCCCATGCTTGGACCCATTTTGTTAAGCTTCCAACCTGATTGATAATACTTTCTTCTTCAAGGTCTTTTTTGCAGCAACATTGCTACTATTTTATGCTTCCTCTTGGAAGTCTGTAGGTTGATCTCATTGAATTAACCATTGCACTTCCCTTCCACAGATAATAAGCTTTTGTGACAATGGTCCTACTTTCAACTGCAGATCATTGACAAACTCTGAGGAGTTAATAGTTCTCAATCATGTGCCTACTCACTACATTCAGACAGAGATACAAAGACTTTGGACAATTGATAACACTACTTCTTCCTGTGTGGAATGAACCTGCAGATAGAAAGTCAAGAGCAGAAGTTGACAAGGATGCAGGTCCAGGGGACAAGCAGTTGTCAAAGAGTCTACACAGCCTTGCTGATCTTAAGGTATGAGAATCTTTTTGTGTAGCCAGCATGATGAGGTACATAAGATCTAGAAGAAAATTTTCCTTCCTTGCAAAAGACTCAAGTGCAAAATCTACAAACACTTTGTTGTAGATGTGTATGTAGTCTAGCTGCAAAAAAAGATATAATACCCCAGAAGAGTCTTCCACACCTTAGTCCTGTTCTAAGATGCCTGTGGTAGAAGAAGAAATCATTATGCATTGTGTGCATCCTTTTGAGCATGAGAACACAAAATTCTCTTAGAACAACATCATCTTTCTTTCGAATTCCCACATTTGACAACTTCTTCCCAGAGGAGGCGCTATGATGCATGTACAGTTCCATGTGTGCAGGCAAAATTGGAAGATGAAATTAAGGCCCTGAGAGATACAGTTGACCTTCAGGAGTATGAACATCGCATGGCTGAATCCAAATATCAAAAGGTATATCCAAGCTCTCAAGAACCTTTTGCTCAATTTAACTTTGCAGTAGAATTGCAAGTTGAGACATAGAGATGGAGTGCTTTGATGCTTGAGGACTTAGAGTACGTATGATATGTTAATCTAATAGTTGATGTGCAGTCTTCCTTAATGAAGATAAGGGCTGCCTTCCTGTGAGTTATTTGGAACAAAGTGCATTATACTGCTTGTCTCTTTAAGTCATTTTGATGTTCCATGACAGGACCTGAAGAAACGGATTGAAGAAGAGGTAGAAGAAACTACCAAGCAGAATGAAGAGATAGCTCAAAGATGGAGCATAGTAACTGCTCTGGAAGTCCCACAGGAGCTTGCTAAGCAGATTGAAGCACAGCACCAGGTATTTTGGTGAACTTTTTGCTGCATGTGCATCTTTGATTAGCTAAACAATTCTCCTAATTCAGTTTCCTTTGAATTAATAGCTACGCAGGATGGATTGTCTCATGTGTAACTTGTATGCCTTTGATGATTGACTTTGAACAGGCTTGCAATGCTGTCCTGAATTCTAAAGACAAAGTCATTCAAGAGATTTGTGCACAGCTGAAAGCCAAAGATGTAGAGTATAGTCTGACAGTTGAGCAGCAGGCCATAGACATGAACAATTTGATGGCAACCATGTCACGTCAGGTTTGCAGTCTCCTGCTCTGTCTGTCTGTCTGTCCATCTATCTCTCTGTGTGACTCTCTTGCATGTGCTCTGTATGTGTCTACACATAGGCTGCTCTGGACATTGTTTCTTGTGAACAAGGCTTAATCTTTTGTTGTTATGGCAATCTTACTGTTCAGGATAGGCTAACACTAAAGACAGCTATTCTCAGGCAGACATGACAATGAGACAGAAGTAGTTTCAAATACTATGACAACTTCTCTACTGTATTTTTGAGCATTGCTGACATTGAGGAATGAAGTGAACAATGAAGCTCTGAAGCTTTCTTACTCTTCTTACAGCTGATTGAGACCTGAGGAGGATTGATATCTTTCCCATGTTTTCATGGCTAGGTGGCCACATTGAGTGAGACCTATATTGCAGAGCTTCATACAATTGAAATTGCTTTTCTTGAACAACGCCAAACTCTTCTTCACAGGTGTCTCTCTTCCCAAGCTTTTTCTGAGAGGCTTGCAGAGATTTGAGCATAATTTTCATATGGCTATATTCTCAGCAGGTTTTTATTTTCATTTAAGTCATTGGTATGATCTATGAGCAATGGATCTCATCTCCAACATCTTCTAGATCTTGAATCTGGGGCAAACACTAAGTAAAATCTTGAGACAATCTTCACCAGCTGAGTTTGGAGTCCATGCATGCTACTGAACTGCTGTTGAACCATTGACTGATGTTTGCTTTTCTTCTTCTTGTCCAACCTTGTTGTATTTCACCACAAATTATGAGCATTGACTGCTTCTTACTTCCATCTGCAGCAATAAGTCAGAGATGGCAGCACTCATAAAAGAACGGCTGGCTATGGAGACAACATTCCAGGAAGACATGCAAGCCCGAAAAGAAGAGTTTGCAAAAGCATTGGATGACATACGGGATGCTGATGCTGAAGAATACAACATACTTAAAGTGCGACTGGAGTCTGACTTGCAGACTCTGGAGCAACACCATGCAACCATGCAGGCACTTCACATCAGCTCCAATTCTAAGTTTCTCTCTCATCTTTGAGCACTCATCCCTCAAAGCTCTGTTTGTTTTTTTCTTGATTGGTTCAGTATAATTCTTCTGAAATACTTTCTGATTGTTGCTGTTAACAGGCAGTCTATCAGTTTAATGCTGAGAAACTAGAGTACAATCATTTGGTCTTGATAGAAAGGGACCATGAAAACTACATTACAGCAAATCAGCAGAAGAGAAAACTAAACAAGCAACGTGACACATTGTGTACTCTCAAGGGCAGACATTCAGATCTGGAGAAGTGGTTTATTGATCAAAACTCCAAATTAACAGATGATTTTGCGCGTGTCACCAAATTGTTGCAAGACCTGCAAACCAAGGAGCATGCACTTGAACAAGCACATGCAAGTTTGCGTCGCCAATTCTTTTGCATGCACCAACGTGCACTTTCCCTTCTTGTCTCTAAAGTGCTCCAGGTGCGTGCATCTCTCTCTCTCTCTCATAAACACTCAATTGATGAAGAGGAAGTCGCAACTCAAATTTCAGGCACTTCGGTGCAAAACAAAGGTATACGTGATACTAATCTTCAGTTCAAAGTTGAGGGGGAAGAGAGAAAGGGACAGCCTTCAACCATGAGATTGGCAGCTACATCTATTGCTCTTGGATCAGGGTTCAACACCTCTTAAGCTGCAAAACTTGATCCTTGTTGTCTCATGCTCATAACAAGAACATGTGAATGGCTCTATCCTCCATGATCTGGAGGGGAAAGCAAAATTGCAGGCACAATATTTTCATGTTGTGTGTCTGCATTCATTGTCAATTTATCCAAGTTATTTGGACATAAATGTATTGTTCTCCAAGAGAAACCAAGCAAACACATCTCTTTTGTGTGGGTTGAAGAATCAAAGTCATGTACCTCTGCCATGCTTTCAAAGTCTTAGATTGCTGATGTATGAATCCTGAATCTGGGGCAGATCATCAAGACTCCTCAACTCAGTGCTTGTCTAGACTGTGCTAGAATTCATGGAATGATAAACAAAAGATTGAAACCATATTGTGCTTCACAGGATTTTTAGGCAGGGTACATGGAATATCCTGTTTCTACTCTACTTTGTGACTCAATGTCAGGTGCAATTTCTATGGGAGAGAGTGGAGGAGAAGTGTTTGACATCAAACACCTTGCACTTCTCTAAAACATGGATCAGAACTCACTAGTGGTTCAATGGATTCTCATGGTTAAGCCATGCTCTTAGAGGGAATCTATGGGTTCCAATCTATTGCCAAAGGTGGTGGTAATGGAGAAACCAAAGGAGACATCAAAATTGGCACCAATTTTGTAGCTTGGCTCTCAGGATTGGCTCTGGGTGGAGGGGGGAGATTGAACAGGCTGACAAAGACATCCATGAGCACCAACTTGGATGGCGGTGGCGAGCTCCAAGTGACCATATTTTTATTGAGTTGGGTTCTGACACACTCCTCAAAGCTGAAGAGGAAAAAGTGGAAGTAGCACCTGAAGTGGTTGATGATTTGGCTATAACCATGAGGAAAGAAATCTACTCAACACTGCTTGCAACATTATGCAGTGAAGCATTCTTCCTTGTTGATGAAAAGACAAGAGAAAAACTACCATCCTTGTCACCTTCCCTGCAAGATTGGGTTCAATGCCAGTCTATATTGCAAGCTCTTGGAGTGCAAAATGGTGCTAGTCTAGAGAAACTACGTATTTCTCTTGCAGGTGTGTTTGACTCAACTTTTTCCTAAAACCACAAGATTGAACCCACATTTTGTTATTTCTTTTACTTGTTTTCAATGTCATGCATAAAAGGTAGCCTAATTCTGCACAACGTGTTTTGGGTGATTTGGTCTTGACATGCCTTCCATCACACCAAACATTGATGTGATGTTTTGATGTATTGCAGGGAGAGGAGAAAAGTCACATAATTGCATTGACAAGAAACTTGTTTCATTCTTGGAAGAAGCACAAGCTGCTGATGATAACTCCCAAGAAAGTTCAGAGCCAGAATATGACCCTAGAGGCCCCCCTGGTACTAAACTCACCAAGAAAGACATCATCAAATTGAAGTGGGAAAATTACTGGAGAAGCTTCACAACTGTCATCAATGCAAAAGTGTTCCGCATCTGGGGCATTCTTGAGCAAGCTCTTATTGCTTACAATCGTCTTCTGAAGGAACGGTGTGTTCTTATGTTGAAAATCCCTTGGAGCTTGGTCATTTCTGCATTTATGTTCAATGAAGCATTTGAAGGCAAAGAACAAAAACTAACTGAGGCTTCACTGGGTGTGGGTGGGGGTACATATGGGATCCAGCAAGTTGATCACATCAGAGGTAATTTCCTTAAGGGAGCAAAATGCAGCCCTACGCCAGGCATTGCACCAATGTTTGAACAAGGTTTAGTTCATCACACTTTCCTTTGTCAAAGACTATCATCCATTGTGTGTTTTTCATAATCTTTTACTTGAGATGAGAACTGTATGAACTAATTCTATTCTTAATCTGGTCAAAGGATTGAAACTGATGATTTTGATTCTTTGGTATAGAGACAACTCAAATTCACAAATGCCAAAACATTTCATTCATTTGTTGCACAAATTCTGACCAATGTCAATCAGGCCATATGCCTGTCATGTGGTTTGACTGGAAGTTACAATAAATAAGCTCATTAGACCAACGGCCAAAGTAACTAGGTCCTTTTTGCAGGGCCAGAAAATCTCTTGAAAGAGTGTTGATGTTTGGCAAAGACTGAACATTCCAAGGTGGGCACAACACAAATAGGCATGTTGTGCAAAAGGAGTTGGAGATGCAAAGTTGTCCAGACAGTTTGCCCGGCAATTTGCTGTTGGCATTTATAGAATGTATTGTATGTCATATATAATTTTAGGTGTTTATTTAGTACAATCCAAGCATTTACAGAATGTATTCCATCATCTCTTATGCATTTCAGGTGGTGCAATTCAGGTGGTCATTAAGTACACAATCCAAGAAGAGACACAACTTGCAAGATCTAACATGTTTTCACAAAAACAAATTACAAAACACATGGCTTACCAAATCATGACATCACTGGCATTAAAAACTGTGTAATGACCTATTGCCAACCCATTTCAAACTCATAGCATGTTTGTAATACAACAGTAGCAAAGTCATATCAATGTCCTATAACTAGAGATGCAGAAGGGACCTAATCTAACCATTGAGAAGACAAACTACTGGCATCCTCAATAGTCCATGCAAAAGAAAATCACCATCTCCAAGTGATTAAAGCAATTGGCATCTGTGACTTTGATTGGTCTCCCACTAATCAATCCCAACAATCAAATTTCCTGCAATGAGCTTTGTGGAGTATGACAGTTCCCACATGCCTGCCAGATTCTAAACTAGATGTCCAATAGCAGCAAATTTCCTGCAGCATAGCATTTTTCAGGCTCCACTTCAAGAATCCCATGTGCAACACTCTCTCCCAGCTTTGCATTAGCATGAATTCTGCAAGCATTCCCAAGCTAAGCCTTCCACACAGCCATGGCTAGTTTATAGAGCATCAACCCTGATCATACCCTCTGCTTGATCATCACCTTAATAAGCACTAGACATCATTTTTGGTGAACAACAGAGTTTTCTATCATAATACTTGACATCTAGACATGATCCATTGAATAACTTCTAATGAGCTACAGAAGCAAAATTCAAAGTCTGTTTCACGCCAGGAAGATATTACATGCACAGTACCTCAGTTTGAGATTTGATACAAATCTACAGGATGTGCTTGTCAAACCCAACTATTAAGTCCCATAGACAAGAATTATGGGCAAAAGGCATATCTGAAGCATCTACAGATGGTACTGTGGAGTGGGTGAGCCAAAATTATCTAAGTGCCACCTGTGTTGCTATGAGAATCCAGGTCAATCTCCACTTGCACATCCATGGCAACCACAATGCACACACTCAACAACTTTTTCTTCCCGCAGATGCTTGGGCACACGGCACACACATGTTGTCCCAAAGTTGTGGTCACGGGGTTGAATGCACCGTAAACAACAAAGGCGCTCATAGCCCGACTGCCAGACCACAGACTAGTCAGTATCATATCTGAGTTCTATGATATGATATAAATCAAACCTGGCTACACTGTCGTATAATTTCCATGACTAGCATCAAAAGAATTCAGATCAGGCAATTTCTGGAGGAATACTCCACAGATTCTTAAAAGAAGGTAGCCCTAGCAAAACACACACAATCCATCCAAATGGTTCCAGCTGCACTTCAGAACAAATCCAGCAGTCCTGGCCATAACAAGTGCAGCCTAAGCAACAAAAACAAAATGACACGAAGCAAAAGACCTTCTTCCACTTGGCAATAAGATTCTTGTCGGCATGGCCTTGTTCTAAGCAGAAGTCAAAGAGCTCCCTGGATATTGCTTTACGGCGGTAGAACAGATCATAAATATATCGGCTCTTCTGATGTGAGATTTTGAAGATAGGCCATAGAGCCTCACACTTCCTCTTTCCCTCATGGGTCTCATTCTCCGCTGCAACCACCAATCCATTCCATCTCTCAAGATCGACTTCAGTATATACTCACTGCCCACAATTGTATGATGTTTTCCTTATGAATCCTGATATGCACCACAAGATGTGACAATACAGAGACAAAGAAATAGTCCACACACATGACAGATGACAGTAGAGGTTCTGAAACCATTTTGTGTAACAGTATAAGTGTCATGGATCCTGACGAGTCAGAACTATAGTTGTCTTAAGTGGCCTGAGGTAATGAAACCCTAACCCTCAACAAGAAGACCTTGAGATCACCACCAAATGACTCTAACGTCATTATCCGTGTCAAGCTACTGTCCTTTGCGCAAACATCCAGACAACTGTATACGTGACAACAAAATAGATCTCTCAACAAAGTCGGCGTTTGAAACTTCGGCCATCGTCTCATCACAGCAATTCCTTACAGCTCACGGAAGAACCAAAAAACCTTACACCACGCATGTAACTAGTTAGCTGCTGTGGCAAGAACGTGGTGTCTAACCTCTGAGAGAGAGAGAGAGAGAGAGAGAGAGAGAGAGAGAGAGAGAGAGAGAGAACTAAACGCACCTTCACGCATCTTGGACTCGAGCTCACGCAAAGTCGGTTCAATAAGCTCCCATCCTTCGGGATACACCGTCCTGTTTGTGCGCACCTTAGGCATCCTGAGGAACGTTCAATCGCGGTCCGACAACAGATTCCGCTTGCAAATCCGCACTGCCTCTGAAGGTCCTCAGCGTCCTCGCGTCCTTTGTTCGCTGAGAAATCGCAAAACCTCTCAACAGAAGACGAAGCTTGTTGCATTTAGAGTTAGGGTTAGGGTTTGTGAGGGTAGTAACATAGTTCTCTAAAAAAAACAAAAAAAAAAAAAAAACCCCCCTCCTGATGGCTTTTTAATGGAAACCCCTCTTAATTGCCTTTAAGAGAAAACCCTTTTAATGGCTTTTTCTCCTCTTCTCTTGTTTTGTTTGTTGGCTTTGCCTAGCAAGGAAAGGATATTGTGTTTAGATTCATTATAGAGTATATAGTAGCTTAAGAGATTTTGGCTCCTAGGTAAGTAGGTCTATTTTTATATGAGGATTTTTGAAAGATGATATTTTGGCTTGTGTTGAAACTTGAGATTAGGTCTGGTGTTATAAGAGGTATCTTGGAAGATTTTGGTTTCTCTTAGAAGATTTTTTGAAGATTAGGTACATTTTTGCATGGTGAAATGTTTGAGTTTCCATAATTCTTCTTTGCCCTTAAGATACATCTTAATGTAAATGGCAAGGCCACACCCCTTGTTCCCTTTGTTGGCTCTGCAGAGGGAGTGTGAACTATGAGTTCATATTTCCTAATTTGAGTTCATGAAATTTTAGAACTTCATGAAAACTATTTCCTAATTGCAGAGAGATGGCATTTGGGTTGAACGCTTGAGAGGGAATTTGATTGGGTCTACTTGGGATGCTCTTGGATTGTGAGGAGAGAGAGAGAGAGCAATTGCCGAGGGTTTTTGAGAAGCAGCAATGTCTTCTTCATCATCAGTGCAGCACTTGCAATGCCCAAGATTTAACTCTTTTCTAGACCACAAAAGCAGCAGCAGCAGTAGCAGCAGCTCCACCACCACATGGAGAAGAGGGAGGTCGACCAGGAAGAGCTTGCTGCTACGTGGTGTGCACCCGCAAATTCCACTTTACCCATCAACAACTTTTGCGGAACACCGCACTTCTTCTCAGAGTACACCGGATACAAGCAGTGGTGGCACTCAGAGATCACGGAAATTGGAAGCTTTCTTGTCTTGTTCCTCTCTCGGTGTTTGTCTACTGCCTTCGTCTCATGGATTGTTTGCCGAAAAATGTTGACCTGATATCTTCCGAGGCAAATCGAGAGATTGGACACATTCTATGCAAGATGCAGCACCTCATCGTGTCTTCTATGTGATCGAACCACATGATTTGAAAGGAAGTTTTTCTGCAGTCCCTGCAGGTCAGAGAGAGAAACTGTAGCAGAAGTTATTTTTGGATCCTTCACAATGGTGGGATCACAGAGCACAGAAGGTAACTGAACATCAATCCTGTCAGAGTTCACATGTCAATATAGCCATAGCTGTCAATCTTGTTGCTCCTCTCTTGGTTACTATTTCTGCCTTGGTCTAAACTTGGCAGATTTTTTTTCTCAGGTCCTTTGCACTAGTTGGATACTAGTAGTAGGCTGGAGAAGGTAGATAAATGCAGCATGCTGATGGAGAAGGTAAGTGCAGGTCAGTTCAGCTTTCTCTGTTCTTATGATGCCATTTATGCCTGGGTTGTGGAGAATACATGACTGATCAGCTTGAATGGGATTTCTGATTTAGACAAACGGAAGGTACCCGGATTTCAAACACAAGAAGACACAAGAATCACTTTGGCTTGATGACCCAACAAAACCACCATGGGTGGCAGCAGAGATGGCTGCAATGGCACCAGGCACATTGAAATTAAGCATTTTGGATGGAATCAGAAGCTTACAAAATATGTGAAGGATGGGCAGGCAGAGAAGGCTATGCAGCTTTTCTGACAAATACAACAAGAAGGAGTGAGTCCTGACAGCTTCACTTTTGTTCAGGTGAGTAAGGCATGTGCTGGTTTAGGAACACTGGAAGACGGCAGGCTTGTTCATAAACAGCTCATTCAAAGTGGTTGTGAGTCTAATGTCTTTGTGGGGAGTAGCTTAGTTGACATGTATGCAAAATGTGGGAGCATTGAAGAGGCTTGGAAAGTGTTCAACAATATACCATCTTGAAATGTGGTTACTTGGACCACCATGATATTGGGACATGTGCAACGTGGCCAAGGGCAGAAGGCACTGGAACTATTTCGACAAATGCAACAAGAGGGTGTGCGACCAAGCTCTGTTACATTTGTGGGGGTGCTGAAAGCATGTGCCAGTGTAGGTGCAATTGAAGAGGGCAGGTGTGTTCATCAGCCGATCGTTGAAAGTGGTTTGGAGTCTGATTTCTTTGTGGGAAGTAGCTTGGTGGACATGTATGCAAAATGTGGGAGCATGGAGAATGCTTGGAGAGTGTTCAACAAGATGCCATCTTGAGATGTGATCACTTGGACTGCTATGATATTTGGACATGTGATATGTGGGCAAGGGCAGAAGGCACTGAATGCATGTGCCAGCACGGTTGCACTTGAAGAGGGCAGGTGTGCTCATGAGCAGATCATTCAAAGTGGTTTGGAATCAGATGTCTTTGTGGGGAGTAGTTTGGTTGACATGTATGCAAAGTGTGGGAGCATGGAAGATGCTTGGAGCATGTTCAACAAGATGCCATCTCAAAATGTGGTAACTTGGACTGCCATACTTGGAGGATGTGCAATGCATGGGTGTGGTAAGGAAGCTCTCAAACATTTTGAACGGATGTGTGAAGAAGGTGTACAGCCAAATGAAGTCACTTTTGTTTGTCTTCTCTCAGGTTGTAGCCATGAAGGTCTGGTGGATGAAGGCATGTGGTGTTATGCTTCAATGGTCACAGAGTATACAATTTCTGCAAATTCAGAACACTACACCTGTATGGTCGACCTTCTTGGCCGTGCTGACCATCTACAGGAGGCAGAGAATATGGCCATGGCAATGCCCTGTCAACGACATGTGGGTGCCTGGATGGCCTTGCTCAGTGCTTGCAGAATGCATGGTAATGTGGAGATGGCAGAACATGTTGCAAAGCAAATTCTTGAATTGGAGCCTGACATGCTGCTGGTTATGTGCTGCTGTCAAACATCTATGCTGCTGCTGGCAACAGGCACCTCTGTGAGAATGTTGCACGGCCGAGAAAGGAAAAAGGTGTGAAGAAACAGCCAGGTTGCACATGGATTGAAGTGAATATTGAGGTACATATGTTTGTAGTAGATGATCAAGACCACCCCCAGATGATTGAAATTCATGCAGAACTGCAGAGATTGTCAGGACTCATGCATGATGCAGGGTACGTGCCTTGTACCAAATTTGTTCTGCATGATGTGGAAGAAGAAGAAAAGTTGTTCCATTTGTGTCACCATAGCGAGAAACTGGCTAGTGCATTTGGGCTCATCAACACAGCTCCTGGTACTCCTCTCCGAATAAGAAAAAATCTGCGGGTTTGTGAAGATTGCCACACTTCCACAAAGTTCATTTCAAAAATAGTTGGGAGAGCAATCATGGTGAGGGATGCCAATCACGTTCATCACTTTGAAGATGGTGTTTGTTCTTGCAGGGACTATTGGTGATGCCCGTAGTCTGCCTTGTCAATCATTGTATCAATCTCGTTTTGTTTGCAGCATGTCTAGCGGTATTGTAGCACAGTCAAAGTTGAACACTGTTATCAGATGTGGTGCCACTAAAAAGGTTGGCAAAGAGTCTCCCTGGAGTTTTGGTTTCCTGCATCTACCATTCCTATCACTGCAGTCAAGACTCTGGTAGATTCTTTATGTACAGAGTTATTTTGGAAACTGAATGGATGTGGAGACTTTTCATTTTGTAACCAGAACCACCACTTCTTTATGGATTCTGGGAAGTGGCCTTGGTGGCTACTGTGTGCCTCGCCTGGCAGATCAAGTGGGTGAAACCATCCTTAGTTGATCCAACACCTACACTGGTAGTCTGATCCAGTGGTAATAACTAATAATTAATAATTCCAATTTATTTCTGTTTGCTTCTAAACACTATAATATACTTGTCTCAAAGTGAAAGTTTTGACTTTTTATGGATCAAATGTAGCCACTAGGAGGCTTTGCTCAGCAAGGTGAAGGTGCCAGTGTAGGTGCTCATTCACGCCGGCCCCTAGAAACACATGCCAAGTCAACTAGCTATAAAGGTGAATATATGCTCAAAACAGTGTTACAATATGTATGGTGCTCTGGCAAGGTAGCTTGGCAATGAAGGCAACCTCTTCTCCAGGCATGGGGCTTTTATGGCTCAAAAAAGTCCTCAAAATTGTGTGTGTAATGGTCATTAGACCCAAAATACATGGTGACATTTCATGAAGAAAAGATGCACCCACCAGAGCCCAGTGTTTGTATGATGACATGCAAATTGTGAATTTGAATTAGATAGTGTCTGATGAGTGTTTTCAGGATATTATGTCAAAATTGAGGATGGCCAAGAAACAATGTTCAATTTCTAACAATACAAACTTTGACTATGGAAGGTGCAAATTTTGTCTTTTTGCAATCTTTGAATTCCTAGGAGGGGCATCCAACAATATAACCCTAGATTGCATTATCAATTAATGAACAAAAATGGTTGAAATGCATGCAACACATTTAGTCAGGCAATTTCATTGTCACTTTCAATCTCTCTACCAAAATGTAGTCTTTAACAATGTTGGCAAGTTTAGGGCACTTGATTGGTTTTTTGGATGATTTGCAGGTACCAAAACTTATATTTTGTTGGAGTCAGAATTGCAAAAGAATATCTATATGTACACACATTAGTTTTGAAGTGCACGGATAAATTTGTAACTCATTGTTGCTTGATCTTCTAGGCATTCCCATATGATTGCAAAGATAGGATGTTGTAATTTGTTGTTGATCTTCCATGTTAGACAATGCTTTAGGGCTTTTCTTAATAGTGAATTGGTTTTATGACATGAAACGATTTAGACATGTTTAACATTATTGATTACCACTCACATATGTTGTCTTGTATTTCCTTGAAATTTATGTCACAAATCATTCGAAACCTGGAAACCACTTCCAAGTTATTGATGGGCTTAGAATCCTTGACATTGCACCTTCCCTTGATGGTTGTGAAAGCCTAATGGAACAACCCACAATTATTTCTTATTGGTGAGTTTTGTCATTTGTTGAAGGATTTTGCATAAGATTAACTTGTCTAATTCGGCCTTGATTTTACTTTTGAAGGACCATTTCAAAGTATATATGTAAAAAATGGTTGTAGTATGTCCCACCATAGTTGGCTTTTACAAAAAAAATCGTTTATTTATTTGCAAGTCCTTTTTTATTACCTTGGTTGAATCCATCACTGAAATGAAAAAAATGATGTGATGGAGATGCAGACCATCTATTGACAATGGAGATTTGGTATGCCAAGGACAAAAAGTTTCCCCAGAGGTCTCCCACATGAAGCATGTTTCACCCAAAACTTAGGAGCAACTTGAGGCATAATTGGTTTGTTTTCTTCAATGTCCATTTTATTTCATAATCATTTGTTCTTTATGTATGTGCATTTGAATTGCACTTGCAGATTGAATTATACAAACATGGACATCATGGTGGATTTATTCAAGGGTAAGAACCTCCCTGCTTCATTGCTTGTCCCTACTGAAGGCATTGAGGTTGAGTGTTAAGACCTCCAAACATGCAAGGTGGGCATCAACAACTTTGGGTGCTAGAATTTCATAGAATGTTTTTAGGGACATGATTTTGTTTCAATTGAAGCTACAAATTTATGAGGAACATAATTAATGTGGAGATTGAAGAAGGGTTTCAAAGTACAAGGTTACCTTGTTGAATCATTAGTTGCCCCAATATTGCAAAGTGAATTTGCCCTCATTTATGAACAATATCAAAACTATTTTTGATCATTTGAATTCTATTGGGGGTTTGGAGGATGTGTCCATGTTGTAATGAACAATGGAAACATGATCATGTTTGCTTCCTTTAGCTATAGAAGCTGACAATGGGGCCGAATACAATTTTGAGGGTCATCCTTCCTTAATTCACCAACATCATGATGCCTATGTTGTTGGAGTGGGTGTTGGGGGATCTTGGAGTCATTTAAGTAACGAAAATACTACATGCAAAACCACCTTTTGTTTGCGTTTGGTCATTAAAAAGGGCATAATCAACACAAGAAATATTCATCAACATTAATGATACTATATTTTTGTAGTTTCAATAGTCATACAAGTGAAGATCAATCATTGGAACTAGTTTAGGTAGGACAACTTTAAGTTCCATAAATTATTCTTTGGACAATTCTAAATTGAAATGTTTAGTGGATTATCAAGTAAAGAGGAATGGAATGACGTATTTTCGTACTTTTGTTTTCAATACCATAGTCACCAATGCAATTCAATTCAAGTTGCATGCAATGTCATTCAATATTTTCATTTGAATGGACCATAATTTCCAAATGATCAATTCATTTTTTTCATCAATTGATTGACACTGATAGTGTGTAGCAACATAAAGCCCAAGTTAATTTGAAATAAAATATTCTTAAAAATTCAAAAAAAATCATTAAATTTTTCATTTTGATGTTAAAATTTTAACATTTCTGAAAATAACACAATTAATGTTGAAATTGCCAAGGTAGTAGAATATCTCAAATCTTGAAAGATTTGCTACTAGTTGTACAAGTTAGGAATTTTTATATCAAACATTAGGTGGTATACATATTTTGGCTATTGATGTAACATCCACTAATAACAATTATTACGAATTTTGAAGTTTAATACCATCCAATATCAATAATGACTTGGTATTTCATGACAATGTTTTTATCTACATTTAAATTTTAATTGCATTTGGATATTTTCTTGATAGTTATGGGAGGAAGAATTCAAACTTCTCAATAGTGTAACCATCTCTTTAATCAAATAACACAAGTCAATGTTGGAAACCAGGTTGAAGAATATATTCATCCTTTTCTTTAAGATGCAATTGCATCCAAGGATATTTTTGAGTTTGAGTATTGATTTTCAAACCTTTTCAAGCTTGAATTTTGGCCTTGGAAACATATTTAGCACACAATATTGAACGCTCTGCTTCAAGGTCATCAACATAAGAAGTATTTATCCCGCAATAAGCTTTTGGCTACAAATAGCTCTCCATGCTTCCCGTTGTTTGAAAGCAATAAGAAAATATGAAACGTGAGCTTTTGTATAGGAAAAGTGCTAGTCTCGAGGCCATTATGTGTTTTGAGGTGCCTAGAATTAGGATGATAACTTGAGCTCTTAGGCATAAGGAACATAGAATGGCCAAAAAAACTAGCCTTTTTCTTATGTAAAAATCAAGGGTTTTTTGAAAGGTAGACAAATTTTGAAATGTAAACACAATGAAACATTTTTAAAAAAATCTCTTTAACAATGGACATCAATTAAAAAAGGATTTTTTTTTCAAATTGTTATGATACTCTCAATTCCTGGTGATATTAAAAGATATTTAAAGTAATCCTTACTTTGGACCTACCTTTGGTCCTCATTATTCTCACTCCTCTTCCTTTTTGAACTATTCATAAAGTTCATCAAAGTGAGGATCACTACTCAAAAAGAGGATGAACTCCTAAAAATGACCATTATAATTTTTTTTAAAACTAGATTATGATCTAGCTAGGTATGGTCACATAGATTAGGAGACTACTTAGGTAGGGAGCTAACTAGGTTAGGACCTACCTACCTCTCTACCTACCTAGGGGTTACCTATGAATTACCTACATAGGACATTACCAATGAAAAATCTGCATTGGAGATTACATAGGGCCTACCTAAGGGTTTAGTTAGGGGCTACCAAGGTGCCTACCTAGGCTAGGGGATGTTTAGGGGCTAATTAAGAAGCTACCTAAGGCCTACTGAGAGAGTTATAAAAAGATTTCCCAAGTTAAGGGATACTTAGGGGGCTACTTATGAACAAACTAAAGGCCACATGAGAGCTTACCTAGGTTGTGGGCTATTTTAAATAAGGTCCATCAAAAAGCTTACATAGAAAATTACATAAGGATCATTGAAGGTACTACATTGGGGCTACCTATGGACTTACTTAGAGGATACTTGAAGGTTATTTACAAGACTACATAGGTTTACATTTAGCCATAAGTAATCCTCTACCTAGTCCCTAGGTAGTCTTCTATGTAAGCTCTATGTAACCCCCTTTTGCACTTTGAATCAATCCTAGGTAGCCTCCTTCAAATAACCCCTAGGTGTCCTTCAATTAAAAAAATCTTTAACTAATTCCATAGGTACGCTTTATGTAGCCCCTTAAGTAGCCCTTAACCTAGGTAGACCTTTAGGTGTCTCCCTAGGTAGTCCTTATGTAAACCTTACATAACACTATTTTTCCCTCTGAATAAGCCTTAGGTAGCATCCTAAATAACCACTAGGTATCCCTTAACCCAAGAAATCTCCAACTAACCCCACAAGTAAGCTCTATCTACCTCCCTAAATAGCTTTCAATAGGTCTCCCATAACCCAGATAAATCCCTAGGTGTCTCCTTAGATAATCCTTAAATAGGCCCCTAGGTAGGACCTAGGTAACCCCTCAAATAGTCCTTAAGTCTCCACATAACCTAAGTAGCCCCGTTTGTGTTTCCCTAGGTAATCCTTTAGGTAGACCTAGGTTCAACAAACTTACTTCAAATTTAAACATTCATTGGAGCTAAAGTACCTCAAAAGGCCTCCCAACACCATCATGAATATTGCTTGCTTCCAAAGGTGGGACTACATAACAAGTCTTTGCAACACTATTATCAAAAGCATATACCATACAATCAAATCAATATATGTACTTGAGAAGACTCAATGAACTGGTGTTTTAGCTCATTGAAAAAATTGATACATGGTGTTAACTCATCTGTTATCCCAATTGGAAGTCTTTGTTCTTAGACCATGAGTAATTTCAGCATTCTATCAAGTGCAGTAGTAATCTTTCTCTTACAACATCCCAATTGTGAATCCATTTCCAAGGCACGGTATGGGCTTTCCTTGTTCATACTAAAGTTACTTGTATCCTCCCAGGCAAAAAAATGAATGGTTTCATGTCCTTCTTCCAAAAACATTTTCACCCATCAAAAGCAGGTGAAAAATAATGGTACCCTTCCAACATGACGGACAGAAACAAACTATTCTGCTTTGTTGGATTGGCAAAAAAGGAACTTACCCTTCAGTTTAGAAAAACTTGAAAAGCAGAGGAATTGGGCCCTCACACAGGTCAGGCTTCTGCACGGGGATGTACTTGTCACCACACAGTTCTGATGAGGCCTCCTCTATCATAACTTGACACAGCCATCCACTGGCAGCATTCTTCAAAATTTCTTGTTGTGCATCCCCATTTGTGCTTTGGCATAACTCAAATCTCCAAGCATGTTGCAATGCTCTTAATCAGTTCTCAGACTTGCTGGCCCGCTGCACCCCAAAAGATGGCCAATCATTTTAAACAATGGTAGTAGCTATACCATGTCCGGATGTGCAAAGTAGCACACAACCACCTTCCATACTGGTGGTGCTTGGGTCCCTTTCAAATATGAGGCTATTTGGTAGCTAGTGCTGGAAATCCTAGTGTACAAAAACATGTCTGAGTGATCTATTCCAGAGACTGTATTTGAAAATCACAAATTTGCACTTTACTTACCTGCAATTTGCTAACATATGGCTTCAACTCAACCATACCATCACTACCAGTTGCACGCCTCTTCCCCAGAGGCCTCCCTAGACTCTTTGCTTCCTTCCGCCGTTCTGACTTAAATTCCTTCAGAGTTGCACCACGTGGTCCACTCTGCCACACACGACCAAAATTCGGGAGCCACATGGCACCATCTTGTTGATCCACACTATCATTTGTTTCTTTGCCTCTCTCCTCTCTTTCAATCTCTATCCTTCGTTGTTCAGCCCATGCAGCTCCTACCCGGTTTGGAGGCCTCATGCGTGCAAGCCGCCTTTCCTGGGTTGAAGAAAGGAGAGTTTTGTTGGTGTTGGCAGTCGACCCCTGTCCGTAATCAGTTGACTTCAGCCAGGGAGGGGTAGCCCCTGAGTGTACATTACCCTCTCCTGCTTGTGCAGGGGGACAGGAAATGGAAGTCAGATCTGCAAGAAACAGAAACACAAAGGAAGCTGATTTTTGTGAAAAAAAACTCTGGAAGCATTATTATATCAAGAGTCAAAATGACAGAACAAAGAAAATGTCCAGCTTACTTAGACCAGAAGCAGATTGTGTCTGTTGCAAAGATACTGCAATTGATCCAGAAGAAACAAAAGGCTTCAAATTGCCTTGAGAATGAATGGGTTGCAGCTGCCCATTATTCGGAACCTGGAGGGCACAGATGTTAGGTTTCTTTCTCTCTCTGAGTGTCCAAAATGCAGCACAAAGAAAGCTTGAGAGCAGTAAGACTTCATCACAGGGGAAGGTAGCCATAAGGAAACTAGAAGCCAGCTGATTGCTAATTGCTAACTATCATCTGTCCCAGAGCTCTGCTACTCATATCTGAAGCACTCTCACAACAACCACCCAACAAACCCATGCTGCTGATTTACAGTTACCTGTTCGGCACCCAACATTGAGGACTGTGGCTGATGCTCATGTACTGTAGCCGCACAGAAATCTCCAGTACCCGCTGAGCCATGATTCTGGAGGCTTCCAAGTGTAAGGACTGATAAAGGCTGAACAGTACCTATGGAAGCAACAAGAGAAACACTCTGCCTACTTTCTAGTTTAAACAGGTGGCCTTCAGAGAAATGGGCCATATTAGAATGGATATTGTTTGTCTCAACGCGCTCCTTGCCATTGTTCCTCACCTCTCCTGCTGCTGCTGCTGCTGCTGCTGTTGCTATTGCCGCCTCACATGCCTCTTTCCACTGGCATCATCACCACAAGAAAAAAATAAAATGTGGTCTCCAGATTTTGACACATTCTTCAAAGCAAAGAAAACGTATACCAATGATGATGATGCCCCTACTACAATGAGGAATGCACTTCAAGAATCCACCATCTCCCACCTTTTCCAGATCTTCTTCCGAAAGCACATAAAGATGCCTCTTT
>OY987293.1:10284632-10573375 GCA_963920785.1 Sphagnum contortum | reverse complement strand
CGCTGCCGAAAATCCACCGCGGTGCTCCTGGAGCAAACGCAACAGTAGGAAGAAGGAGAACCAGAGGGAAGAGAGTTGTAGACACTCTTCAAGGCGGAGACTAGGGTTCAGGGCTTGTCTTGCGGAAAGTAGAGAAGGAAGAAGAAGCCATCGGAGTTCTCTTTCTTTCTAGAGAATCCGGAAAGCCTCGCGAGCGAGCGCATCAGATCTTCCTTTGTCTCGAAGGAATAACGAACTGGTGACAACGGTGTAGATCTGATAAGACCCTTGTGTGATCATCAGGAGCAGCAACTGGTTGGCAGAAAGAAGAGATGGCAGGGGCAAGAGAGTGGCATGAGGGAGGAGGTGGCGGGAGTGGAAGTGTGGCTCGGTGGGGCGTCTTTGATCGCTTGAAAAACTTGCCGATTCTGTTTCCGACACAAGACTCCAACAACAACAACAACAACAACACGATTGCTTCTGCCGAGAAATCTAAAGGTATGAGCTTACCTTTCTCTTACATCCGTTTCTTCCTTGTCGGATTCTTTGAAAGGAATTGCTGCTCCATGGATTGCATCAGATGCTGGCAAGAAGAAGATGATGATGATGAACAAGAAGAACAAGAACAGTTATGGTCGTGGCTCTATTGGCCTCTGTAACTGTTTCTTGTCACTGCAACAAGAGGCTTGCTCTTCTTCTTGGCAACCGGCAGCCAGAAGTTTGATGACGGAAGAAAAAGCATCATTACAGCTAGTTGTGCACTTCCCGGAAGTGTGTACAGGCACCTAGTGAGCAAAATCAGTGCAAGAAGACTGCCAGAGTTGTTGTTTTCCAAGTTTGCAATTGAGGAATCTTTGAAGGTTTTACTTGAAGGTTTTGCTTGAAAGTCTAGAGGATGTTTTGAGGATGGTAGCGGTTTAGCGTGCAGACCTTTGATGATCATCTACCTACCGGCACCTGTAAGAAACAGCTGATGATTGAGCAGCCCAGTGAGAGAGAACAAGTGCTCGCTCGTGGGGCAAACATGTGCTGAAAAAAACCCTTGGTGTCGGAATGCAAACCGCAGTGGAGACAGTCAAGAAAGAAGTTGAGGATTCCATTGAGATGATGATGGAGGGTGAGAAGAAGCATGTGCCCCTGTCAAGGTAAACAAAACCACCTTCAGCAGCAGCAGCATCTTGTAGAAACAACACTTCTTTCACAAAGCCAGGAGTGAGAGATGGTGGCATTCCTCTCTTACTAAATCTTCTAAACACCATGTTTGATGAACTACATGAGCAGATTGTTGATATCATTTTGTGCAACAAAATGGGTGCATGTATGTATGTATGCATGTCAAGAATTTGCAGTCTCTGCAAAGCACAATGGCAGCAGCATTTTGATTGATTCTTTTGAAGAATCAATGAATGGCATGTGTAGGCATGTGCAACAGAAGGAGGACAACATTGCAGTTGGTGACTGCACAATCAGAGAGGATGAACCCAAAGCTCAAAGTGGCAGTCAATGGTCAAATCCAGTGAGGAATCCTGACATTAACAAACCTAGCCATGGCCCCTCCAATAAGCCATTCCAAAAGGAGGTCAGATTCTCAGTGATTGGAATAGATCTAGTGTTTTTTTTCTCAATGCTTGTGATGCTCTGAATGTTGAGGTTCCTAAGAAGAGATGTTCATTTGTGAATTTTCTGCCATCTCTGAATCTATGAGCAGCTTTAGGCGGTGAGAAATGCTCATGACATATGTTGTTGTGTGATTGCAAACATTGAGATTTGTTGTTGTGTTCTTTGGTTGCAGCAATTTCAGCAATGTGGTGACTATGCAAAAGTGAAACCAGTTAAGACAGAAGGACAAGCCATTGTTGGCCTACTTGCAGATCAGGATATCAAGGTGTGGAATTGTGCCACTCTATACAAAATAGTTTGATTTTTGTTTACTCTTGGGCTCAAAAGTTTTTTGTTTTCTTGACTACACCCAGTGTCTTGCTACCCTTCAAAGTGTTGTTGTGGTCTCTGTAATCTCAGTACTTGTTCTGTTTTCTGGGCTAACTTCTATCTTTCTCGATAGTGAGCTAGATTGGGAAAGATCATTTCTTCAGTAACCTTATGAAGTGGGTTTTGATATAGAAGATTCAGCTCTCCTTGAATCAAGTTCTCACTCAACAGAAATCTCTTTCAGAGATTACCTCAAGTTGCACTTCATCTCAACTGGACAATCTTGCCAAATTCTGTTTCTTTCCTATTATTTGTGTCCAAGAGAGAACAAGTAACTTTGCATGTTTTCAGGAGTTTCTATTTGCAATAACATGAGTGATGTTCTGCCCATGGCTAATGTGGTTGTCCTGCATTGAAGTAGTCACTGTTTGTGTGCTTGAAAAATATGTCCAGGGTTCTGTAGGGCACAACAATCACTACCTTCAGTTTGGCCTCTCTATGCATTTGGCTTAGATGCTTGCTTGTAAAGGGGCAAACTAGAATGAAATGAAGCTTACCCTGTGTGGCTAGTATGCTTGGATTCAATGGTGTGTCCAAGAGATTGTGCAGTCAGATGATGAGGGTTGGAGGGAAGCAGGAAGGGGAGTTTGTAATTGACTTTCCTGGAGAGCTCTTATCTGACAAAGATGCTGAATCACGTGCACATGCTTATAATGAAGCAGGTATGCTTGTGTTTCTCTATTCTGTAGCTGTCTGATTTTTTAACTCATCCTTGCATTCATTCTTGCAGTGAACTCATCACTCTTCTGGTAATTGATGAGTTCCCCAAGCTATATTCAGTGTAATGTACATGACAAAAGCAACTTTCATAAGGACAGTATGTGATTGGGTTCAACCCTTATTAGTGAGCAGACTGATATGATAATGGATGTATTCGTGTCCAACTGAAGAAGCCTGATATGTGTGTGTAAGGGGTGAAGAAGTACATAATCTCTCTGGATGGATTGGAGTTCATTGATGCAACTAGAAAAGGCAATGCGGCTCGCTTCATCAATCATTCCTGGTAAGTGTCTTCTTGTGTCCCTCAAGCACAACAGTGAATAGCAGTCACCTTGCATTGTGTAATTGAAGGGAATGTGCTTCATTGTCTTGGTATTCACTGCCTATGTCTGTTCCCCTTGCAGTGAGCCAAACTGTATGGCAAGGAAGTGCAGAATATCTGGAGAGGTTGGAATTGGTCTCTTTGCGCTCAAGGATATTACAGTAGGCACAGAACTGTCATGCAATTACAACTTTCTAGGGTACAGGGGTGCTAAGATCCGGTGTCAATGTGGAGCTCCTTCTTGTTCAGGGTTCCTAGGGATGAAGTCTCCAGGTGTGAAGGTAAGTTCCTCATTTTATTACTAGAAGAGAAAACAGAGCTTACTATTACTTTGGTCACTTGCTGTGTAAGTGCAACTATAGGTGAATGCTGTGGGAATGTGTTCAGGTCTCTTAATCTATTAATTTGAGTTCTCAAATAGCAATTAAGATTGCAAGTGTGTCTGACACATAGTGGACACTCCTCTGTTTTGTCCACAGAAGGATGCCAACAACTTGGAGGTTAAAGATGAAAGGTGGGTACAGTCTCCACTCTCAATATTGCTAACCTGCCCTCTTAAGAAAGTATCCACAATGGTATAGAAAACAGGTAGAACCACACATGATCATTTTACCATGAAGTTTAAATATCTTGCTAATTTGTGTCTGGTGTTCACATCCAAATTGAGAGGATGTTTGAGTGGTTCTCTTCATTGTATCAAAACAGGATTGTTTTGGAGAACACAAAAGCGGACATTCCATCACTGAGTCCAAGTTATGAGAAGCATCGTCAGCCCTACTACAGCAATCGTGAGCTTCTTTACCAACTCTTTGATATGGCTGTGGGTATCAGAAACTTCAAGGTTCAGGAGGCAAAGACCATGATAGCAGAGTTGGTTGGTGAAGTGAAGAAACGGCGAAGCCATACAAAGAGAACAGTCATTAAGAGAAGCTCTGCCGAGCCTCCTGAGCTCCATGCCATTGCAGATAAAACAACTGCCAATGTTCTGAATGCCTCGGCCAAAGTAGTGGAAAAAGTAAAGACACTTGTAGAGACACCCATAAGAAAACTCCAGATTAAGGCACCCTCACATCAAATAACTCAAAATCAACTGACTTCTGCTGCAGTGACATCGGATGCCATCAGAAAGGTGAAAATTCAACCCTTTGAAGCAACTCGTGAAGCCTGGTGTTCCCTGGATTAGTTTGCTTTAAAGTCAGTGATACATTATCTGTTCTGCAGGACAAGGAAATAGGACTGGAGAAGAAACAGGCAAGAAATGCTCAAGAAATCAGGGCAAACAGGCAAAGACCTATATCTGAGGAGCAACTGACTGGGAGAAAGAAAGCAAAATTGGTAGTTCAACAATCCAAAACAGTGCTCAATGAGAAGATTCATGCCCTCTTCCTCAACCGACATTTATTCTCTGAGACTGCCTCTTCTGAAGTCACAGCAGCACAGGCAAGTTAAATCAAGTAGTTGAGTTGCCATGTACTGGAATAAGCATGTCCTAGAGCATGTTGATCATTTACCACTTTTTTGGTTTTCTTTTTGACACAAGTGTCACATGTGCTTTGCCAGGAAGAGGATGCCAAGGTGCAGACTGAGATGACAGAGCTTCTTGGAGAGATAAGGATGACTATGAAAGACTCTGGAGCGGCAGATTGCACTGGAATTCCACTTGAACTCACAGAACGTTGGATAGGGACCACTGCTAAGCAGCTACATGCTACATTCAACTTGCATTCTTCCATTGTCCAACATTTGGCTAGGCATCTTCAGCCAAAAGCCAGAACAGGGATTTCAAGTTCATGAGCAATAGGGTTCTCATTGACTGCCTGCAGACATGTAGGAGTAGCATCCTTAGGTCATATCTCTATGGCAACTAGATTTGTAGAACAGTGGCTTGGGACCTTTTGAAATAGGTTTGTAGAAGATTGCTTCAGACATATACTTCTCAAAGTTCAAGTTCACCATCAACATTGACATCAAAGAGAAAGGTGGGTGGTGGTTGTTTTCAATCTTTTGACCAAAATGTGGTGGATAAATCTGGTCTATGGTACTTTGTTCAAGCCTTTTCTATCAATCAATGACATTTTATTGAGATAATTTTTCTGCCTGCCCCCAGGAGCCTGCACGGTTGGAGAGATTGCCTAGCAGAAAAGGACTTCAATTTCAATATGCAAGATTCATTGACAGTTGATGGAGAATTCTTAGGGCAGGATGACACTTCAGAAACATGGGAAAATCCATCTTCAAGGTGTACTGAGATATTCTCACTTATCCACTGTTGAGAATTGACAGAAAGTTTAAATTGTGAGTTCTCTTTTCTGATCTCATTTTGTCATGCAACTGTGAGTGAAGTGTTTGATATGGAAAATATCTGCTCTAAATGCTTTGCCAAAGGGTTGAGTTGAACTGAAGTGTTACTCTATTCACAAAATTATTTTTGGTGAGGGAAAGAATCTAGCAAAGGGTGGACACTACTTAAACCTTCCATCGCAAGTGCCAAGAAAGATGGACCTTCCAGCCCAACCTTTCTCTGAATGCAAAAGGGGAGTATTGTTCTTGAGCAGGCTTTCTCAACACTAGAACTTTGTGCCATGATAGACCTCAACAATAATCTCTGACCAAAACTCATCAACTGTGTGCAACTAGCAATGCAACTTGCCCCCAGCATTGCTGTGCTATGTCTGAATAAAGTAACTACTGCTAGTTCTCAATTGGAGAAGCAAACGTGTCTTTCCATTGCCAACAATTCAAAACCAAACTTGCTCCCGATTGCTGTGCTAGACTTACATCGGAATTTGGCACATAATTCAATAGATTTACTCCCAGATCTCCTCAATTGCAAATCCAATTGTTGTTAGAAGGGAGAGCTTCATTTGGGTCTAATTCAAAGTTCATTTTTGTTGGTCCAATGGTATTACTTTATTTCAAGAAAAGGTAGAGATGGGAGCACATGGACCACACTTTTGTGTCTGGATTACCACAATTTTTCAGTGAGCTCACCATTGAGAATAGTGTCCTCCCTACTGAGAAACACTGTAGTTCTGGGAATCAATGGAGATGAAGACTGGTGATGGTCTGGAACACTGGTTAACCCTGGTACCATTTGTTATCTCACAATACCAGGCTCCATGCGGTGCAAGTTCCTAAAATGGAACAGTCTGTACTGATGACTTGATTTGCTGGTTAGTCCGCAGATGCATCCCTCCATCAGTCTAAATAACAAATCTTCTAAGTTGTTAAGTATTAATTTCTTTGGCACAAATGTCTACAACAACTGATCCTGGCAATTAGGTTGCATTTGACTTCCACAACATGTAGATTGGCTACCCATAAGAAAACATGATATGCATTACTTGTCATCAAGCAGTGCATATCATGATTTTCTGGGTTTTATATTAAACAAAAACTTGCATCATGTTTTAAGGCCTTGCACTTCTTATAGTGGGATTCATAGATCTCTACAAGATGGATAGCCCTTTGTATTCTTTATGTACTATCGAATGGGCCTGGTAGGGCTTGTTCCACCAGTCAGAGTGAACCAGCACCCACCATCCGGGATCCTTGTTATGACTCAGTTGTGGATGAACCTCAATAGAGTTAATATCAGGTTTCACCTTGGTAACCCATTCGGTAAGAAGAAGGTTCAACATATATATAGGTAGATAGGTAGGAAAACAGGTGACTGTGAAGAATGCAGGATAGAGTTTATTATGTACAAGTTTATTAAGTACCTGCAAGTGATCAGTCAGCAGGTAGGTAAGGGCTGTACTTACTACCTATCAGCTGAGCAATCACTTGCAGTAGGTGGTAATAAAAGCAACTGAGCTAACCACCATGGTTAAGTAGTGAAGTAGAACCCCATAGAAAACTATTTTCTGACCATTTACCATCCATCCTTCATGAGTGCTGGTTCACTCTGGCCTACAGGAATGTGTGAAGCCCAGTAAGGGCCAAGCGACTTTCCATCTGGTGGTACCAACCCCGCTCCACCTAGGAGTGTCAAACCCAATCAGCAGGACAAGATGTCATTCCACCAGGTGGTAACAAGTTCTACCAGGCACTTAAAAAGAATGTGAGCTTTTTGGAAGAGAAATCCTTTTGTTTCATGTTGTCCTTGTCAAAAGAGTTCATGACAACAGTAACATGATGAAATACAGGCTAGGATGATCCTTGCTCAATGCATCAAGCACAAATGCCAAAATATAATTCCTTGATTTAGTGGTAGCATATTCCAATGAAGGGGAAAGCACTGCTACTCAAAAAAAACAGAGTTTATACAGCAATGAGTAATGACAAAGAGCTCACCATGAGAACCTTGCTCTTAATGAGGGAAGGATTGTACTCCTCCTTGTCTTAATAGTAAGCTATTATGGTTAACACTAATCCAAAGATGCAACTTTTCACAATACACCAAGGATTTATGTTGGTCATGACTAAACTAGGACTCAGCAACAGAGTAGAATTGAGACTACACTCTTCTATAAGAAATCATGTACTATGTTTATAAGATGAATGGAAGGACGTTAAGCCTAAGTTGAAACTAACTCATAAGGATAAGAGGGCTTATAGGCCCACCAACACAGCCTGCAGTACATCCATGTGCCTCCCATCTGCAAAGCATAACTGCACTGAAAGCTCTTGTAAGACCACATAGCAGGGAAAGTGCATCTTGCATTGTAAATAAGTTTTCCTTTTTGCCTAAACCAACACAGTCTACTTGTAGGACACATATTCACTGTCACAGCAGGGGATTAGAGACAATGTATGCTGCATAATGTGTCTGGGGAGCAAAAAAAAAAAGGGATAAGAGAAACCCACAACTGGACAAAGGATTCAATGACTCTCAGAATGTACCTAGAAGTCAAATCAACAGAACATAATTATTTCATGCTTACCCATAATGAAATCCTTGTCAAGGATTATGTGCTGAAGCTCAAGAGATTCAGCAACGCTGAAGGGTGTCCTCATAAGCTAACTTAAGCCGGCAGCAATTGATATCCAGCAACAACATCAAAGCTCAAAGATTCAGAATGTTGCACGTCCAATATAAGGTTAATAGCTACATAATCTGAACACAGAGCCAAGTATAGCTTCGTATCACCTCCTCAGGCACTAGAACTGTAAAATGTTTCCATTCCCTGAAGAGAGAGATGGTCGTGTTCCTGCTGTCTCCAATAGGTCACTGCAGAGTGAAAATGTCCCCTGACATATAAAGTCAAGGTTTAGCTAAAACCTGATATTGACATGGAGTGATCCACATTACTCAACCCCATGTTCAATTGCACCTTTCAGCCTTATCTGGGCAGATAGATCACTGCAAATGAGACAAAGAGACCTCAGAGGCTGACAACTTGTGATTCATGGTGGAGTTTACCATTGCTATAGCCTTTAAAATGCAATAGCATTTTGTTCCCATGTTTGTATTGTCAGGTTTCATCATGGATTCTTGGGGGAAGGTTTCCAGGTTTGCAGGCATCATTAGGGCACTGTCTCTGTCACAGCGAAAGAAAGCACAGCCTCTGCTCGTATCTAGACTGCATATTACTACTGCCCAGTTGCTTCTCAAGAGGTTGGGGGATGCACATCCACAGATACCAGAAGATAGAACTGGCCGCTGCAATGAAGATACATTTGTCACATGGATGTGCAGGGTCAACATGCCATGTCCTTGCACTTCTATATCTGCCTCAACTACAAGACTCATCGTTGCCATCAAAACTGTATTCACCAAAAAGAAAAAAAGGTGGGCACTTAAGGTCCAAAGTACCGGTAATTTGTTGCATGAAAGGAACCAGAAGTTTGGTGAAATAATATACTATACTGCTACATTTTCTGCTTCAACCAGTCTTGGATACTGCCTGGTAGTTTGGTCACGACAAGCCCCCAGTACAAGTTAATAGCCTCTGATATCAACTCCCAGAGCTTCTCAAACTCCTCCTCATTCTGCTCATAGACAAAGGGGAGGCTAAACACTAAATACAAGCTAATCAATGAAAAGCTCTTCAAGGAGTACCTCCCAAAAAGCCTGAAAAATTGCAACACAAGTAGCACCCGTATAAAGAATATGAAGTCCTTGCCCTCAGCAATTCTTGTGAGAACACTCAAGCCTGAATTCCAGACAGATGTCAATGTGTGTGCTATCTGCTGTGTGGCTTCTTTCGAGAGCTGGAGCGAGAAGCTATGTGGAATCCTTGGAAGTGAGATACCCCATAGTGGATCTGGCAAGCGGCTGTATGTAAAAGAAATAACCAAGCTCCAGAGTAGTAATCTGGTCAGAAGAGAGATCAACATGCAACCTGATGCATAGTAGAAATAGAAAGTGAAGAGAAGAGCAACGAGGGTTCGTAAACTCTGCTTCTTGTTTCTCCACAACAACAAATCTGCCAATCTGTTACCACCTAGGAACGCATACGTTTTGGAGAGCCCCCGAGCTGCTTTGCAGCTGGTTGTGGGTTCAGGATCTGGAGCGTCTGCTCGCAGATGAGGATACCACTCAACGGTTCGTGAGATACCTTCCTCGAGGGACACCACCGGCCTGTACCCTAGAAGCTGCATAGCTCTACTACAATTGTACGTCCTTGTTGCAGTCAGCAAGCGCATCTGGAAAGGAGTATAATTGCTGAACGGCGTCACTATTCCGAGCGGAGCCAGCAGCTTCATGACAGCTTCGATTGCCGCGGCAAGCGGCATCACTATTCCCATTGGAAGGTGGTACTTGGGCTTCGTATAGCCGAGCTCCACAACGACATTGGACACAAACTCCCAGAACTTTACGTGCTCTAAGTTTGTGATGAAATAAGCTTTACCAGCAGCGGCGACAACAGCATCGTCACCAGGAACCAAAGCGCGCTCAGCACATAGAAAAGCATGTGCAACATTCTCCACGTACGTCCAGTCGAACATGTTTTCTCCATCTCCAACGACGAACTTCAGTCTACCAGCTCTTGCACTGGCAGCAAATGCAGGAATATCGCCTAGATTGTCTCCAGGCCCGAAGACGCCGCTCAGACGCAGAGCACAAGTGAGTAATCCTTGCTTCCCGTTTGCGCTCAGCACCAGCGCTTCTGCATGTGCTTTGGTGTCAGAGGCGAAGTCACTATGAGTATCCGGAATTGGCAGTGACTCATCGCCATGCACAATGTCATGCACGCCGTCGAACACAACATTAGCAGAGCTTGCAAAGATGAGCTTCTTGACTCCGCACTCCCAGCAGGCGTCAATCACGTTACGCGTCCCTGAGACAGTCACGTCGTAATGAAGCTGGAAGTTATCGACAAAAGACTCCATATCCGCAGTATGGAACACCACAGCCACGTCTCTGAAAATCTCAACCAGCTCCCTCTTGGATCGGACATCCACGCAGACGTATTCAGCTTTTCCAGATTCCAAAGCCACGCCGAGTGTGCCCTCCTCCTCCTCCTCCGCACAAACTTCGATCTCCGGGCCGATATCCGCCACCGTTACTGAAAATTTCTCTTCCTTAAGAAGCTTTAGCACCAGATGCCGGCCTACTAATCCTCTTCCCCCCGTAACAACGCACCTCAGATCCTCCATTGTGGCTCAGAAACACACAACCAATAAAAAAGCTCTTGAGAGCTGCAACGGCAGCAACGACGCAGCAAAACACAACACAAGCTCTTCCCGAAAAGAAAGGGTTTGGAGCTCCATGTCCCGATCCAGGTTCCCTTCTAACGGTACTTCGATCGAAAGACCAAGAGCGTGGGACGGGACCTGGATAGGTAGCTATTATGCGTGGACAAGGTCAGCGCTGCTGCCCAAACAGACTCTTATGATTTATTTAAAATTTTATGGAATTTTGTAGAATTTTCATAATAATTTTTTAAAAAAGGAGCCCAATGATTTTCTCAAGGCTTACAATTTATTTATTTTTACACAAAGGTTGGGATCCAGGATTTTATTTTTTAAAAAATTTCCCCAAATTTCTGCTGTAGGTAACATAGGTTGTATTTAACCAAAAGAAGATCTAGCCAAATTTGGCTATTTCAAAGTATGGAAATTGAATTGTTTTTCTTTTCTTTTCTTTATTTGTTTCAGCCTGAGATAGAATTCTGACAATTCAAGCCAAACAAAACTCTAAATATGGCGAATTATTTTAATGAATAATGGATTAAAAGCAATTTGGATTTGTGTGGCAATTTGGCAAAATTTTGCACCAAATTTTTTGGCTAGTGGGATCACGGGCAGGGGTTTTTCGTTTTTCCAGCTTTTCGATATTAAAAAATTGGTGAATTTCTTTCACAAATTTTTGCAAAATTAGCAGAATTTACACTAGAAAATCCAAAATTTCCAAAAATTTACCAAATTTTTTGGTTGAAAAGACGACAGAATTTTTTTGGGGGGGGGTTTAACACTGAACAGGAACAGTGTTTTTTTTCAGGAATTTTGGTTTGTAGCCAAAGCGGCGATCTTCCATAGTAAGGTGTAGAAAAAGTGGTGATAATCGATGGTAATATTTAGCCAAATATGGCTATAAACCAAATATGAAATACAAATCCTTAACCATCTATCTTTCAATATTTCGGCTACAAATTAAAAACAAAGTATAGAAAATCTCGCAAGTTTTACTACTTTTTTCCGCTCACTTTTGGCGATTAGATAATTCCAAAATCACTTGATTTGCGAATTTCGAATTTCGAGTTTCGCCAATAAAAGAAAGCCTGATCAGGAGGAGCCCATATTTGAATACTAAGGGTTTTCAAAGGGAAACATAATTTGTTTTTAAAAAAGTTAAATCCTTTATGTTTTGTTCGTCAAACTAATAACTCGTATTTTTGTTTTTGGGCGAAATCTCGCTATTTTCGACAAATAAATTAGGGAAAAAAAATTTAGAGTAAATTCGACTATTTTTGCCAATTTCTGCTAAGTTTCGCCAAATTTTCGATATGGAAAAAAAAAACCTGCTAGTAGCCCCTTAACTTTAAATCAGAATATTAGCTTGAATTTTTTTTGTAATATTTTAGAATAATCTTAAACTGAGCAAGTGGGTTCTATTCCGGAAAATTACTTTGGTGAAAATCCCAGGTACTAAAAAAAGCTTGTTTGTTCCCCCAATACTCCCCCCCCCTCTCTGCCCCAACCCCCCCTTTCCGTCATTTTTTTGTCTTTGGGATCGGCTTCCATGATTTTGTACATGACAGACACTTTCTAGCTAAGAAGACTCGGTCTCTGAGTCACAAATCTTGCCGATCAAATGAAATGATCGATCGAAAAATTGTCATAAGATAGTCAGGCACCCCCGACCATACTTCAAAAAATTGTCATAAGATAGGTATCCAAACCGTACGACATCCCTCGAGTCTTGGGTGAAGCAAATTAGGGTATGTTAATTAGGAAGGATTTCACGTAATTAGCAAATTTGAGGTAACTAAAGGAGAGATAATCGGAAATTAGGGTATGTTAATTAGGAAGGATTTCACATAATTAGCAAATTTGAGGTAACCAAAGGAGAGGTAATCGGAAATTAGGGTATGTTAATTAGGAAGGATTTCACATAATTAGCAAATTTTAGGTAACTAAAGGAGAGATAATCGGAAATCAGGGTATGTTAATTAGGAAGGATTTCACATAATTAGCAAATTTTAGGTAACTAAAGGAGAGGTAATCGGAAATTAGGGTATGTTAATTAGGAAGGATTTCACATAATTAGCAAATTTTAGGTAACTAAAGGAGAGGTAATCCGATGGTAACCAATGTACTATGGTTTTGCATTATACTTGAATTTTTTTTTTTAAGAATTTTTTTTGGCCAAAATGGCAATTGTCTATAGGAAGATGTAGAAAAAGTGGCAATCATCCTCAGGAAGATTTACTCAATTCTGGCTATAAACCATTTAATCTTCCCTCTATATTTTTGGCTACACACTCAAAACCAAATGTAGGAATTTGAGTGGTTTTTGCTAATTTTCAAACGCTTATTTCTGGCGATTGAAAACCTCCAAAATCATTTCAATTTTTGAATTTTGAATTTTGAATTTCGCTTTTTGACAAATTTTCGACAATAAAAAAAAAAGGCTGCTAGAGTTCAACAAGATAATTTTTTATTTTTTTTCCAAATTGAGTCACATGGATGAAAGGACCCATGTGACCAAATCTAAAATTGATGACACTTATGGAGCAAATTTGAACCATGTGAACGAAAGTTGGTGCACTTGGATGAAAATTGGGCCATTTCACCATTAAAGATTTGGATGAATTTCATAACAAAGATGAAAATGACAAATTGGATTAAAACTCTCCAAACAACACATAGCAAACCCTCCAAAACCATGGGATTCATAACACGGAAAGATTTGACCATATACATGAAATTGAACACACAAATGAAACATAAAATGAAAATGAGTTTGATGGATGAAATCAAATTCATGATGTCGATGAAATTAAATCATTGTGAACAAGTTGTCACATGGATGAAGTTTGATGAAATTGATGTGTTGGATAAAATTGAAAGGGATGAAAGTTCTCACATGGGATGAAATGGATGGCATTCAATAATACAACCGTGTGAATGAAACTAAACTAAATGACATGGGTGGAATCAATTCATGATTTAGACAAAGTTGAATGACCTTGGATGAAACAAAAACATTTAAATGACTTTCATGACATGAATGAAGTTTACCACAATCAAAAACAGAAATTGGATCATGGGGTTGAACTTCATCAGATGGATGAAATTGATTACACAAAAAGATAGTGATGAAAAGGGATTAAACTCAGCAATGCAAATGAAAAAAAAATTCGGGGAGGGTGATGGGTGTTGGATTTTTTTCGTTCCCAATGTGTTCTCATCAAGTTCCCAAAATGTTCCCTCAAGTTTGCAATGTGTTCTTCAACATGTTCTCAATAATTCGTGGTTTCATCCCATATCATTTGCCCTAAGTTCTACCCTTGTGACCTATATAAACTCCTCAAAGGATGAGATTACAACATATCGAATTTTTTTGTGATGGGCCAATCAAAGATGCCCACCACCACATGTTTGTGGTTGATTTCATCCATTTATTTGATATATTATTTCATTGTCAAGAATGGTTTGTTTCATCCATGTTCTCATACTTCATTTTTTGGATAATGTTTCATCATTTCTTATTCCTTTCAACAACCCATTTCTTTCTCCCTACCCACCACCCAAACCCTACATTTTCCAAATCCACTTCTCAATTGGGTCTCCCCATACCAACCCAAAATGACCCCAATTGGACACCCAATTAATGTATCACACCATTTCTTAGCTCTCTATGAACTTTGTCAAAGTATTTCATAAAGTTTCCATAGTTAGTATGTGAATTCCAATGACAATGATGATCAAAACTGGTTTCGGTTAAATAGAAATAAAGTCCATTAGTGATCATCACCATGACATTATATATAACCATCACTTGGAAAATTATGAAAACATTTCATAATTACTTTATTATTTCACTCTTTTCATCAACCCATCTACATGGATATGAAAAGGCAAATTAACATTTGCCTATGCAATTCAATTCAAACATTAACCCTACTAAATTAAACGAGAAAATTATTGTGTTCAATTCAATTCAATTTAAATTCAATAGATTTTAAATTGCATTCAATATATTTGAATTTCATTTAAGAATTTGAATTCAATTCAAGTCACATTATACAAATTCATTCAATATTTTCTTGCGAATGAAACTTAATTTCCAAAAACTCAACTCATTTTTTTCATCATTTCATTGTTTGCTAGTAACGTGAAATGGCTTGGAGCCCAAGTTGTTTACTTTTTGTGTAAGTGCATGGTCAAGGGGTTTCTACTAGCACTTGGTATGCCATTGATGTGTCTCAAAGCTTTCATTACTTGGACCTAATCACAAGGAATTAGGGAATGTGCTTCGACTTTTGAAAGTTTTTTTTGTTACAACTCCCACAATGAAATGACCACCATTACCACTTGATAAGTCTTTAGAACACATAACAATGACAACACACAATTTCATGTTACAACATGATGGATACCTAACTTGATGGGCAAATGTCTCAATATGCATGACCTTTAGTTGGTGGTGGTAAGATTAACTTTGAGTGTAGTTAGGCCATGAGCCACGAATTGGAATATAAAAATAAGTTCACGGATTAACATTATTTCATCTATCATCATTCATTACATTCATTTACATTCATCAATTTTTTTCAATCACATTCATCCACATTGATATCTCATTATTTGACCATGTACACATCGTAGAATGATCTTTTTTGGAATTTCCCACATTTAAAGCATAAATGGCATCATAAGAACAAAGAAAGCCGCACTAACCTTGTCCCATTAGCATATTACTATTTCACTAATACAAAGGACTTGACAAAAAAATCTTTTATCAAAGTTTCAACTAGGGTAAAATAACAATGAAGAAAGAGCAACAAGATTGACTTCAACAAAAGCTATGGCTCCATTAACGAGCGAACTTTGAGAGGTTTGATGTTCATTTACCTTCGTAGTTAGTATGCAATCCCACCATGATGAAGGATCCAAAAAGAACTCTATCCACATTTTCCCTTTTTGGCATGTAGGGATTACCAAAAACAAAATCCTTTTAAATCATGTAGCTTGAACACATGGAAAGCAATATAAGGTATTGTGTCTTGCATAGAATGTGTCCAATTTTTTGATTTGCTTCCGAAGCTATTAGGTCAATATTTTTTGGCAAAACAAAATCATGAGAAGAAGGCAATACATAGACACTAAGAAAAGAACAACACAAGAAAGTTTACAATTGCCATCATCTATGATTGTTGCCTTTGTTTCTATTTGGTTCACTTTGGGAAAAAAATGCAATGCACTACAAAAGTTGTTGATGGGTACGGTCGAATTGTGAGTGCACACGAACAAGTAGTGGCAAGCACGTCCTAGTCAACCTCTCTCTTCTCCATGTTGTGTTTGTAAAGCTGCTGCTCTTGCTTTTGTGGTTTGGAAAAGAGTTATAGACCTTGCACACAATAAAGACATTGCTTTGCAACAAACCCTTGTGCAAATTGCTATCTATTTCACTCCTCACAATCCAAAGGCATCCCAAGTAGACCCAAATGCAATTCCCTTCTGGGGTTTGACACAAATGCAATCTCTTTCCTAGCACCACCAACTTCGCATTTCTTGGTGGGACAATTCCAAGGTGAACAACATTACTTAGTGCTCCAGCTTTTTGCTGGTGTGCAAGGCATCCTTTTAGGGTGCTTGCGGGGGTTTTGGAGGGTTTTCTAGGGGGGTCGTGTTGTGCAGAATTTTTCCAATTTGTTGGACACAAGATGAATATGAAAAGAAATTTGAAGAAATCTGAAGAGTTATTGCAAACCAATAAGTACCTATTTCTGGGGTACTTAATTGTGTTTCGTATTAATTTGTTGGGGGTGCCTGACAAGTCCAACTTTTTTTTTAATGGCAATGAGCCAATTTGATTGGCCCATCGCAAAAAAATAAAGTTCAAACTATGGAGGCTCCCCCCAAAAAAAAAAGATTCTATGGAAAGATGGAGTGGCTCTCCCTTGGGCCCACCTTTAAAGGTGAGAAGGGGGAGGACTTTGGGCAAAACATTTGGGATTAAAGCCAGGTGCTATTGGGAACACACTTGGGGAACACATTGGGAAACTAGAGAACACATTGGGAGGTGATACACCTCCTCAAAAAGGGCTGAAGTTTGGTGAAAATAAAATGATTGACGGTGTCAAAATGGTGTCTAACATGTTTTAAGAATAGAATTAATTTTCATGCTCTCAATGAGACAAACTACTACTGAAAACATGAGCTCAAGAGGGTTCATCTAGATAATTGAGGTCTATAGTCCATGGGTAAAGATGTCATAGCTTTTACATGTTACAAGTTCATATCATGATGATTTCAACAAACACAATGATGGGCCAAGTTACATGAACATATAGGAATAACAACAACAACCACACAAAAGAAAAAAGAAAAAAAAGGAAAAAAAAAAGAAGCAATAAATCCATGTCCCAAGAAAGAGTTGACTTCTCATGTAGGAAATATTAATTGTGAATGAATTACATTTCATGGATGAAAATAAAACTATCGATGATTATTATTATTATTATTATTAACTTTTTATTTCATCCTAAAAGTCCATGCCTTCTCATGAATGGATTTAAAATTGTGATGACATGATGGAAAAACATGTCCAAAATTGTAACAACTTGAAATTATTATGAGTAAACACTATAAACAACAAAAAAACAAAAAAAAGGCATGAAATTGTTACAAAACAAGAAGTATTGCCATCACCATATAATAGTACATTTTCAGCTTGGCAGTAATATATATATATAACAATAAATATAGTCAATTTCTTTGACAGTTTTCTGCAGTTCAACATAATGAGATTTTATTTCAACATTTTATATTGTGTCTCTTTGCAAAAATGGGGAGACATAATAATGTTCCACCGAATTATAGGTATAGAGAAATGTTGTCAAGTATTGGATACTTGTTCTCCAAGTGAACTGGCCTAAAGTAAAAGGCCCTCAAATTTTCATTATTTTTTTGGTATTTTCCTTCCCTTATAAATTCCTAAAATTTGGCATTCTAAATAGATAATTTCTAAAAAAAATTGGCATTTCCAAAAAATAATTAATTAATTACTGCCAAACCTGAAAAAGGCATTACAGTAATTAAATATTACTCATTTAACAGCATGATGGGTAAAAATCCAAATTGGTCATTATATGATTTTTGACATCACAAATTGTAACAAGTTCTTTTTTGTGGGAGGTTTGATTGACTTCAAGAACTACTTAAAATTGAAGGCCAAATATCAACCTTTAAAAAATGCCTACCTCACAAATCATAGATAAAAAATTTGATAAATTAGAGTTTGGATCTATATTAATGCATGTGAAAATTAATTTCATGGGAAATCCATATTATCATAGATTTTTTTTATAAAAAAATTTGCAAGATTAAGTAAAGGAACAACTGAAAATATATTCATATTTTGAATCTTATGTCAGTCTGATCATTGCTACTAGTTCAGAGTAGCAAGGAGCCCCCCCAACTGGATTGTCAATATTGCAAAAAAAGATGATTTTCAATGTGCAAAATGATAGAACAAATAAGGAACCAATTTTTTCAATCTATCATGTTATTGTACTATATAGTAGGGCCCTTTCTATGGAGGAATGAATGAGTTTGAGCCTGGCAGGGCAAGATGCCATTCTGTCCAGGGGTAACAGGTTCTACCAGGGCTTTGTTCCCTGGTGTAACTGGTGCTCCACCCCCCGACCATTCAAAAGTACAAAACTGACAGAACCCAAAGTGAAACCAGTAGATAGATGATCACATGTACCCCACTCCCACCTAAAAAGTACTTAAAAAAGAAGACCCAAAAAAAAAGATGGAATGTAGTGACCAGAGCAGTACAGACCAGTGTTGGGTGGTTCTCAGGGGTGACCTGAAAACCTCCGGTTCTCATTTCGGGTGAGAACCAGAGTGAGAACCTGACTGGTGGTTCTCAGCCCAGTGAGACCTTCCCCCAACCTTTAAGGTTTTCAAAAACCGAAATAACCTAAACCGAAGAAGGGTATCGGGTATCTCCCAATACCCTTCTTCGGTTTTTAGCTTTAGAAGTACATGGTATAGGTTTAGGGTTTAGGCCTAGCTGTTTCAAGCCGAGCCGTTTAAGGGGTAGTTGTTTAGCTTCTATCTCTCACTTCCCACTTATGGCTTTTGTTTCTCGCTTTTGGCTTGTGTCTCTTGCTTCTTGCTTGCATTTGGCTTGCACTAGATGCAATGTTTTTGCAGACTAGTACTCCCCCCCCCCTACTATTTTTTTTTGCAGGTTGGTCAAGTTTCCAAGCTCTTTTTGAAGTAAACCTGAAATCAACTTTTAACTTTCTCCAAATTTCTTATATCTTTGATCAACAAAATTATAATAAATATTTATCTTGTAAATTATTTTATTTATTCTTGTGTATTTTTGTAATTTAAAGTTCTCTCTTTTGTAATTATTAACATTTTTTTTTTTTTGTTTCCTACAAGTTCGCAAGTAAAGTCATTTTATTTCAAAAGGCTTTGCTATTATGTGAAACCATTATAATGTGTTACAACATATGAACTATTTTTCAAGTTTTTGGACGTGTCCCACCTCCTTTTACTTGGCATGTCTACCAGACTATTGTTGGTTGTTTAAGACCCGTTGTAATTGCTTATGTTTTGAATTAGTTAAATGGTCATTAGTTCTTGTCTAATGCCTTGAACTGTTCTACAGCCTTGAGTCTAAAGATGAATGAAAAAACAAAAATACAACTAGCCTTTGACCTTCTAATGGATGATGATGGAAAAGTTATCCTTGAGTTGTCTTTGTTCGCTTTTAATATTAAAAAAAAAGTTGCTAAAATTTTTGACTCTTTTCTTATTACATTCTTAAGAAGCTATGAAAGAAAAAAAGCTCATAACATGCTCTCTTTGATATTAGACTCAAGGTTGAAAGGTTTTTGTTTTGTCTCCTCTTATGTTGGGTGCGGATAGGGAGTGTCTATTGTAAAAGAATATGATGTGAAAATATTATATCCTATGCTTTAAAAATGTTGTCATTACTTACATCCTATGGGAAAAAATGAATTTGGTGGTGTTGTAGATCACAAAGATGATGCCTACAAATTAGACATCTTCCAAATGGACCACCAACAACAACAAAAAACATGCAAAGGAGTTGGTGACTAAAGAATTGTTAAACTTCAAGAGATTTCATGTAGATGTGAAGGACATTAAGAGCCTTTTGTCATGGTGGGAAAAACATCATTCTAGGTTTCCAGTTGAAAGGCTTCTAGCAAGGCAAATATTTGGCATTGTAAGTTCTCAAATAGAGATAGAGAATTTTTTTTCACTTATTGAAATTTTAACAAATCTTGGAAAATGTCGTTTGCAACCAAAAAACTTAGAGAAGCTTATTTTTGTTAGCAAAAATAGGCTGAACAATCCTAGAGTAGGTTGTAAGGAGGCATCTAGCTTTGTAGAGTTTATAAAGAGGGAGGAGAATTTTGAGGAGGAATTGGAAGAATTTGAAGGAGAATGTAAAAGAGAAAAGATTGAAAATTATGAATGATGAATGTGAAAAATTCAAATGTGAAGAGATTGCTCTCGCCCCTCTCAAAGAACCGGAACTGCCAGATCTCACAAAAAAGTGAGAACCGCCCAATGCTGGGACAGATCCATCAAACCCTAACAATGGGATGATTCCAACCTTACACAACCAAAAAGTTGACACAGGATACAATAAGTAGGTTTCCATGAACTTTCAATTAGTCGTCCAATAATTCTAGACAAGACTCGTCCAGCATCTGATGAAATCTCAAACTCATAAAACAAATTGAGGTATTTTAAACAATAGCATACATTAACAATTTGGCCCCTTAACTTTCTATAGCAACCCTTTCACCAAGGAATGCACAAAAGCCACCACAAGAATCTCCATTGTCAGCTTCAAATTAAATATCACCATCACGTAACAAAACTTACAATTGCTAAGATGAGGAGTACCATATCCCACGTACCATGATGTGCATCTCCTTCATAAAACTCCTTGACATCCAGCTCCATAACATGTTCATACAAGTTGCCTAATCAACTGAATTGTCTAAAAAGCATAGAAGATTTTCTTCAAAGATGAGTCGATGAGATCCTAGAGGGTCATCAAGAAGGCATAGCCCCATTTGGTATCCCAGCCTACAACCATTGTTAAGGACTCCACTTAACTACTGCATCATCCAATTATAGATTGGGTTCCAACAGTGAAGGATTCAAATGAGGGCTACATAAATTGGTTAAGGATCTCTAAGTCTAATGGTGACCCCCAAAAAATACAGGGTCAGTGGAAGGACATTAATTAGCCTGGCATGGCTTAGAGCATTAGAAACCCATGGCTAGGGCTGTGTACAAATCAATTTCCTTTTACAAAATTACTCACCAAGATCCCTATCAAACCTTGGGGAATCCATAAACTTTACATGCTTGTGATTCCGCACTGGTTTGTCCCACAAAACTTTTGCTATGATGACATCAAAGACTTAAAAAGTTTGAAGATCTGACGTCTTTCATTTAAAACTAACTGAAATGATAACCATGCCAATAACCAAGGTTATTGAAGACTAATAAGCGCCAAAAGGGGATTGATGATGTTTAAGATTAGCACAGTGTAATATCTAATACTAATCAGCATTGCTGGTTAGTCTCTTTGGAAACGTATGATAGCCTAACTCATGATGCATTGAAATATCAAGATAACTATCCAATCACTGCAAAAAAGCTATATATTCAAATAGCAACAGACTTAAAGACATGAACAAAAGATTCACATTTGCATAGTCTCAGCAGGCAATGCCTACCATTCACACCCCCCTACCTGGAGTGCTTGACCAGGGAATAGGAGAGTTTTTGGAGCAGTTCTGAGCCAACTTAGCACACTTTAGAAGAGTTTCTCTGTCTTCTGCGATGGGGTTCCCTGGTTCAGCTCTGAATGCGGCTGCTGAGGCCTTGCTTGGGAGGGGATCTCCGGCCCAGCAACTTGCGTACTGAAGTAAGTGGATCCACCTGCAAGGTGATTAAACCCCCTAACATGAAACCATGAAAATGCTGAAGTGTGAGGAGCATGTATCTAGAACTCACAAATGAGGCTTTTCAAGCAAGCCATTAGAGAGTCAAAGGAAAACAAAAATGTCATCACCACAGTTGGTGTGTACCTTGTACATGGAAGCTGTGGACTCAGACTCTGCCAAGCCAGCAGCAGGGGGATGCTGATGTTGCAGAGCATCTAGTGTGAGTTGCCAGCCACAGAGTGCACTTGCACCACTACTGCTGCCAGCTGTAGCAACATGACCATTCACCCAAGGGCAAAAATGTCTGTGTTGCTGAATGGGGTCAAACTCCCTCATTTCTACCTCCCAGTTTCTCCCCTCCAGTTGAAATCCTGCTACCAGAACACCCACCTTGTCAATGCCAGCAATGACACTAATGAAAATCACATCTACTCACCTCAAAGAGAACATGTATACAAAAACAGTGACCAATGGCAACCCTGGTCTAATTTCCCAAATTACATCCCACCCCCTGTTCTGACAGTTCACTCCAACAACATTATTACTCTCTAATCTTGGGGCTCCAAAATTCTGCTCCGAGTTGATGTTGTATTGGGAAACATCACCTCCCATGTTGTGAGCAGGGCTTTGAACTTCTCCATTCTTCGCTTCAAACGTTCCTTGGACCAGATGGCCGTCTGTCACGTCTTTATCCAGCACATTAACATCCAGCTCACCACCTTGAACCACTGCATTTGTTGTGTCAAGGGTTTCTTCTCCCTCTGTATGCTCATCATTGTCCCTCTGGCTGCCTGTTCCTTCTCGACTTGCTTCAGACTCTCCTGCGGAGCCATTGTCTTTTTTAAACACATGGTCCATGCCAAGCACAACTTCTTGGCTGTCACCAGGTAAGTCTTTTACGCCTGTTTTCTGTGTGATCTCTGGAACAAATTCACCCATTGAATCACGGCCAGGAATGAACTCATCCATGAGTCCTAACAGATCCATTGTAAACTCCTCATCACAGACCACACTTTCTGTATGCTCTGTGCCATTTACATCACCCCGTATTTCAGCTTCACGGCTCATTCCCATGCCCACACTTCCACCTCCTCCCATTCCTACACTAGCCCCTCCCTCTGTTGCTGTTCCTGTGCTGATGATGGCTACATTAGTTTCAGCACCCTGTTCCCCTCCCCCTTCATCACGCTTGCTTAGGCCTGGGTCAATAGCATCCTGGTGGCTCCTGCTGTGTTCAGCTTGCACAACTGTCTCTGGCCCATCTTCCTGTTCCTCAATTGTAGTACCCTGGCCATCACTTTCTTGGGGAAGATTCTCTACACTTTCCATTGAGTTCTCTTGCTTTTGCTGGTAGCAGGTGTCAGTAGCATTTACTGATGATGTGTGTGGTAACTCCTTAGAAGACTCTGCTAGAAAAAAGGAAGGCCCGTGCAGGCTGGCCTCTTTGTACTTACGTTTGCCGCTGTGCAGATAATCACTGACTTCTGCTTCCTCTGTCTCAACGGTCACAATACTTCTCTTTCGTTTGGATGAATGCTCAGCATCTTTGCCTTCTTCATTGTCAGCCTCCTGCTGGTCCACCAGAGTGCCATCTACACTATCAGCTACTAATGGCTTGCCATGTTGAACTGTGTCTAGAGTGCTTCCTACGTGACCTGTCCCAAGTTCCCAGTGTCCAGGTCCATGAGACTCGTATGAGGGAGCTACCCATTCTCCAGTTTCACTCGTCTCTGCTTGACGCTGATGAGGCTGCTTGCTAGAAACTGTACCAACAGTTGGAGGTACCAAAGATGTCCCAGTTAATTGCGTGGGAGGAGGACCTCCAGCAATGGTGAGGCTCAAATCCAACACTCCCTTTTGAGGTGTAGGCTTTTGTGGAACAGTCACAGTAACTGCTTCAGCAGCTTCCACATGAGGCTCTTCTGCAATCTCTGGCTCCGGCCTAGTTTGACCCCAACCATCCATGCAACTAGCTGCACTGACCCCCATCATACCCATGTCTGTGTTTTTTTGGCCTGCTCCAGGCATCTCTGCCCTCCCAGGGACTACCAAAGGAGAGGGACGTGGCACTGTTGCGAAGTTCCAGAGGCCCACACTTGCACCACACAAGCTGCAATCTAGCACAGCTGATGCAGGGTTAGAACCTGCAGTACACAGGTGCTTTATTTGGCCTTGTCTGCTGTCCTGCTGAGTCTCCCCTTGATTGTGTATCATGATAATTGGACCAGGGTCCTGGGCTGTCCATGGATTTTTTGTGACAGTATGTCCATTATACTTTGCTGACTGCACTGGTGATCGATCCTCACAATCAACAGTGTAGGGTAGCAGCCGTGGCTCCCAGCCACAAATTGCTATCGCATGCTGTGCCTGCCATTTGAGACAAAGTGAGAGAAAGGAAGTTATTGATCAATGGCTTAATTCCTCTTCCAACAGATGTAGCTGCACGACAGAAGCATTTGTCAAAATCCTAGGTAAAATTTTCAGCATCATGAACATCTAACCATTGCAATCACTTTTATCTGCAAACTGTGAATGCCTAAGAGCTTTAAACACAATATACTGGCCTGGCACCAACACAATACCTGTGAGAGTTCTAAGAGAGGAATCTGATTACCTGATAGAAAGCCTTGTGGTTCCTGCTAAGCAACTCATCTCCACTTGTGTTAGAACCAGGGTCATGCTCAATAAGAAGTCCTGGCACTGAAACAGTTGGTTTGGATAGCAATTGGTCAACCTGAGCACCTCGTGTAAGCATCTGATTGATGGCAGACTCTGACACCACAGGGAGAGCAGACAGCTGCAGCAGAGCTTCACATCGTTCAGCATAGGCACCTAGCACAGCTGGTAGGGGCATGGGTGGAAACTGTGCCAATCCATCAGCACATGAATTGTTCTTCCATGCACACAATCCCTTGTGAGCTGTATCCAGCTGCCCAGCAAAAACTTGTGCTGCACTCTCCACTTGATCCACAAACAATAGTCACCAAACCCAGTTCAACACTCAGTCTCTAGTGTTATCCAAAGAGTGGAATGAACGCTGCAGAAATTCAAGTTATTGGAGCAGATCAAATTTAGAAATGAGAAAATGATACCTTGATGTCGTGACCATGATGGCGGAACAGGCAGACTAAGACGGGAACCGCAGATTTCACAGCCTATAAGGTCCACATCCACTATTACCCATCCTCTACTTGCACATGCTACAGGTCCTGCAACCTGCATCAACCCCCTTCTCTCCTCTTAACATGAGCTTGTGCCTGAATGAAAAGGACATTCACATAATGTGACATCTTAGTTCTATCCACCCACACTTAAACTGCAGTAGTATGCTCTTGGAGGCCATTGGGGCTACATCAGTGATTTTTTTTGTGGTGAAAATTTGCCACTTCGCTACTAAAAAAGAGCCCCAGGCAACATGGTAAAGGCAATTTTTTGGAAAATTTCAAAAAAAATGACCACATTTGGAGGAAGAAAGTTATAAAATCACCAAGATTTTTGGAGGATTTCTGTAGATTTCTAGCTTTCTTCTTTTGAAATCACTGTATTTAGCTAATAGGTTCTAGGATTCCTAGATCTTCTACTACTCTATTTGTATTGTAGCCAGATTTGGCTAAATCCTCTTGCGGCTGCTTGTTACTTTTGGTGCAACTGAAAATTGAAAAGAAAACTGGGCTACAGCTTATGTAAATGCCTTCTGTGTAATTGACTCTTGAACCTAGTCATTGGATCATTGTAGGACCACTCAATGGTAGTTGGTTCATATACAATAAGCATCAGCCTGCACCAAAGTTTAATAGCCAGGAGACTGTAGTAATCACAAGTTAGTATGCAGACCACAAAATGCTAATGACAACAATGCAAATGAGATCACAGACACCACAAGAGTCTCACAACCTGTGGTTTCCCAAACCAGCTCATGGACTTATAGGTAGCCAAACGACGCAGCAGGTCTCCCCGGTCCCAAGGTCGGCAGGCAGGAGGTGGTGCTAAACCAGGAGTTGCTAGAGTCCTAGTGATGTGGGGAAGTGATTGCCAACCAGCTGCCTGCTGTTGCTGCTTCTCATTTCTGCCTTTCACTGGTGATGACACACCTTCCGAGCTGCACCATCCCCTTTCCTCTTGTTGCTTTAGACCAGCACTGAAAGGGAGGGAAAAAAAAAACACATTCACCAATATCTACCTTTGTTCAAAACTACACCTGAACACATACAAAAAAGAAGGAAACCCTACAGTACCAAGCCAGGCGCCATGTGAGGGAAGGGACCAATAATGCATGACAATGCAGATGGCCACAAGTTCTCTGTTCCATTAGAGAACTCTGCTCACCAAATCCCTCCCCCCACAATATGTTCCCCATACACATCATTGCATGCATTCTGTCAAACAATTTGATCCAACCATGTGCAAACACATACCACACACACACTGGCCCCAGTTTGTGGTCTCAGAAAGTCTTTTTACAAAGAGAAAACTAAGGTCCTGGAGAGTACAAAACAGAAACCAGTTCAACAAGAGAGGGAGATAAAACCATTGCAAGGAAATCAGATCCTTACGGGAAAGCAGCAAATTTGGGTCATTGGACAAAGAGAGAATGTAATATCTCCTAGATAAGGGAAAAGAAAGTTTCAAAGGAAGATAACAGACATGGACATTGAACAAAAGGTAGTGAAACGCTTACCCCTAAGAACCGTTGAAGACTAGGAAAAGAAAGGAGACAAATACAAGCTTAATACAATGATACGGATTGGAGATTCTGAAGCCAAAGGCAAACGATACAGAAACAGAAACATCAATCACATGAACTAGCCTTGGAACGAAGCAAAAACTGAGAGAGACCGCGAAACCAAAAGGCAGAGTAATAATAAGAATGGAAGCTAACAAACCTGGCGGACGGCGTTGGTGGACTCCCTGGAAACAAACGCTCCATGGCTCTCTCGAACCTCTTCTCCACATCCTCTGTCGTCTCCATTGTTGTGGTTCCCGTTTTCTTTCCCCTACTGATCAAGAAAGAAATGTCTATCTCCGTCTGTCTCTGTCTCTTCCGCAACCGAAACCTGCTCAGATGCAGACTGCGAGAGCAGCGAGAAGCCGCATCTGTGGTCGATGCGCCTCCATTGTTTTGTAGCAACAATTTCCTTCGCTGCAAAGTAGTAGGCGCATGTGCAAACTGCTGTCCACCATCGCAGCCGCATCAGCAGCAGCGAACGAAGAATTGTCCGTTTTCTTTGCGAAATTGCGCACTTCGGGCATCTTCGGAAAGAGAGAGAGAGGGCGACGGCCAACGTGAGGAACCAGCAGCCACCCACCAGCGCACAAAGGATGGATGATAAGTGGTCACGATTCCAGTTTTCTGTTGGGTCTTGTTCCCAACCTAACCATGGTGGTTACCTCAGTTGCTTTTTCCCCTACCTACCTACCAACCAACAACCTGCAAGCTGGTTGTTAGTAGGTTGTTAGTAGGTAGGTAGAAGAAAACAGTCCTTGCCCATGCATAAGCTATAAACCATCTACTTACCTAATAGTCACCTATTTTTGTACCTATCTACTTACCTATATGGGGTGGTTACCTGAGGAGCTTTTTTTACTACTTACTTGTGAACAACTCCCTTGTAGGTTGTTACTAGGTAGGTAGCAAAAACAGTCCTTGCCCATGTACAAAGCATAAGCCATCTACTTACCTATCTACTTACCTATATGACCTACTTGTTACATAATGGGTTCCCAAGGTGAAACCCAGCTAGTAGGTAGGTAGTAAAGACAACCCCTATATGACGTATGTATAAACTAGATATAAAACCATCTACTTGTACCCCACCTATTTTCCTACCTATTTATCTATCGTATAAAGACATATTACTTTTTACACAATGAGTCAAAAAGGATGAATTATATTCTAGGGTTCTTTTAAGCAAAATGTTGGTTTTTCACGTGTTCCTCCTCTCTTTTTATCCAATATGCTCCTTGCAAGGGAGCATGGAGGGTTTGAGGGTTTGTAGGCTTTTCATCCGTTGGGTTCATCTTTGTCTTATTGAAATTCATTGATGGAGTTCTAGCTAGAATCGAACTTGGATTTTCTTTCGATATGGTCATGTCAGTTTTCATCCATTCAATTCACCTTTCAACTAGAGGCCCTTTAGCATGGTTTTTGAACACCTTCGAGATATATATTTGACTTAAAAGACTTAACTAACAACTTTTCCCAACTATTCATGGTGTGTTCTTATGTTGTTATAAGGTGTATCCTCGAAAATATAGCCAGGACCCTTGGTGTTACTAGGCTGTTAACTTTGGCCAAGCTTTTTAATGGCATTTGGCCCAATGTAGTAGGTGAGGTTTTTTATTGGTTGGTGAGTAAGACCTTTTGCCTCCAATTTTGTGATGCATTGTTGTTCATTTATCCCCACCAATACAGGGTCACAGTAAGGGCAGGTTGTGAAGCAGTGGTGCACATGATTTTGAGCATCCGTATATGTTCACCTTAATTGGGTGGTGTTACAAGTAGACATTGCAAATGCCTTCAACACTATTTCTCGTAAGGTTACATTCCAAGAGTTGCGTGCTGCAAGCAGACAGTTATCTCAATTCATATCTTTCATTTGTTCCTTTTATGTTCCTTAGCTCTTGTTTTTTTTAATCACTACTCCTCTTAGGGCGAATTGTTTGTTATTCGATCCTCCATTAGTACCATCAAAGGGATCCTTTGAGTGGTCCTCTTTTTACCCTAGCTCATTTTTCAAGCACTTCATAGTTTGACTATCCTTTTCCCATCTTGTTTGTTCCCTTCTGTTGCAAATGACACCCACACCATTAGGCCTACTTCAATTGTCTTTGAAAATTTCCATCATTTTTTCTTCGCAATTAGATTTGGTAAACTTTGCAATTCAACCCTGCAAATGTGTTGTCTAATTTCTTTCGAAGTTACCTTCGAGGTTTTCACCTCCATCAAGTTTTTGTACCCCTGATGGGGGCGTTAGGGTTTGGGGTGTTCCTTTAGAGTCCATTTCCTTCACTTCTTCTTTTCTCCAAAAGGCCTTAGACAAAAAGCTTTATTACCTTCTTCATTCTTTCCCCCCATTCTCGAACTTTCAACACCAATTAGCCTATTTTGATTCGACCATTATTTGCGTATTTGGGAAACTTTTAGGCCAAGTTCATTGGAGTGTCCAAAGGCTCCCCCTAGTTCATTGACAAGCCTTTTTGCCCATATCCAAATGTGGGGTAATGCCCTTGCAACATACTTGGGGAGCTGGAAGTTTATCACCGTAATTGTTGCATCCAAATTTTTGTAGGATGACCATCCGTTTTTATTGGGGGGCTATGAGGGCCAACAATTTAAGTCCACTTCCATTCCAAGCTCACCTTAAGTGGGCTCATGACCTTCTACCTCCAATTGCTCAAATATCCATCCGACCTTTTGAGCATGACGCACTCCCAATGTCATGGCCTAGGATATTTTGGGATACTTTTGGCAATGTCATGGCCTAGGATATTTTGGGATACTTTTGGCAATGTCATGGCCTAGGATATTTTGGGATACTTTTGGCAATGTCATGGCCTAAGATATTTTGGGATACTTTTGGCAATGTCATGGCCTAAGATATTTTGAGATACTTTTGGCAATGTCATGGCCTAAGATATTTTGGGATACTTTTGGCAATGTCATGGCCTAAGATATTTTGGGATTAGTATGGTTCAGGGTTATGAAAGGAGATAGTCTAGGGACCAACACTAGTTGATGGATCAATAAACTTGTCTTGTCTTGTAATTCTCCACTTGTTTGTAGTTAGTCCATAACAGTTTGGTGTGCTCCAATCTTATATATAATTATAACAGTGTGTCTGTCCGTCCGTTCGTCCGACGACAGTTCCACGTTTGAATGGACCGGCGGAACCGGCCCGGACGGTCGAATTCTGAGATCGGGAATCGGCCCGGACAACCGGATTCCGAAACCTGTGGCAGCAAGGGGGGTGGGGAGAGGGGGGGCAGCAAGGGTGGGGGGGGGTGGGAACGAGCGGGGAAGGGGTGGGCGAGGGGCCAGGGAGGAGGTTTTTTTTTTTTTTTTTCGGCCGCCCTAAACTGCCGTCGTCGACGGACAGTGTCCGACCTCTTCTTTTTTTTTTTTTTTTTTTTTTTTTTTTTGCCGTGTCCGAAGGTCACGGGCACCCACTAGTTTGTTTGGTTGTTTCAGTAAGTAGCTAGAGGTATTTTGGAGTGAAACTTGGAGAGGTTATAGAAGACTATAGGATGCTTCTATTCTCAAAGTTTCAAAAGAAAAGGATATGTTTTGTGAGAGTTATGAGCTTTTGAAAACTCTATGTCAGATCTGGTTTTTTGGTCATATCTCCTTTATTTAAGTTTTTTTGGGTCTGCAGCTTTGCGATCTTATATATCATATAGGAATATATGTGTGAGAGAAATTTCATGTCATTTAGATTTGTATTGAGAGAGATCCAAGCATCTAAAGTTTCAGTCTCAGTTTTGAAGTCCGTTTCTTTTGAAAGTGATATTTCTTTATGGTCATCATCAATAGGGCTGAAATTTTGAGCAGATATAGAAGACATATATTTTATGTGTCTCCCAAAATCTCAAGGATTTTGAAGTTTTTGAGAGCGAGTTGTAAGTCATTTTGTGTTCAGGTCTCAGTTTGAGGTGACTTCAAGGAAGTAGCAAGATCTCTCATTTTATGAAATTAAATGAGTTGCAATTTTGAGAGAAGGTAGTAGACATAGTTGCTCATGTTTCACCAAAATTTTAGAGCGATCCAAGGTCATATGTGAGCAGTGCAGCTTTGCAAAATTGCTATGACAAAAGTTTGTTTTGAGAAGACATCAAAGCAAATTTTTTGAAGTGGAACAAATACAACTTGGGAGATCTTGAAGGAAGGAGTTTGAAGTTTAGGAAGCACAAATACATTATCAAGACCTTCGTACAAAAGTGTGAAAACTACCACCATAGACAACTCAGAATCAAACATCGATTTCACTCAAATCCTCGTCGCCCTTCAGCACCTTCAACAAGAAAATGTCATGCTTAGAGACTTAGTGACCCACCTGCAGAATCAGCCACCACCTCCTACCCTTGCAATGGTCGCCCCATAGCCCCAAATCAGTTTGCCAGAAAAGTTTGATGGAATGCGCCCCAAATTTCGAGGCTTTGTCAGCCAGGTACGCCTGATCATGCAACTACACCCCCGTCGTTATTTTGATGACACCACTCGTGTAGGATTTGTTGGAACCCTATTCACTGGGACAGTTGCAGCATGGTTTGCTCCCATCTTGGAAACATCATCCCCTCTCTTACAAGATTTCAACGCCTTTATGGCGGAATTTGAAGAAGTGTTTGGGGACAATGACAAGGCCAGAACTTCAACCAACAAGTTGCGTCGCCTCTAGCAAGGGACACGTTCGACCATCGTCTAGGCCTCAAAATTCAGGCAGCTTGCTTACGACGTCAATTGGGGAGAAGCTGCCTTGATTGATCAGTTTCGCTGTGGGCTTCGTGATGATGTTCAAGATCTTTTGTTGACACTCACAGACCCTTTTTCCTTCAGTGAAGCCATCACCCAGGCAATTCGGTGCGATAATCGTCTGTTCGAACGTCGCTAGGAAAAGAAAGTCACCTCTAATGCCCAGCTTTGGAACAGTCGGCCTACTACGCTTCCCTTAGTTCCCCAAACAACACCAGTTGCCCGACCTGCTTCTTTTGGACCTGCCCCGATGCAAATCGACGCAACCAAGTTTAAACCTTTGACAGAAGCCGAGAAACTTCGCCGAAGGACAAATAACCTGTGTCTTTATTGTGGCAACCCAGGGCACATAGCTCGCCAGTGCCCTCAAAAGCTTGTCAAACTTCAAGTACAAGCTGTGGAAACTCTCCAAGAATTGGAAAACAAGAACATCTAGTCACAGTAGGAGCCGTGCGACTGGATCTCACCCAACACCACCTTTGCAAAGGCTCCTGCTTCGTTGTTGGTCCCAGTCCTAGCTTCATTCAGTATGTGGACATCATTCGTATTCCAGAAGACATACCACAAGTGTCAACATTGGTGGACTCTGACACCACCTCTTCTTTCATCGACCAAACATTTGTCGCCCAACACAACATCCCTGTGGTCAAGAAGTCAACCCTTGTTCCGGTAGAGGTTATTAATGGGAGAACCATTACTTCTGGTGCAATCACACACGAGACAACCCCTCTATAACTCTGTATCGGCAAGCATACAGAAAAGATTGTTCTCAACATCATCTCCACCCCTCACCATCCCATCATCTTTGGTCTGCCTTGGCTAGAAGCGCACAACCCTATCATTGATTGGTGATCTAGAACCCTCACCTTTAGCGCACAACGGTGCACCTCTCAAGAACCCCACGCTTAGAAAAACACTTTGTCCAGTCCTGCCAAGAACCATGTGGTCAAGAACCCAAAAAGGGTCGGAACCAATTCCAATTTTCTCAAGTCTATTATGTCAAGTCCTGCAGTTAAGAACCCCTTGGTGGTCAAAACTAAACCTTGTTTTGTCAAAGATCTTGTCAAGAATCCTGCCCAGAAAACCAACCCTGTCTAGATTTTCGTTGATGGAGTTGTCCCTTTCTATCGGGCTGCTAAGAATCTTCAAGTCTTCGCCATCCATGTCAACCCAGCTAACAACAAAAACCCCCAATCAGAACCAACACCTGTCAAGTTTCCCGAGAAGTACAAGGACTTTGTTGATGTTTTTGAAAAGATTAATGCTGATCAGCTCCCCGCTCATCGTCCATATGACTGCCCGATTGATCTAGAAGAAGGACACTCACCACCCTTTAGTCCTATCTATGGCCTATCGGAACCGGAACTCCAAGCCCTACGTGATTACCTTACTGAAAACCTTGCCAAGGGGTTCGTTCAACATTCCAAGTCTCCAGCCAACGCCCCAATTCTGTTTGTCAAAAAGAAGGATGGCTCCCTTCAACTCTATGTGGATTATCGTGGACTCAACAAAATAACCAAAAAGAATCGATGTCCCTTGCCCTTGATTTCAAGCCTCCTGGATCGGCTACGTACCGGAAAGATTTTCACCAAACTTGACCTCCGTGGAGCCTACAACTTACTCAGGCTTCACCCTGGTGATGAATGGAAGACAGCTTTCCGCACACGCTACGACCACTTCGAATACACGATCATGCCCTTCGGCCTCACCAATGCACCCATAGTCTTTCAGCATCTAATGAATGATATCTTCCGGGAGTACATGGACGAATTTGTCGTGGTCTATTTGGATGACATTTTAATCTTTTCCAAGGACCAGGAAACCCACGACAAACATGTACGATTGGTGTTTGCAACACTCCGAGAGCATGGCTTATACGCCAAGCTGGAAAAATGTGAATTTGACAAATCTTCAGTGGCGTTCCTTGGCTATGTGATCTCTCCAGATGGTATTTTCATGGAGAAATCAAAGGTTGAGACCATCTAGTGTTGGGCTATTCCATCCTCGGTCAAGGACATTCAACGTTTCTTGGGGTTTGCCAACTTCTATCATTGGTTTATCAAAGGCTATTCCAAGATCACAACACCGTTAACAACCCTAACTTGCAAAGACAAGCCCTTCTCGTGGAATCCAACGGCCCAGGCTGCTTTTGATACTCTCAAGATGGCATTCACCTCTACACCCATCCTGATACATCTTGACCCTGCCAAGCCATTCATTGTGGAAACGGACGCTTCAGATTTTGCCTTGGGAGCTATTCTATCTCAATTTGGAATAGATGGGTTGTTGCATCCAGTTGCTTTTTATTCACGGAAGCTAACCAATGCCGAAATCAACTACTAGGTCTACGATAAGGAACTCCTGGCAATCATCACGGCATTCGAGCAGTGGAGACTATATCTTGCCGAAGTTCAACAGCGAGTCCAAGTTCTAACAGATCACAAGAATCTCTTTTATTTCACAATTACTCGGACCTTGAATTGTCGCCAAGCACGCTGGTCTATTTTCCTACCTGATTTCGACTTTGAGATTCAGTATCAACCCGACACCCAGCAAGGGAAAGCTTACGCGCTATCTCGTCGTTCAGAATATGAACTTCGAGCGGGGGATGAAACCTACGGCCAGCAGAACTAGACTTTACTCAACCCCGAGCAATTTCGAGTTGGAGCAACAATCAGCACCCTCCCAAACTCATACCTTGTCAGGGACATCAAGATGGCAACTGAGGAAGACACATGGGCTACCAACATCAAGAAGGAACTCCAGGAACGACCAAGGAACCGAAATTGTGATGATCTGGATCAGTTTGAGCAACAAGACGGACTTCTCCTTCGAAATAACCTGATTTATGTACCCAAAGGACCTATACGCCTAAAAATCCTGAGAGAATGCCACGACAACACCTTGGCCGGTCACTTTGGAATGGCACGGACTCACGAACTAGTGTCAAGGAATTATTGGTGGCCCAAAATGAATAAGCTATTACGGGATTATGTCAAGACTTGTGATACATGTGCTTGATCCAAGGCTCCCAGGCATTGCCCGTTTGGACTCCTACAGCCCTTGCCGATTCCTAGTCGACCTTGGGGATCTATTGCAATGGACTTCATCACGAATCTCCCTATTATCAGAGCCAAGAATTCAATACTGGTTATGGTCGATCGACTCACCAAAATGGCCCATTTCACCCCTTGTTCCAAGTCAATCACGGTAGAAGAGACAACTCAGTTAATTCTGGACGGGATCGTCCGACTGCATGGACTCCTCGAGGAAATTGTGTCCGACAGAGGTCCTCAGTTTGCATCCAAGTTCTGGCGTCGCCTATTTGAGCTTCTTGGAGTTGACATTCGGCTATCTTCAGCTTTCCACCCTGAGACAGATGGACAAACCGAACAGACAAACTAGACACTCGAGCAATACCTTCACTGCACTCTGAACTACCAACAGGACGACTGGCTAGACCTATTATCTCAAGCAGAGTTTGCTTATAACAACACAACGCATGCATCAACCAGGATTAGTCCATTTTTTGCCAATTATGGTTTTCATCCCAGGTTCAGCCTTGAAATCCCTGGGGACTTCGTAAACCCCTCGGTTGAAGAAAGGGCCACAAGGCTTGGACAGGTTCAACAGAACCTTATGGCAGAACTCAAGCTAACACAAGAGTGGCAAAAGAAGCAAGCAGACCGCCGACGCAAGGACCATCCAAACTTCAAGGTTGGAGACAAGGTCTAGCTTCTCAGAAAAAACATTGCTACCACTTACCCATGTGCCAAGTTGGATTACAAGCGCCTTGGACCTTTCAAAATCGCCAAATTGGTTGGTCTAGTGGCTTGCCAGTTGGAGCTTCCACCCCATTTCAAAATCCACAATGTTTTCCATGTCTCCTTGCTTGAGCCCTATCATGAAAACCCAATCCTAGAATGTCATCGAGAACCCCCAACTCTAGTCGAAATTGAAGGCCAAGAAGAGTTTGAAGTTCAGGAGGTCTTGGACTCCAAGAAGATTCGTGGAAAGCTCTTGTACCTTGTCTTTTGGCGAGGTTATCCTCCTTTTGAAGCTACTTGGGAGCCTGTTGGAAACCTAGTTCATGCCCAAGACTTAGTTAATCGGTTTCACCAACAGTATCCTAACAAACCGGCTCCATCTGGAAGATATCGCTTCAGGAGGGGATAATGTCATGGCCTAGGATATTTTGGGATACTTTTGGCAATGTCATGGCCTAGGATATTTTGGGATACTTTTGGCAATGTCATGGCCTAGGATATTTTGGGATACTTTTGGCAATGTCATGGCCTAGGATATTTTGGGATACTTTTGGCAATGTCATGGCCTAGGATATTTTGGGATACTTTTGGCAATGTCATGCCCTAGGATATTTTGGGATACTTTTGGCAATGTCATGCCCTAAGATATTTTGGGACTAGTATGGTTCAGGGTTATAAAAGGAGATAGACTAGGGAATAACTCTTCAGCAGACTAACACCAGTTGATGGATCAATAAACTTGTCTTGTCTTGTAATTCTCCACTTGTTTGTAGCTGGTCCATAACACCCAACTCCTTGAGGGACTCAAATGTGAATCCAAGTAGAAAACAGTGGAAGAGGGAGGAGTCGAGGCACACTCCTTGGCTCACATCACTTTGAAAGGTAGAAGGGCATGCTAGAGCTCCGGGATGGGACTAGGAAGAGTTGACAAGCTTCATTCACTCACACTGGCCTGCACAAAACCCACATAAGGTGGTTAGTGCATAATTGGAACACTTTTGGTGTTAGGACAAACCACGGGCAACACGAACACACAAGACTCACCATGGCCCGGACTTGAGGGAAGTCACCACCTTCCCCCTTATAGTATTCTCTGCGTTTGCCCATGGCACCCACATTCAGATGGTTTTTTGTCCTAGGATTCCCTAGGAAGAGTCCCGAAATTGTCCCGATTTGGACTCTTGGGAGTTTGGGAGCTCATAACTCCTAGCTCAGACCTCCGATTGGGATGAGGTCTAAAGAAAACTTGTAGCTCTCCTCAATAGTTTTCCAATGGTGTGTTACACTTCACTTGCACGCACCAAGGTTGGGTCGATTCAAGACTTTTAATGGTCGGGAGTCATATTGTCAATTTGACTCCCGACCCTTTTTTCGACCATAACTTGTGTTGCAGATGTTAGAATGGCTCATGCAAGGACATTTTCGACATCTACATTTCAAGACCTTTTCAAAGGAATAAAAATCACCTCAAGGCGAGTTTTTTTGACCCCTGAAATCGAACTCTGAGTATTTGGGAGTCCCGGAGGACTCCCAAGTCCACATTTCGGGAGTGTGAGTGTCATCCTCACATTCCTTCAAAATGGGGTTGCGACACATGTGATGTGACTCCCGAGCTTCCTCTTGGCCCACAACCTTGCAACCCCTCTTGCCTTAGTCGTGAGCCCAAGGCTAAGGTTGCGACAAAACAACTATCAAAGATAAGAGTAGATCATCTTTAGGAGAACATTTCAAACAACATGCATGAACACTCATTTTCTAGCATCATCTCAAAGTTGTATTCTAATTGTTATCACGTTCAGTTGAGATTTTATGCCCTATGCTCAAGTGCTTGGCTTTCTACCCACCCAATCATCCCATCTTTTAAGATGGCCTCTGACATTTTCTCCTCAACACTATGCACTAGATTGGGCCCCCCCCATCCCACAGTTTGTGGTCTTTCTCGATGCATATGCGGCCAAACCATAAATCCGATAGGGATGCACCTACTTTGTTACATTCATGGGGGAAAACACATGATTACACATGATGCAGTTTGAAATTATTTTGCTTCCATTATTAAATATGTCAAATTCCATCTTTTGTGCAAGCAAACACATGTTTTTTCGATGCCATTTCTCTAGACAGCATAACAATGAGTGGATATTGTGCCTACAGTAGATGGTATTTACATTTTGGAAGATGTAGTCATTGTTGATTTGACTCGTGCAAATCTTGTTTGGTGAATCACTTATTTCCAAGGAATGGCTACGATGGTTATAGCTCAGGCAAAGGTTGTGTCATATTGCAACCGACACCATGAGGATGATTTCATCCCTCTAGCAATAGAGATATTTTGATGTTTACACCAATAGGCGGATAATTTTTTTCATCGTTGTGCCAACATGGCATGGTCAGCAAAGGGCTCGGGTGGTCCTCTTCTTTCGATTATACATTCATTTTATAGGTAGAAGGTGTCAATGGCTCTCCAAAAAGTTCAGGCACTATCTTGCATCAGGCAATTGTGGCAACATGAAAAACCTTTTCTAGGCTTGGTGTCCTTCCAAGTTTCTTGTCCATCTCCTTGCACGATTTGCTTTGTGCTACCGGTCATGGGTTTAGGTCCTAGGTTTCAAGTTTTTTCGTGTTGGGGCTCCCCATTGTGCGTTTTGCACTTTCGGGTGTAATCTTTTGTTTGGACTTTGGTCCTTCCTTTTTTCTTCTCTTGTTCCCTTGCTCGGTGTTTTTCCTTTTTTTTTAATTTATTTATTTATTTATGTTTGAGTGCTTGATTTGTTCATGTGTTCCCTTTGAGGTCTAGCCTCATTGGTGGTTCCTTCTTTTTGCTTGGACTTGGGTCCTTCCATCTTGTACGTTTCTCTCCCCCTTTTTGGGTGCTTTGTTGACCTTGCCTACCATATTGTGTTTGGATTCATTATAAAGTATAGTAGCTTCAGGGATTTTGGCCCCTAAGTAGTAAGTCTATTTTTAAACATGAGGATTTTTGAAAGATGATATTTTTGCATGTGTTGAAACTTGAGTATAGTTATAGAGTTACGATATCTTGAAGGATTTTGGTTTCTTTTAGAGGATTTTTTTGAAGATTATATTTTTCCATGATGAAATATTTGAATTTTCATAATTCTTCAATTCTTTAATAATTTGCCTTAAGATACTTTTTAATGTAAATGGCAAGGGCACAATGTGACACACCCCTTGTTTTATTGACGTTTGTCAGGTTTTCATCAATTATATGCTAGTTTGAGTCAAAATCTTAATCCCAAATCTTACATGAATAATCTTAATTGGTGTCTTGCATATGCTTCTCTGGAGTTTATCAAAGCTGAAAATCCGTGTGGCTGTATAAGACAATTTAAGCAGTCTGGACTTGAAGAGCAAGGTCTTCTGTAAAGGCGTCATTCATCTCATTTTAGCTGCTAATCCAAGAAGCCAGAAAGGATTTTGATTGAACAGTGATCATCAGTTTGAGGAGGATGCATCTGAAGTCAAGTTTGGCATTGAGTTTTGTTTTGAAGCAATGTAGCAGCATTTCCAGTATTTTAGATGGGCATGCATGGCAAACAACATGCAGGAGGACAGAAATGGAACAGCAAATCTATGATGAAGGGAGAATATGGAGCACCAAGGCACTTGCTTGCTAGAGCTGTTGTGCCTACTTCCTGTCATGGTTTCTTGACAAGACATGCATATACCATATTTGACTAACATAATCTGAGCAAGCATGATAGGACATAATAGTCGAAGACAAGAACCACTAACCAAGCCCAATCTGTGCACTTTTTCTAGAAAAACCATCTATCAAAAGAACTCCCCCTCATGGTTCACCAAGAGGTTCAGGATCTTCAAACTGTTGTACAATGCAAGAGGAGGAATGATTTGTAACCCAACAAATGCATCATTATGGTGTACTACAGATCTATCTGCATCAGTGGTCAGTTGAGGAGGAGACTTTGCTCTCTTGGTGACAAAGGTTGATGCAGGTGCTGTGGGTAAACCTGGCTCTTGTAATGGCTGTCTGTCATTCTCTATATCTTCATCAACAGCTACACTAGCAGAGCCTGTGCTGCTCACCCACTATTCAACACAACTAAGGTCAGGTTCTCAGGAACATACTCCCATCACCATCATCATTGTTGATGATCATGTAGGAACTCGTGGTGCAACAGCTTCAAAATTCCTCGTATCCATATCAACAACACTCTTTTGGATTCATCTCACTACCCTTCTGATTAGCATTTTGATTGCCAACAAATCTTTCATTTGGAAAAGGCTGATCTGCATAGAACATTAGACAGGGCATGGCATCACAATAGTCCACTTCTCTGCCATAACCCATGCATCCATTCAATGCATCTCCTGATAGCACTCCTGCTACCCAGTGGTGAATGTTCCAATGAATGAAAAGAAACACCTTCCACCATGGTCTGTCTTCTTTTCCTTCCTCAGAGAAGTTCTTTTTATCTCATCCTTGCCATCACGTAGGGACCTTTCACAGTGCAATGTGTGCACCCAAACAGATTTGACTGCAACACCTAATGAAATTCCTGATCATCCTCCATAGTGTTTGCAAAGATGGGGGGTCAATGACGAAAGCCTTAAACAATCTCTTACTTTACAAGTAGTTCAGCAAAAGAAGCCCATTGCAAACAAGGGCCCGAGATTCTGATGAAGCTCATGCTGTAGGTAAGTTACATAAAAAGTGACATCATAGAAAATAGTGCAGCTGCCTGCCACCAGGATTGCACTATACTGGCATGACCTACCTTCTTGACCTTGTTCTTCCAGGTGAAAATTGATTGAAGACATGCCTCCTTCTCTCTCCATCATGCGAGAAATCTGCTCGCCCTTAGTCACCACCTTAGTGACCAAGCATGCCTCCACAATCCCCTGCTTAAGGAAAAATTGCACATCAGCATAGTCCCTCTCTTTGCTTGCTGGTTGGACAGCTATAATACCCCGCATCATTATTTTATTGGGAATACCCAGTGATATAGGATTTCATAGATCTTGTGCCAGCCAGGCCATTGGCAAGGATCCATGTGCCAACTGTTTTGCAATAATTGGGTGATCTCAGGGTTCAAGTAATCAGGAAGCTCTGGTGTTGGTGTTCCTCCTGACAACACCAGCTTGTAGTCTGACAAACGATGGCCTTGGCAGTGAATGAGACTAGTGAGTAACTCATAACACACCATCCCAAAACCATACACGTCCACAGCTGCCAATATGTGGGTGTGATGTTGTCTCGCACTGCATTCAACACTTCAGGTGCCCTCCAAAACCCTGTGCCCACTATGCAGTTGGAGCTCTCAAAGGTTGCTATTCTCACCCAAATCTCATCATAGGCCAAATCTCGCTTCAATTCGATGTTCCCCTAGTGACCCAGCCTTGTCCTGACTCACAGGGGTCCACAAAGATGTTGGAGGCATTGAGGTATTTGTGTATCAATCCTTCGTATCATATCCAATGTCATGTCCTGTGGAAAAGGCATCATCATTAGCATCATTATCATCTCCATCTGTGCACCCTTCTTCTTCTTCGTGTTGTTGCGCATGCGAGATTTAAGGTATTGCACTCTCAAATCGATGAGTTTTGTAATCCCCAGACCCCAGCTTGTCCAGGCCAGTCTCGCATTCATTCCTCTCTTATGTCTCCAATCTTTATTTTTAGTTTTAGCTTGCCCTTGTTTTGCAATTGTAGAGGAGGTCCTTGGAGATGCCTTTGATTTAAGGAAGTTGTTATGTAGTTTTGCGTGGAATTCCTGTGTTGCGCATTGCTATAAGGTGGAGTAGGGCAAGCAATTAGTGCCATCAAAGTTCTGTGGAAGTTTCATAGACGAAAGAGAGTTCTAAAAGACAGCAAAAACTGGGCAATAAGTGGCCACAATTGAGGGAAAATGACAGAAGTTCGTCACTAGGTATTTGATGCAAATTTTTTTGCTTAAGAAGGTTCTGAGGCTGTTCTCATGTATCCAAGCAGTTTGACAAATATTCATTCACCCTGATTTGTCTTTGTAAAGTTGGTAGACAACTGATCCATTGGAGATAGACTGGGAGCAGAGGGGCAGGAAAGTTGGATTTGCAACATCAGGTTGTCACATGTCCACTCTCATGCAGTGTTGCCAACTCCAGCAGCTGTGAAACGTGAGCTCAAGAGCAGAGCTAGTCCAAATTGATATTCAGTCTATGTAACATGTTTTTTCATATCTTTTGCTTGACAGATTCTCCTGCATCCTCTGTTCTGATCTGTCAAGGAACTTGTGTAGGTTGTGACACAGGCTGGTATTACATGAACCAAAGCTGGATCAGGGAATGTCTGTTGCCATCAGCCCTCATTGTGATGCCATTCCATGAGACTTCTGGCAGCTAGGATTTGTGTAATTCTCCTTACTTGATCCCCAACAGACCCTTGTAAGATAATCAATACATACTGGTGGTCATATCAGTTATGTGTCTCTGTGTACTCTTGCAATCACAGGGATCACATTCCCAAGCTTACTTGAAGAAAACAATGTGTGTCAATAAATGGTTTAGTAGATCCTGTAACTCGACCATGATAAATATGACTGTTTTGCATGGTTGTCAGCTTTGTGAGCAATCAATAGTTCATTTTTAAAACAACCATTTCTTCTTTAGAGAAACGACTGATCTCACATTTGATAGATGAAACCCTTTTTGGAACAAAATAAAGCTTGAAGAAATTTGTAAAAAATGGTGGCTTCAAACAACACATGTGCCCCATGTAGAAATGACTTTTCCAATGTTATTTCCATGTCCTTTTGTTCTCTACAAACATTGACATAATCAGTTTTGCCTTTCCAAAGGCTACCAATTTCACATTAACAACTTAGGAGTGTATTGCAAATTTGAAGCTCCAAATAAAGCTTGAAGAAATTTGTAAAATAGAGCAACACTGTATGAATGGGTATGGATACAATTGTGCTGAAAAAACCTCCATACTTCTGATTCCAATCAACTTAAAACAAAATTAAGAGGTGACCTGATGATAATCTTAGAGAGATATTGCAACTGCTAACATGAAAGTGAAGGGGGAAAAAAACAGGAAATCTAATCCTTACAACAGCAGAGAAAAAACTGAGAAGAACGACACATATAGTAACCTTCAACAAGACTAAGCCCTACCGTGAACTAGATCAACAAAACCTAGGCAAGGAGATGACCAATGAAACTAAAAAGAAAGAACACCCCAAAAGATAATAAAAAAGAAGATGATCTAGGGACTTGGGCCTGCCATTCTTTCTCAATATTTCTAATAGGATTTTATGTTCATTTATTGCCAACTACCTCAAAGAAGTGCAGGTCAAAGGAGTCAATCATCTCATCCAGTTGAGCTTTGACTGATCCATCCACCCACCCACCCACCATGTTGTTCTTGTAAAGAGAACTCTTGCTTCTCCAATTGTTGTATTTCAGGTTGGAGATGAGCTCAACAGAAGTTATAAACTCCATGCTTGTGTTTAAACTTCTGATGAGCTTATCACCACCTTAAAGTAACATAACATAACATACAACCTTTTTTTTTCTCAAGTGCGATGATGTAGTGCCCTTGATTGCCTGGCACAAACCAGTTAAGGCCATGACTGTTATGGTTACGCTTGTATCCGTCGATGGATGGTGGCATCATGGCAAAATGTTCACCCTTCCTACCCAGACACATGTGTTTTCACATAGAACCTTATTGCAAACTCCACCCCTCCTATCTACAAACATGTTTCACAAACAAAAGCCCAGTATCAGAGTTACAAGACATACCAAGATGGTGCAATGGTGTGAGACAACATACCCTAGATGAAGTGGCAGTTCAATGGCTGTCATGGTTATGCTCATATCCTTGACTGCCAGCATCACTGTGGAGCTACAAGACATACCAAGTTGCTATCATGGTTATCCTCATATCCTTGACTGGCAGCATCACTGTGGAGCTACGAGACATACCAAGCTGCTGTCATGGTTATGCTCATATCCTTGATTGGCAGCATCACTGTAAAGTTGCAAGACATGTACCAAGTTTAGGGTTAGACGTTCAACCCATGTGAAACACATACAAGAAGAAGCAGCACAGCTCAACGGCTGTCAATTCTCTTCTTGAGTTGAGAGTCAACTGATCCACGCCAACCATGTTGTCCATGAGAAAGAACTCTCTTTGCTTCTCCAATTGATCCTCTTTCAGGTTAGAGATAAGGTCATCAGAAGTCCATAACCTTCATGGATATGCTTGACTTCTGGCCATGGCTGTCATAGTCATGCTCACATCCTTCACATCCGGTTGCATCATCACTGCACACAACTCCACCAAACACAATGTTTTTCACAGAGAGAACCCTTAGTCCACAAACACTCCACCCCTTTTCTCTCCAGAAACACGGATTCTCACTGATCAAGCTTCTGTGCACAACATGCAGAAGCACTCCCTTGCTATTCCAGACACAAAGACATACCAAGATTTAGAGATTTAGAGGTGCAGTGGTGCAAGACAGATAGGAAGGAAGAAATGGGTCGTGTACCGTAAGCTATTAGAAAGTTCTCTCCATACGGAGAACGAGAGAAGCTAAGAAGAAAATGGAGGAAAGCAGGACACCAATTTTCGTCCCTTGTCGACCCAAAAAAAGCTGAGACCTAATTCGCCATATTTCTAGGAAAACAAAGTTGAACTCGCCATATTTATACCGTAGGTTCTTGTGCGGCGCCAGTAGATTGCAGGGTTTGGAAAACTGTCTACTTTTCTCGCTGATCTATAGCCAAATTTGGCTAAGCCGTCTTTTGGATGATCGCCAGTCCACCTACCTCACAAATTTGGGGAAAAAAACCCTGTATGTTTCCCCCTGTTTTTCTTAGGGTTTTTTGTTGTTTGTAGCCAAAGTGGTAATCATCAACAGGAAGGTTTAGCCAAAATATGGCTATAAACCAGATTTGAAGTACACATCTTCAATTATCCTTCTATAGTTTTGGCTACAAAAATTTAAACCCAAATATAAACATCTGGTGATTTTTACTAACTAGTGTGAACCCGGTGCATAATGCACCCTATCGATCCCCCCCCACCCGGTCCTTCGCATTTCCCACTCCGGTTCTAAACGGTGACGAACTCTTTTGGGAATAGAAATTTCATGCAGCGAATGGAAGGCCCAAGTGTGCACTCAAGGTGCCTTGCTTTTATTCCTTTTAAATTTTGGGAGGAGGTGTCTTGGACTGTCCACCCTATTTTGCGCACCCACATGCATAAAAAATCCTGCAATAGTAAATTTGTCATCTAGGGGGTTGCAGAATCGGCCTCACAGAGACTGTTAACGTGTTGGAATGGACAGGTTCAGATAGATGCACGCACAGACGGAAACCATGGTGGTCGCCCATTGTTTCACCAGCCTCTCCCTCCCCCACCCCCCAAAACCCCTGTCACAGACACACAGACTTACTGAATTAATATATATGATTCATTTCCTCACTTCTGGCGATTAAAAACCTCCAAAATTAGTTCATTTTTGAACGATGTTTTTAAATTTTGAATTTCGCTAATAAACAAAGGCTGTTCCATCCTCTCTGACAAACATTATTGAGTGCTTGCACAAAAAAAAAAAAGGCTTTAGGGTACCATCTCTCTGCAACAAGAATTGTTGACAAATTCACCAAAATCCCAAATTTTTTGTGTTTTGAACAAATCTAGACGCAACAGATGCGCATCATGTGATCCAACAACTTGCTGGAGTCGATTCACGCAGCAGATGCGCATGATATCCAACAACTTGCTGGAGTTGATTCATGCAGCAAATGCGCATGTGATCCAACAACTTGTTGTTTGTATTCCATGGTTGAATGGTGTAACTTTGGTTTGAATTACTTTTGCGACTTTCATCTTCAACTATTGCAAGGTAATTGACAACCCCATTTATTGCATAGCCAAAGTTCAAGCTACTACAACTTCATCTTCATTTTTTGTGAGCACATTTGCTAGCCCACATTTCTTGGACCTTGTCTTACCATTTAAGTGATTTAACAAAAAGGTACATGGTATGTTCCAATGTTTACTATCTTGCCTCAATTGATATTCTCCCACTTTCAATTGCATCCATGGCTTCTTCCAATGTTTCATTGTTCCATTTACCTTTTCCTAGTGATTGTGATGCACCTAATAATTCTACACTATTTTTTTTTGGTTTTGGTCTAAAAGGAGGAACATTTTCTTTATCTTGTGTAGGATGTTGGTTTGAACCACTTTGCTCCCTTTGTGGCATAGTCAATATCATTGTGCTTTAGAACCTCCTAGCCCTAATATCCAACATATTGGAGGTGTGCACTATGCCCCCACAAAGAGGTATGAACTTAAACTTCTTGAATCTATCCTAAGAAACAAGAAACTTTGAAAGGTCAGTGTTAGTCTCAATCACAATTGCCTCTAGTTCTAATAAAGAAGTAATAAGAGCATAATTTTTTTTGAAATCATCCCAATCAATATTATGGTTTGTTGTCTCTATGTAGGAAGTGGGTGTGTAAAGTAGACTATGCTTCCTTTTTGCTTGAAAAAATCGGCCTCTATGGCGATTCCCTACATTGTAGTACATAGGAATTATGGAACTTTGTACTCATTGATAATATTGAAACTTTTTAAACTTCTAGTTATAAAGTTGATCTATTGTAGACCTTCTTACTTGTACTTTGATTTTTGCTTTTTTGCATGTTTTAGTTGTCTCTTTTCTTTGATTATTGTAAATTGAATTTTGCTTTGGAAGCTCTTGTGTTTCTTCCTTGACTATTGTGACTTTTGATATGTGTTGTTAGCCTAACTACATTAAAATTTAATGTATGATCTGCAACTTTGATGTCTTTTGAGTCATGATCTAACCCATATGCTTTGCAAGTTTTTATGAATGACTTGAAAATCACATTACTTGGTTAGTTTGACATGTTGAGAGAATGGAAATGAATTGACGAGAGATTATTTGTATACATGTTTAAAACCTTGTGAACTTGTTATTTTTTTGGTGGGAATGTAACCAAGGCAAAATTGAGGGGAATTTGGAAGTGTTATTTCTTTTAATGTGTTGATTTCAAGATCCAATAGAGCATAATGAGGTTTTGCATATTTATGGTTAATTGTGTATTGTTTAATGTTCCACATAAACCCCATCAACAGACATTGTTTTTGCATCCCAAACTTGGGATTTTATAATACCATTTTAATTCATCCCTTAAACAAAACACTTTAAACAACCCATTTTATGTTTATCCTTATTTTACCCTTCACCTTGAGGCCTATCACCAAACTAATTTTTCCTAGCCCAAATATGGGATTTTGTAAACCAACCCATGGCATTCCCAAAACCAAACCCTTTTGGGTTTGTTGATATTCAACTTTTTATAAATTTTTAGTCATTTCACTGCCCATCACCAAACCTTTCCACACTTTTAACGGACCAAAAAGTGTGCAAACATGCCTAATTTTATGCCTATGACCAAATATAAAATCACATCCTGATCATATACACAATTATTCATATATGAAATTTAGTCATAGGCAAAATCCAAAATGTTCATACAACTATATAAAATTAGTATTTAATATTAATTAATTAATTAAATTCAGAATATTAGATTTTTAATTGAATCAAATAATTAATTATCAATTAAGAAATTCAAATAACTAATTATTTGATAACAATGTCTTTTACCCAAAATTCATATTCAATTTTAATATTTTATTTAGTAGACATTGTATTTAATTATTTCAAACTAACTAAATTGACTGAATAATTGACTATTAATTTGAGTTAATCATTTTAATTAAAATAATTTAATGATTACGTAATTCAAATAATTAATTATCTGAATTAAATATCTAAATTCACTATTAGATTATTATTATAACTAAACTTATTAATTAAAATACTAACATGGATAATTAATTCAAATAATTCACTATCAAATATTCCAAATAAATAATTTTGGGAATCCAAGTGATTAATTACTTGATAATTAACTAACTAATTATTTGAATTAGAATAATTAATTTTAATAAATATCAAATTATTATTTAAAATAATTAATTATTGATAATTAATTCACATAAATAATTAACAAATATTTGGCTATTTAGTTGGACAATTTACAAATGTAAAAAAAATGTGATTTTTTTTTTCTAGTTAATTTGCAACCAATTTGCAACTAAAACATTTAACCAATATGGTTTTTTTTTTTTTCATTTCACAAACTATATATATATAAAATGTTTCTTTCCTTTTGCATTCACATTAAAATGATGTGCCAATTTGGGATGAGTTAAACAAAACTTAACCCTGAAATAATAATAATAATAATAATAATAATAATAAAATTAAATGATTCTTTTTAGGTCACTTACTTTTTTACCTTCCTACCTACTTGTGTACCTAATTAAATAAGTAGTGGGTCTATCTATTAAGGTAGGTGAGTATGTATGTCATGTAAATAAGTCTTACCTACTTACGTATGTAGGTAGGTAAATATGTAATCTAGATATGTAAATATGTGCTACCTACCTAGTTTTACCCACATGTCTAATTTCACCTACATATTTAGGTAGGTATGTAGGATCTATCTACCTACCCACCTATGCCTATGTATCAACCTACTAACTACTTAAATAAGCATTTATTTCAATTTATTTTTTAAATTTCTATTAATATGCCATTTGGTAACTTTTAATTATGCCACATGTCACAATCTAAGACCATATAAAATGAACAATTATAATGGATGATGGAGATCAATATTTCAAAAAGAAAAGTATTTTCACCCAAAAATTCCCATAGTGTCAAGTGTTACATTTGATGGTTCAATAAAAAGTAATGCTAGCATGACATTATCATAGTAGTTGCATTAAAGTTGCAGAATAATTGTTCCTACATAATTACATGAATTGCATATGTATATGGTTCCACATATAATGAGATACATCCATTACAATTCATGCAATTTGTTTAATAATACTCATGTTGAATTTGTTGAATTGTAATGAGTTGCAAATGGTCATTGCAATTCACAAATATAGCTGCAAGGCTAGTTGTAAATCACCCCATTTCCTCCTAGTGTGGTTTTATAATGTGTAAACCTATAGTGTAAGGGTTATTCGATATTAAATAAAATTTTAACTAAAATTCAATAAATTTAAAATGATGTTTTGAAGGAAATTGTGGCACAATTTTGGTAGTTTAAAAAAATGTTCAACATGTAAGATTTTATGGATTTCTTTTTGTAATGTTAAAATTTTCAATTGCATAAAATATTGAGTTTTGATTAATCCTTGTTATTAAAAATTCAATAAAAATAAAAATTCAATTATTTGTGTTATGATTCCACACTTGGGCCACAACAAATGCCATATTAATATGTATATATGTGTCCATACTTAGTTAATTATAAATGATGTTTCCTTTGCCTCCTCTCTATCCTTTGGCTTCTATTTTTTAGGCATTTCTTTACTTATTCACATATGCTAAATCCTTTTGTTCTTTATATCAAAGGAGCCAAAACTTTCATACTAATATTTTCAATGTGTTTAATGCCATGAAAAATAGGAACTTTCATGAACACATACATTAATACATACATACTTACAAAAAATTTAATAAATATCCACCATCATTTAATATATTGTCATGTTTATGTTTAAAATAATGCAAATATATTTTGTATTTCTTGCATACTTTTCAAAATTTTGACTTTAAAATCACCTAACAAACCTATCTTGTTTGTAAACAAGTCAACTCAACAATATTGAATCTTTGGAAGGTCCCAATTTGATTGCAAAACCATGATGCATTCTTTGCAGTTGACTTAACCTTGAATTAGTTGATCAATGCTAACATACTTTTAGAACTTAGATTTATGAATTGATCAAATTATCAACAAGTTTTGAGGCAAATAAAAAGTAAGTAAATTACTAAACATATATTTGTAAATTCATTTGATTGTCCTTCACATAAAGGTGACAAAGTGATTCTTACTAATTTCATCATACATCATTCATTTTTAATCCATTTTTTTGTTCTTTTTTTTATTCCTTGGGTTTTCATTGTTTTCATTAATATTTTTTGCTTTTTATGTAATGTTGCAACTCTAGCTTCAAGCTTGTGGCAAGGGTTGAAAAAAGTTGTTAAAAAACATAGATTCAAGCCAAATGCAAGTTTGGGTTTGGTGATAATTAAATGCTCACTCAAATCAAAGTAAATTTTTATTAATTAAAATGAGGTACTTTCAAAAGTCCCAAGTTGCATTCTTATTTTGGGTTCAATGGAAACTTTTAGAGAGTTCCAAATTTTTGGGGCAAAGTTTGACGAGGCATATCTTGTCCAAATTAAGTGATATTTGGTTTGGTAGAAAGGTCTTTATGAAGGTTACAATAAGTTGTGGGCATCCTTTCGTAAATTTTTTTAAAGAAAATTGCTCATTTGAAGCATTAATCACAAACTATTATGAAAAGTCCCAACTACTCACATGTCAATCTGGTGCCTCCCATATGAGTCAAGGTTGTGTGGAAGTTAGTGTGAATCCCAAGCTAGTCCATGACACAATTTTGGTTTTGTTCAAAGTTATACCACCCATTCTCTTTGTTTGTTTTTGCAATTGATGTGACTAAAAATGAATAGAAAACATTATTTCATCTTAATCATCTTGCAACTTTTTCTTATTAAGAAGTAGGTAATGAATATGTCCCATGTTTGTGAAACTATGTTGTTATAAAGTTAAGAATTTTACCATAGATACCATTTGACAAGCCTAGGATGCATGATTCCATTTCAAAAGATCATTCCCATCAACTATCTAACAAAAAAAATTCAACTTTACAATACTTAATTATTAAAGATTATTGACGATGTAGCAATATCTTGTCACAATAAAAGAAGAACAAATATTAAAATCATTATTTAGAGATATAACATAATATTATCATTCCATATTGATATTCTACATAATATTGAACAATGAAATCTTAATGAGCTATTATTACTTGACAAGTCCTTTTACAAATCAATAAATTGGGTTGATACAAAATTTAAAGTTTTTGACATGATACCCCCAAAAGAAAACACACACCAATGGAAAAGAATTATTGTGAATGCATCCATTTTTCTAGTTCACTTTCTTCAACATCCTTTACAAAACAAGAAATTCTAAGTAACCCCATTTGAATGATGACGCAAATACTTTTCATCATCCTCCCTATTTGCATCCACATGTGATGGATGGTGGGATGAATTGTTTATATGAACCACAAGTCTATGGGAAGACAAAGTCTTGTAAAACTTCATTCAAAAACACACTGTAGATTAGGGAAATGTACAAAGGAGTAAAATTAAGGAAAAGGGAGAAATGATAGGATGTCAAATTGGCTCAAAGTAGTTGTGAAAATTTTTCCATGTCCGTAATTGACTACCTATGATAGGTTGGCCAAATTTATATGTAAAAAACTGACACATGGTGATTGGAGGTGTGTCATGAAGGGGTGGAAGTCGGGAAGTAGCCAAGCCTATGGCTATCGCTCGACTTAAAATGGAAAACGTTTGCATCCTTTGTAATGTGATTAAACTTTTTGATGAAGAAAAGTGACCAAGGTAGAAAGATGAAGGCCCTTTGGCCCTTTCAAGCTCCAAATGGCATTGGCACAATCATGTAAAAACACATCGGCATGTTTGTGTAAGCAACCAAATATTTTCAATTGCTAAGGGGAGGAATTGATCAATGGGGTGTTGGTTGCAATAGCTCCTTTCCTTGGCTTGAGTTGCATCAAATGCGACAAATCCTTGAATTGCATAAGATTAGGGAAGTAAATTTGTTTGTGTTGGGTCAACAATGACAATGTTGGTTAAGGTGCAAATGCCATCTTTGGTAAACACAATGTTAATTCATCAATGAAAGGAGTTGAATGTGATTGAGGGAAGCACATGTAATTGTTTTCATCTCACGTGGAAGTTAACATCTCGTGTAATGGTGGCAAAGGTGTCATGAATTACATCATGGGTTCCAATGCACTCATTGCCATGAACATAACATACGAAGTGCATACCCATAAGGTCAATGGGATGTGTGTAGACACATCAAGGGATGCTTGTAATTAACAGATGGGGTAATTTAAGTCATGTATGAAATATTGTGGAAAAAATTGGGGAATGTAACTGAAAGGTTGGGAAGATTGGTCAAGCTGTAAATTAAACATTGGCCCCTGGGCCAGATGTGATGAAATTTGAGCACAATGGGCTTCAAATATCATGTTAGGGAACATGTTAAAAAAGGTATGATGGTGTAGACATTTTGAGATGGACTTTTGAAGTTGAATATAAATTGTTTGATGAGTTGTTCAAATGGAAGAAGACATGCATGGGCTACAACAGGTGGTAGATCACATGCCACCTTGAGGTGTTGTTGGAAATAAAATGTGCTGATGTTGACTCATGCTAAGGCTTCAAGAAGAAAGGGATGTTAATCAACCATAAACTTAATAATTATGATTGAAACGACAAGGGCCCAATTCCTTAAATAGGCTATTAAGGCAATGGTGGATGTTGATATGAAACTGATGCCACTGAAAGTTATTTGGAGGGAAAATTCTTTATGAATTAAAATTCTTTTTAGGCTATCAAAGGATCCTGGACTTAAAAGGCATCTAAACATTGAAGGAGGGAGGAATAAAAATAAATAAATAAATTTGTGAAGGTGGAAGATGGAGGTGTGCATCATAAAAGATACGATGGGGTTGCATAAAACAATGAATTAGAATTTCAAAAACCACCTAAACATCACCCATTATAGGAAGAAGGTCCGCATGTCGAGCATTTTCTAATATAACATCTTTGATGATGTGAAAATTAAGGTGCCCAATGGAGCCCCCAAGATTCTAATTCCTTTAGATGAAGTGGTAAACTAGGATGGGGTGTTGAAGTTTGGTGCCAAGCTAAAGGGTGACCATGCAAAACATTTTAAAAGTTGGATAGAAAAACCTATCGCACAAAATTTGGTGTGGAAATGCAGATGATATAATTGAAGGGGGACTTATGATGTGAGTATCATTTGCAATGGATGAAAATAAATAAGAAAGGAAATGGCTAGTTATAGAATGTAAAGCCTTAAAATGGGTTAAATCGAATAACACCTTTCCAAAAATATCACCTTGATGAGTCCCCATGGTAGATGGAATGATTATGACATCACTTTCACGAATACAATGACTATAAAATAGAGGAAACTCAAATACATATAATGCATGAACAAAGGGGATGAATTGTATGATGTCCCCACATGTTGTATAAAATTAATGAAATATGGCCTTTTTTGACATTGAATTGAAACCATTTGCGATGTGAACTAAAAAACAACCCAGTCAGGGTGAAGGTCCAGGATGCACCTAATGCCATGGATTACTACTTCATAACCACCTTTAGTTGTAACTCCAAATTGGTGTGAAGAAAAATGTGTTGCAAAAGCTTCATGGAATTGAAAGCATAAAACGAGGCTTGTGAGTCAATACAATGCTTCGCCCACTACAATGGGACAAACTCCACTTGAAGGTTTGGTCATGGTTGAAAGGTGGATGGTTCCAAGGACATGTGCAATTTGGGGTGGAATGTGATTTTGTGCAGTATGAAAACAAAGTTGGAACAACTGAGGGAATCCACTCACTGAATCATCAAAGTGAAAACAATCCCAACGGTGTTCAAAAACCATCCCAAAAGGACCACTTGTTAATAAATGCGGCATGCATTGGAACGCCAACTTGAAGGAATCAAAAGAAAGTTTGAGGTCCTAGTTTGGTTCATGGTTTTAGGGAAAAGTGGGGAGTAACCATCTGATTTGGGGTGTAATGTAATGAGAATTGAAGTGGTGTTAAAAGACATGGGTGAAGAAGAAAATGGTGCCAAAATGCAAACTACCCGAAAGTATTCCCCTACATGCCCAAGGGTTAAATTGTAAAGCAAATGTTTGTGAATTAGAAGACCATGTTGAAGAAAAATGATTGAATTTAAACTGGTTGACAAAATTTGGCCTCACAATAAAAACTTTTCTTCACTACTAGAAATCTTGTCATTTGCAACTAGTCAACATGCAACTAGCATGCAACTGATTGTCGTTTGCAACTATCTTAGTTATGTTTACAACTACAAATTTGGTATTGCATAATTTTTGGGTTATACGGTTGTGTGTACAACTAACATGCAACTAAATATGTACAACATGGACACGTGTCATTAAAATGATGGCCTAAACTTATACATACTTAAATTATTATACTTAATATATCTACATAGGTTTTATATAATAAAATTATATACTTCTAGTACTAAGGTTAACCCCATGCTAACTTAGGCTAGCCTAAATTAACCTAGGCTAAATAAATTAAAAAGTTAAATTAACCATGGCTAAATTAAGCAAAATTAAAATAATTATGGCTAAAATAAAATAAACTAAATTAAATTAGGCTAAATTAACCATAGTTAAATTAAGTTAAGCTAAAATAGTTATGGCTAAATTAAATTAAGTTAAATTAACTATCGTTAAATTAAGTTAAACCAAACTAATTATGGCTAAATCAAATTTGGCTAAACTAAATTATATTATATTAATTATGGTTAAAATAAAATAAAATAAACTAAACTAGGCTAAAATAAATATGGCTAAATTAAATTTTAAAAATTAATTATGGCTAAATTAAGTTAGGTTATAATATTTAAAGTTAAACTAAAGTAAGCTAAATTAAATTAGGATAAAATAAATATGGCTAAATTATGTTAAATTAAATTAAATTAAACCATGGTTTAAATATTTTTTTTTAAAATTTTATTTTGGAAGAAAATGTAAATTGATTTAATTTTTTTTCAAAATCAATTAATATGATAATATTAAATTTTATTATAAATAATCATAATTATTAATTAAATTTTTATTATAATTACAGTGGTAATCATATATATATATACTCAATAGGTATTATATATTTAAATTTTATTATTTATGTTAAATATTAATGTAACTAGGTTACATTAATTAACCTACAAGTATATAAACATCCTAAGTTAATTATTAATTTAAGCTAGATAATAATATTAAAATCATACTTTTATTAATCATAATTATTTAAAATATCCTATAATCATCTTTGAAGTGCAAAAGAAAAGGAATAATGAAAAACTAACAAGAAGAAAAATAAGAAGAACAAGCTTTCCAAGTTATAAAACGTTTCGTTTTTTTTCCTTCCTTTGGACCCCTCCTACTTTCAAACCTCATAACTTTCTTATTTCTTATTCATTTTAAACGATTTAAAGTGCTATAAGAGTGGCACCTGAAGTCCTACAAATACATTGGAACTCTAATAGCACCAAAACAACATCAAATGAAATTCCTGGGTGTTTAAGAACCGGCCTTTGTAGTGTTCAATAGTTTTTTTTTTTGAGTTTTTGACCCTTTTACTTTGAAGGGCCATAACTTTCTCATTTCTGATCTATTTTCAACGATTCTTAGTGTGTTAGATGCGCCAAGAGGAGGGCTTTAAGTTTGTTTTGGACACCAAAAGTTACAGAGCGCTCCCTTGGCTGGTATAATTTAATATAGTAGTTGCATCTAATGTGCAACTAGGTTAGGTTGGTTCATGTGGTTTGCAATGGAATGTTTTAACCTATATCCTTTGGCTTCAAATTCTATTTGGCTCAGTATATAAGTAGGAGCAATAGATATGTAGTAGGCAAAATTTATTACCATTAGGGTTGAGGAAATGAAAAATACTTGACCTTTATGAAATGGTTAAACCTAAAAATAAAATTGGATTATTTTAAACCTACATACATAACCTAAGCCTAGCTACTTTTAAACCTACTTGCATACCTAAGTAAACCTACTTAATAGGATTTAATTATTACCTACTACCTATATGCCACATGTCAACATCTTATTAACCATAAATTAGATGATTTAAATTTCATCGATTAATATTTAATTTAAAAAAAAAAGGTGGGTTTTGATTGCCACATGTCACCACTTAATTGGTGTTGAAATGAACACGTGTCAAATGGTGGTTGAATGTTCCATGGTGTGCCACATGTCATCATCTTAATGGCAGAAACTTTAATGATTGAGATTAATCCAATGAGTTTTTAATTTTGAAAACATAAATTTTGAAAATAATGACACGTGTCCACAAGCTAGTTGTTTAATTTTAAAACATGTGTCATATTTTAATTAATTACATTGTAGTTGCAAGGAAAGTGGCACATAAGGTGCAACTACATTGGATTTGTATGTATGTACGAACATGTATATGAACATCGTATATACATGTTGCATACATATTGTTGCATGGAACTGAAAGTTTTATGCAACTTGTCTTAGGCAACTACACAAATTTGCAGTTACATGTGTCGCATGTAACTAGATTTTAGTTGTAAACAACAATTGCAAAACCCAAAATTTCTAGTAATGCTTGCAAGTTTTCCCAATTGCCCACTAGAAAGCGCTTAAGTCGAATATGTGTTTTCTTATCCCTTGTCACCTCATCATGAGGGGGCAAAATGAAATGCCATTGGGGTAATAAGAGGAGCAAGTGCCAAGTTGTCACATTGTATGGATCCTGCATTAATTTATCCAATGGAAAACGAAATGTTATTTGTACATCATGTTGTAGAGTGGTGGGGATGTGGTTATATAAATGAAGATGACAAAGGCTTAAGTGAAAGGACCCAAAGACATCCAATGTTGAAACCCAAATCCAAGTTGATGTAGATGGAAAGGGAATAAGTGAAAGTATTGGGCCATGATGATCATAAGAGTTTGGATTGGATGAATTAAATGTCTGACAAGAACGCTGATGATGAGCTAACCCTTGACTAGTAAATTGGTGCCCATAAATGGGCCATAAGATTTTAGGTGGATGTTGAAGGTGTGTTGAAGAAATTGAGGCATGTTTGGGGGTTTGATGATGGCCAATTGTAGGGACAAATAAAGTGGGAAAGGGAAAATGTCATAATTGTGCATGACTAAAGGGGTTTGGGAAAATGTAAGGTTGGGACCCCACATTCACATGAAATGTTGGGGCTGGTAGGGGGAACAAGTAGGTGGTGTATGATTTGTTAGAATCAAGGGTAATTGGTGGTGGTCTGTGGTTTACATGGGGGATGAGGTGGATGATAGGTCAAAGGTGGTGCATGATGAGTTGGGGGACATGGGATGTTTAGTGCCCATGAAGTAGGAGGTCTACTATGAACATGGGCCCCACTTTTTAAAGATTGCCTACCGCTACAAGGCAATCCTAGTCTACAAGCCTAATTGCATAATATTAAATGAAATGAAAGGAAAAAGGTGAAAAAATTTCCAAGGAGTTTATTGTTAGGGCATTATGCCAAGGCCAAACCTTAATTTCGTTATAGGCCTAGGTGTCATGATCACTAAGTTAGTATATTCAACAAGACCTAAACACTTTAATACCAAAAGATTAGATTAGGAACTATTTGCAATTATGCAAATAGGTCCCATGTTTTAAAGATTGCATATTTCAACACTGTAATTTAAACCTATAAAGCCAACCACATAAAATTGGATAGATTAAATGGAAAAATATAATGAATTATCACAAACAAGCAAGTCCTATTTCAAAAGAAAGTTGAATTTTAATTTTGTCATATCCTTCAACATCATCATCCTTATTCTACTAGGTTTAACCCATATGCTTTCTAATAAATTATTGTACAAGAATTAGGAACCCAAAAACTTCTAATCTTTTATTCTTTGGACTACCCAACTAATGTAACACCCAACTTCAATAACAAAAAAACACCTTAAATTCAATTTTTTATTTTGAAAAAATATAATAAAATTATATATATATATATAAGAGAAAACATACTATTGGTGAATGACTAGCCATTAATAGTGACACATTCACATTTACAACGCATATTTATTTATTTATATGTATATTATTTATCTTCTTTTGCTATTTTTTTAGGATTGTGACAAAAACCAAGAAAAACCAAGATTGTGGCGAAATTTCTCTCCTTATAGTAGAAACTTTTTATTGTGCTTAATTTGTATATCTTATATATAAATTCACGTAGTCTGTGTGTGCGTGCGTGCGTCTGTCTGACACGACAATTCTACGTTTTAATTCACCAGCAGAACCGGTTCTGTTAGCCCAGCCCGGCACTCCCGGAAGAAGAATCACGAAGACGCAACAAAGGTAGGGATGCACAGCTGCCGTAGTCCTAGCGCCCGGAGCTCCACCGCCGTGCTCCGACACCGGGTTTCATCCACCCGGTTTCATTCACCCAGTCCACTCCCTAGTCTCATCCACCTGGTCTACTGACCCGTGCTTGGGTCGCAGAGCCTACTAAATCCACGGGATCATCCTAGGTACCTACCACCCTACCCTATAGATCGGACCAGACCAGGCCTCGGAGGTTATCGACGCGTCTCCCGAGAACGGGCCCGATTACCCTGGCCTCCCTTGCACTTCCTGTCACTACGTCCCTGATGGAGCTCGGGACCACTGGACGTAGAGAAAAGTGACGGGAAAAAGATAAGACGACCGTAGGATGGAGAGGTCCTGAAACCCAGGTCCTGAGAGCCAAATGCAACAACACTTCGCTATGTCACTTGTTACGTTTATCCGTTCGTCTGTCCGTCTGTGACCGTCAGTCTGCGATCGTCAATCATGAGAGCCAAATATCGATCACGACTGTCTGTGACTGTCGCAACCCTAACTTTGGGCTCGCGACCAAGGCAAGGGGTTGCAAGGTTGCGTGGGCCAAAAGGAAGGAAGCCCAGGAGCAAGGGCAAAGGCATTGGAAGGGTGCGGGCCAAGAGGAGGAAGCTCGGGAGTCATCACATACTCCCGGGAGTCTAAGGAAGTGCGAGGGAGTGTGAGGGAGTGAGCACTCACACTCCCAAGGCAACTCCCATTTTGGGAGAGAGAGTCCCAGTGGACTCCTGAAACTTCAGAGGGCATGTTGAAGGATCAAATCTCAATGGCTTGTTGCGCTCTTTATACTGTTGGAAAGCTCTTGAAACGTAAATGTCTAAAATGGGCTCGCATTGCGCATTTGGACATCTGAAAGGCAAGTTATGGGCAAAAAAAGGGCCGGGAATCAAACTGGGAGTCAAACTGGCAGTTTGACTCCCGACCATTAAAAGTCGGGAATCGACCTCTTCCCGACATCCGATTTGAGAGTGCAACACGGCGTTGGAAAGCTCTTGACGAGGGCTACAACTTTGCTTTAGACTGCGTTGCAATCGGATTCTGCAGTCGGGAGATATCGGCGTCCAAAGTCCCGGAACTCCAACCCAGGACAATTTCGGGACTCCCACGCGGGAGTCCTGGGAAAAATAGCCATTTGGATGCCACCTCCGCCGCGAGCTGCAGAGTATACTATAAGGGGGAAGGTGGTGGCTTCCCCCAAGTCCGGGCCGTGGTGAGTCTTGTGTGTCCGTGTTGCCCGTGGCTCGTCCTAGCACCAAAGGTGCTCTAGCTATGCACTAACCACTTTGTGTGGGTTGTGTGCAGGCCCGTGTGAGTGAATAAACTTGTCAATTCTTCCTAGTCCCATCCCGGAGCTCCAACACGCTCCTCTACCCCTCCAGGTGTTGTGAGCTAGGGAACGGTTCCAAGTTCCAACTTCTTCCGCATTGTCACATACTTGGACCCTCAAGTGGGTCTACAAGGAACTTGGGAACGCGTTAGTGACCATTAGTCGTGAGAGCCAAATATTGAGGTCCTGAGAGCCAAGTCTTGAGAGCCAAATGTAACAACACGGCAACAACATAAGAAGAAAGTCGCGGCTCCTAATAGGACTTGCATGGCTTTTAAAATTAGAGATGATGGTGGATGTGAACATTGCAACACAAGGTTTTCTGGGAACTCCTGAGAATCGGATTTGAGTTCTATAAGCGAGCCTGTCCGGTTCTCCAAAAAACCGGATTGCAGGCACGGGCGGATTTGGGTTGTGGTTCTTTCACCTTCTTTTGTATCCCACCATCAATTCTTGCAACCCATTTAACTATGGTTACCCAATACAATTGAGTTACTTTGTTACTTGAATTCTTAATATAAAATATATGGGAGTCTTAAGACCATCCAAGTGAAAGAAAAAAAAAAGGCAGGCACGGGCGAATTGTGTCTGACCGTCACGGGTACCCACTAGTAATGATTAAATTATTGGTGATAAAAAACTTTTTATGCTTGATGAAAGCATAAAATAAAAGGACCCACCGCAAAACAAAACCTAAGCAAAAGAAGAACAAAAAACACAAAACCCATCTTCCCTTAACCTCTTTACCTTTGTTGTCTATGATGTGGGTGTTATTGTCCTCACTATGTTCCTCCTTTCTTCTAGAAAGTGGTTGCGTTCATGTGTCCCACCAAGCTAAGAAAATCTAAAAAGTAAATTTACAACTAATCCCCCTAATGAAACTGTAACTAGACTACCAACAAGGCCTCTTTATACTGAAATGGAATTAGAACCTTTTTTCCTCTTTCCTAAAGGTCCCCAAGTGCAACTTTTTCCTTTATTTTTGTTTGTCTTTCTTTGTTTGTCATTCTCTCTTTCCTTTTTTTGTACAACATTAACTAGTGAGCCCAAGGAAGCAATGATAGTAGTGGCAACAAATTAAACTATTGCCATCATTGCCATCGCCACCCAAACTATAGCAAAACCTTCACTACCACTTATTCTTCTTCTCCTTTCTATCCCTTTTTTCTTTCTACCTCTCTTTTCGCCTTTCTTTCTCTTTCTACCATTTCCTCTGTCTTGTCACCCCCATGTCTTCCTTTCTACGTCAAGACCATAACAACACTAATTGTAGGTATACGGGAAGAGAAGCAAAGCTTTGTAGTTGCTCGCTACTTCAGACTTGTCCCCCTAACTTGTTTCCTTAAGCCTAGTTGGTTGAGTGCTTGAGACTGGGAAGAGATTCTTTAATCATGTGTGTGAGATACTACTCCTTGCAAATTGCAACATGTGGAAGATTTTGCAATCCTATGGGTTAGAGGTTCTTTAGTCATGTGTGTGAGATACTACTCCTTACAAATTGCAACATGTGGGAAATTTTGCAATCATGTGGGTCCATAGTAAACATGGATAATATTGATGTATAGCACCATATTGAGGATATAATATGGGTGGTGAATTGCATAGATCCAATGGCTTTTGGTAGTGATAGTAAAAAGAGAGAGAGAGACACACACCCATCCATTCCTTTGTATCTTTAACTTTTATGGTGCATTCACACTTGATGTTAAATCAATGTTAAATGAAAATCTAGATGATATCCTAGTTGGCACCCAATGTTAAAATGGGCAATAGCTTAATGTTCCTTGAATGTTAGTTCAACATAAAACCTTCGTGATAAGTAAGTTTAAGTCTTAAATGACTAGCATGGTGTGAAGGTGAGTGAATGCTAGAGTCCCTAACACCAAGTGTGAACTCACCTTTAGGGTGTTCCAACTAGGTGATTTGATTGCCCCTTTCTCCTTTTTGCCCCCATCCCACACTTCTCAATTTGTTCATGATAACCCACTAAATCAGTCTGGTATGTGCTTCTGATAACTTGTGCCAAGACCTCACTAAAGTAAATAAATAAATAGATAAAAACACCTGGCAAGGGAACAAGAGAAGCCACAAGGTGAAGAGCACGAAGAGGCTCTTATTAAAATTATGTGGATAAAACCCCACATTCAAGAAATTGGGATAAAAAATGGGAGTTTTTTGTAATACATGGACTGAAACCAGACTGACACTCAATTAACCTAACTGGGACCCTCACCTGAGTTAACTAAAAGGAGAACTGGTTGAATCATTGAAGTGCAAAGAATTGGATCTGAAGAATTGGATCTGTGAAGAATGGAACTAGAAACATGCTATGAACTGTTTGTACAAGCAGAATCGAAAGTTCACTTTGCATATTCAAAAACTGCCAAATATGGGTTTGATTGTTCAATCCTGAGCACTGGTCTAATGACAAGCTGCTTTTTGGACAGGGTCCCACCAGCACTCATATATACATGAACAAAGACCGAAACACTCACTCAACATGTGGTGTTCAATTGTTTGCAAATTGTGACATTGGGAAGGTTTTGCAATCCTTATTAAACTAGTGGCTTCCCTAGTGAGACAGGGTTCCACAGATAAAAGGAGTAAATTGTAGATGGTGTTTTGTATGGCAGAGGCTGAACAAAACATTCATGTGATGTGATGAAGTGGACCTGGGCTGTGTAGGATAGTGTAAAAATGGAACAGCCCAGGTCCACTTGTAGGGCAAGGTGCATTTAGTGCAGTGGTAATGGGTTGGTTCACTCAGGCTTAAAAAACTTACAAAAAGTACCTGACTAAAAGCAGACCCCCAAAACAACCCAACCCAACCCAACCCAACCCAAAACCCCTAATGGGCTCCAAACCCACCACTACCCCATCTTTAGGGAGAAAGGGGTTTTGGCTGCAACCATCAGCTGTTGTTGTAAAAAGCACTACTTATTTGGTGACCACAAAAATAACTAACAAACCCGACCTTTCCGGAGGTAGATAATAATTGCATGGTGGCCTGAATCTCAGGAGTTTTTGAACCATTCAAAAAAGAACAACTGGGTACATACTGCATGGAAAGAAAGAGAGAGAGAAAGAAAGAAAAACATACATAATTACATATACTTATATAGATATAGATATACATCTATACATCATATAATGGACTAGCTCCATTTAGGAACCCATGAATATGAAGACATCACACACTGGAAAGAAGTTCAAAGAATGAAGTCTTGTATTCATTTATCTATGTGAATATATATATATTTTTATGCGGGTACCCAATTGGGTGTTTGGGTTTTTCAGATACTTTGTCACTACTAGGTACCACATTCTTTGTATCTTTGCAGAATTTGTTGTCCATTTTTTCAATGCATTCATGATCATGATGATGATAATATTATGATAATGATGATGAGAGGAGGAGGAAGTAGTGGTGGTGTTGGAATCATGCTTATTAGTAGTTGTTGTTGGCAAATTGAATTGTGTTCAGGATTTGGGAGTTTGCTGGGAGAAAGTACTTAATAGTTGATTTTGTTTTATCTTATTTCTTGAACTCTTTTGGTACAGAGATTTTGCAGAATAGTGTGTGTGAGAGAGAAGAGAGAGGGAGAGAGGGGGAGCGAGAAGGTAGTGAGCCTGGGTGGGAGTTCCGAGAGTTTCTTATTAGAATTGGAGAGTTTTGGAATTTGGGGGACCGAGTTTGTTTGTTTGTTTGTTTGTGGGGTTGGAGGAAGTGTTTTATGAAGAGCAAGAACAGAGTTTTGGGGTGGAGATTGTGAAAGGATTTGGGTGAGGAAGAGTTTTATGAAGAGCAAGAGCAGAGTTTTGGGGTGGAGATTGTGAAAGGATTTGGGTGAGGAAGAATTTTATGAAGAACAAGACCAGAGATTTGGTGTGGAGATTGTGAAAGGAAGATCTTCTGAGAGGATTTGGGGGTTGTCTTTTGGGCTTTCTTCTTTCTTGAGATCTGAATCTGCACACATTGCCAGCCAGCCAGTGGTTTGTTTTTTGGGTGGCAGAGATTTTGGTTGGAGTGGGAGTTTAGAAGCAAGAGGAGAAGAAAAGGGGATTTAACTCTAGGAAGTACAGAGCAATGTCGGAGGCAGTGACCAAGGATCTGGCAGCAGGGACCATGGCAGGGATTGCACAGCTACTGGTAGGCCATCCCTTTGACACAATCAAGGTGAAGCTGCAGAGCCAACCAATTCCACCGCCTGGGCAACCACCCAAGTTTGCTGGAGCCATGGATGCAGTGAAGCAGACATTGGCAGCAGAAGGACCCAAAGGCTTGTACAAGGGTATGGGAGCTCCATTAGCCACAGTTGCAGTCTTCAATGCTGTGCTCTTCACTGCAAGAGGCCAGATGGAAGCTCTTCTTCGGGACCCATCAGGCTCTCCTTTATCAGTCTCCCAACAAATTGTAGCTGGTGCAGGAGCCGGCGTCGCGGTTTCTTTTGTGGCTTGTCCTACTGAACTTGTCAAGTGCAGGCTTCAGGCTCAAAGTGCTCTTGCAGGAGCCACAGTAGCTGCAGCAGCAGCAGCTCCTGCACCCACGTTAGCAGGAGTGGGAGTTGCTGCAACTGGAGGCACAGCAACTGCTACTTTCAAAGGAACTGCTGCTGCTGTGCAATACAGTGGACCTCTTGATGTTGCAAGACAAGTCCTGAGGTCAGAAGGAGGGACATTGGGTTTGTTCAAAGGCTTGACACCCACTCTTTTGCGGGAAGTGCCTGGCAATGCTGCCATGTTTGGTGCTTATGAAGCTACAAAACAGTATATTGCTGGAGGTAATAGAATTTTTATTTTTATTTCCAGCTGCCTCTTAATGCATTCTCTCTCCTGCAAAAGAATCAGGCATCAGATAGATTTCAGCAGATCAAAATCATGCACTCTTGATCAGGGGTTATGAGAACTCCAAGTATTAGTCTTGGTTTTTTGATTCAGCCTGCTGCTGCTTTGCCATCATCATGTTGTTGCATTTGCATTTGCAGGTAAGGATACATCGAAGCTCAGTAGAGGTTCACAGCTGCTGGCTGGTGGAGTAGCAGGTGCAATGTTCTGGGTTTCTGTGTACCCAACAGATGTAATCAAGAGTGTCATCCAGGTTGACAATTACCAAAACCCCAAGTACAATGGGACCATTGATGCATTCCGGAAGGTGGTTGCAGCAGAAGGAGTCAAGGGACTGTACAGAGGATTCGGTCCAGCCATGGCCCGAAGCGTTCCAGCCAATGCAGCATGCTTTCTGGCCTATGAGTTGGTACGAGAGAGCCTTGGTTAGTAGATTACACACTATCCTGATGAATGTAGTCTTTCGCTTACACACTCTACTAATATGTAGCCTTTGTTCCTCAAAGAGTGGGTGCAAGACTTAGATGCCCCACTCAATTGAAATTCTAGTAGCAAGAGATATGATTTGATTGGCTCTGCCCTTCATGGTAGAGACATTGTGATGCACCCAAACACGGTCCAAGGTTTGGTATTCCTACATTCTGGCTGGGTCATGTGGAGTCCACTGTAGAAACATTTCCAGCATAACTGAAGGATCCTCTTGGGCTTCACTGTGCTTAACCACCATGTGTTTCTGATCTGGTATGTTGAAAATATTTTATCATCCTTATGGATGTCATTTAAAGGCCAGAAGCACATTTTGCAACAATGAGCTACTTGTTCCTACAATCTGCATTCGAGAGTGTTCCATTACATCATCACATCAATCTATTCACTGAATCTAAGTTGATGCTGAAAATTAAGTAGATTCTCTCTTGGGGTATTTCTTTGGAGGGGACGGAGTGCTGGTGCTGCCTTGTCCTCCCTCACTCAGGAGCAAAACAAGCAGTGTTCCAAAGATTCAAATTCTTTACACTTCAAATGGGGTTGGAATTTGTTATGTAAGTATCATGCTACAATACTTGGTCTCTGGTTTTCAGTGTTCCATATTTCAGTTACCACATTCTGCAATTCCAGTATCCCTCCTCATCTTGTGGTTTTCCCAGTAGCATGACATGACCGGCAGTTGCAAATTGCCTGGTTTCATTTCTTGCTCTGCACTTTCTTTGTAAAATGTGGCGATGACCAAGTTGCTTTTGACTTGTGATGCAGGTCCTTTGATCAATCTCTACTATTTCCTGTTGTCCATGTATTTTTGACAAGATATTCCTAAGTTGTGTCTCAAGGCTACACATTTTTCTGCTTTTTTCCCCCGTGACCAATCAAAGAAATTGCAAGAAAGTGAGAACAAAATCTTTTTACTTGGCCGAAGTCTTCAGATTTGTTTGTAACCAAACCTGAAATTATGTCTCTTGAACAAATCCCAATTGGAAACACAGTAGAAGAAATTTTAAATATGACCAGCTAGAATGTCACAAAATGAACATTTTTCTGTATGAGCAATTGTGCATAAACAAAGAATTTATAAGTGAACTTGAAAGCATCAGAGATACAGAGAACAGAATTGATCTGAAAAAAACACCCTTCTATTTGAGAAATTGTGGATTAATGAAGAATCTGGAAGTTAAACTCTTGAGAGCAATGGGAGATCTGACAGGTGCTAGTGTCCCAAAAAGAACACATTTCTCTTCCAGCAATTGTACATAAATGTCCACAGTACCCAACATAACAACAGAGATCTAGAACATTTTCATGCCTGTTGCATTCACCTCTGACTTTCCTGTAGCATGTGCAGGAAGCAAATGTTAGGTCCTGCGGCGAGTAGTGAGCTGGCCATGAGCCCTTGGCTATTTGGCTACTGGTTCAATGTTCAGATATTTCACTGGAACATTTCCAGACTATCAAGGCATTTTCAATCTATCATGATATATGGTTGGTAATACTAGAGGATCCAGACAGCAGCTTTCGTGGAAGGGGATCATAACCACATAGCAAATGATGGTGGGATTTGAATTTGGAATGCACTAGAGAATGTTACCAAGATTCTCCTGATTGTCTTCACATCTGTCAACTCTTGCATGGAGAGGATTATCACTTGCATCTCTATTGAAGCTCCCTCTACTCTCTGTGTAGCAAGACACTACTAAATGATCTGATCAAGTCACTTCAGGCAAAAGAACTTTCATGCAAAGCAGGTTTGTTCTGCTGAACTGTACAAACAATTTTCCCCCATCGCACATAAAAAAGCCCAAAAAGCAGATTAGCAACAACAATATCACTTTCCAGAAATGATATCAAAGGTTCAAAAGTTCTCTTAATGCCCTTCCTGTTGTCACCACTGCAGCATTTAACCAAATCCAGAAAGTCTGGTGGAATTTAATAAGAGGAAAAAGAGGAGTTCTCATATATTCAGAGAAATATGTGCACAGTCCCAGCAAGGTGTGTGGCATGCAATGAGTATGTACAAAATAATACTAGCATGAAACAGTGAAAGAATTGAGACTGGTTTCTAGTTCCAAGAAGTAACAACAGCTTGTTTGTGTTTACAAGTAGGTGTAGAAGATAAGACCTGGAATTTTGCAAGTGAATGGACAGAACAGATAGCTCACTGTCTTCTTAGCTTCTGCTCAGGACTAATTTCAAAGGAACCTCTGTCCATAGTGTACATGCAGAGGGACAGACTTTTAGAAAACTAGCATGTGAACTTGGTATGTCATAACTTGATATGACTCAAACCATCAGATTGTATAACAGAAGACAGAAACACAAATGACCTCTGATTATATCTATCCATGATGAAGCTATTGATTGTCACCACTGCACTAGCAATGGGCTCCCAACCCCCTTTGGTCTGATAGCTTATCAAATGCTACTCTAGGTCCTCTGCAAAATGGTGCAAGTTTGCTGTAAGAACACGAGCATCTCACTAGTACACACCAGTGGATGTAGTTGACCAAGAGACTTCAAGTAGGGGGTATTTTCCAAACAAAAATCATTTCAGCATGTATGGATTAAGCTTGGAATTCCGTAAGTTGTTCAACCTGCACAGCAGAACACATAATCATCAAAATTATGGAAAGCATGGTCTCCCCCCTACAATGGTGCCAGATCGGTATGACTCTGAAAGCCCTCATACAAGTGTAGTTGGGCCTGGATCTGAAACCTCTGAACCATCTATATTCCTCAAGCGAAAGGAACCATTGTCACCGGTCATTTCCCTTCCTGTGTTTGACTGCCTTCTTCCCTCTGTTTGGTTCATGTCATTATCAGCACTTGATGTTCCACCCCATTGCTGCTTTGAGCTGTCAGGGAACTGAAACTCTGGTTCCTGCACAAAAGAATCATGAAGATGTCAACTTGCAGCCAATATGCCAAAGGTACTTATCAACTGACAACAGGGCAGATTAACTCTTCAATGAATTGAAATGCAGCAAGGACATCAAGTGCGGGTTAAGGCAGGTAATTGACAAATAGGAGGTTGAGAAAAGTGTGTACCTTACTCGTGGCTTCCATCATCTTCTTGCGCAGAGCCTCATGTTCAGCCTTCACACGTGAAGGGACACCCCTGGTTTGATACATATTCTGTTGCGCCAAGCCTTCCTCAATATAATTTTTGGTTGTTGCAAATGGATGGTTTGAGGGAATCCACCTAACCTCTTCAGGATCCACACCCTCAGGTACAGGCTCCCCTTCAACTAAGAACAGACTAGGCCGCTTCCATTTGTAAGCCTGAACACGCCTGTTCTGATGGCTGGCCCTCTTTTCTTCTGTCAACGTGACTGGGGCCAGCCTGAAGAGCTTACCACACATTTTGACGATTGGATTCTTCTTGCCTACCTTAACCAGAGGATTGTTGAAAGGATCTTCAAACTTCAAAGTCCTGGAACTGCACCAGTTACCAAAAGACCATAATCCAGCACTTCAGAATCACACAAGTTGCTGTGGCAATAAAATAAAGTTCATTATTCATTCAAGGATGGTAATAACAGATGCAGACTCAACAGAAAGTAAGATCTTTTGCCCATTGGAAGCGCGTGACCATGAAACAAAAAGAAAGAAAGAAAAATTGCATGCACAAATGCAAGGTAAGAACATACTCAGCACCCCTATCAGATCTGAGCTGACCCCTCTTCACAAGATCAGAAACAGAACCCACTTGATTCTCCCGGGGTTTCGCCAGAAACCCAAGCACTGCCATCATAAAAACTGCAGCGGTCACACCAACTCCTGCTGCCAGATTTATAGGCAAACCCCTTTCAGTCTGCAAACAGCCCAGGACATAATTTGAGAAATATGTGCAAAAGTAATGACCAGCATCTCCTTCAAGTAAATGAATATTCTTGAGCTACTTGAAAACAGGTAGTCACACACACAGAGATCAATCTGTCCAGAAAAGAACAGGGACTTCTCATTTGTCAACTTTCTCCGGTGCTTTAGACAACATCACAAACTTCCTGACCTTAGCAGTCATTTAATCATGAGAGTCTACACCCTCTTAGTCTACAGCAGTATTCCTGGATGGAGAGGTGACGGTCATTTGAGAACAACAAAATTGGACAATCAACTCAACAAAATCCCTTATCTCCTCCACTGGAAAACTACAAGCACATCATACTAATATGTGAGGATAGCAGGATGGATTGGAATTTGGAGCGAGACAAAGGACTCCACTGTCCATTTGGCTTAAAAGATTTTGGCTTCAAGGGAACCTTATAGAAGTAGCCTAGTGCACAAAAACCTAAAATCTCTCACAGGGGTCAAAACTCTTGTGTAGGATCTGCCCATTTCTTGTAACATGCCCCTGTTGCATTTGCAAAATAATCAGGCATAAACCATTGCACCGAAAAAGGCTCAATGTGCACATGTGTGGAAAAAGAACTGAGACATTCTTAGGTTCTGTATGTACTCCCATCCTAATAAAACTTAGGGTTTGGTCCACATTGCAACAGAGACATCTCTGCTGTGTTGTTGCTCATCTTTGTAAACTTTGTCAACCATTTCAGGGACCCAAAATGTGTAGGATTTGCCCATTGCATTTTGCAGAATAATCAGGCATAAACCATTGCACTGAAAAAGGTTCAATGTGCACATTTGTGGAAAAAGAACTGAGACATACTTAGATTCTGTATGCACTACAGCCCTAATAAAACTAAGGGTTTGGTCCACATTGCAACATAGCCATCTGTGCTGTGTTGCAAATCTGTGTACACTTTGTGAGCCATTTCAGGGACTGAAATGTCTAGGGTTTAGGGTTTAGGGTTTAGGGTTGGAGCAAGTGGAAACTATACCAACAGCGAATTGACCAACAAGCATTCTTTGGACAAATGTCTGTTACCACAGGGAATTCGATTGCTATGAGGAGGCTTCAGAGCTTCAGCACCCAGGATAGCAGCTAGTCTTGCAAAAAGGACCTCTCAATACATACAAAGCAGCAGCAGAATGAAGAAGAAAATATTTTAAAAATTCATTACTTCTGAGTAGGAATCTGCTGCCCAAAGGAACACAAATTGGAACTGATTTTGCACAAATTCGAACTCACCTGTGGCGATACGGAAGCTGCTACTGATGACTCCATACGCTCGTTCTCTAGATGAAGCTCGTTTTTCTCGCCACGCACCTGCCTGACAGTACTGGAGAAATTCCCCTCATCGGCCACGGATGAGTCCCCTGAAGGCTCAGCATTCACGAAAACTGTTCTCCCAGCAGTCGCCGTCGCCGCCACCTTCTCTCGTCTCCAACCGTTCCCCACAGACAGAGAAACGATACCATTGTTCCATGTTTTTCTACTACTAATACAGCATGTGAGCCGACGCAGCAACAGCTCCTGCTGCCTGGTTCTCCTCGACTCGCAACAAGCATCGCGAAACGCAAAGCCGGTATCCAGCAACAGCAGCGACAAGTGAGAAGGACAAGGCAACGGCGTGCAAAGCAACATACTGAGAAAACAGTTGCAATTGTTCTTGCGCGCGTGCAGCAGCAAAAGCCTGCTTCATCCTCAAGTGACAACAACAAAATCAAGAAGAAGAAGAACAAGCAAGGCCGCCATAGTTAAAAAAATCTTGTGTAAATTTTTTACAACAGCAACTGGAGCTCTCAAAAAACAACCAAAATCTGCTGCAAATCGCAACTCTTTGTTGGTATCCGAAGATTTGCTCGCTGCTGCAACGACAACGACCACCACCACCACCACCACAAGCACCATTGCACAAGCACGAAGCTGAATTAGGGCTACAAATTAGGGTTTCAAGTCTCATCCAACAGCGCCTTGTCCATCAACATTTCATCACCGAAAACATCATCCGTGTGACCCTGCATTTTTCTTGCACCATGCTTGGCTTGAATTTGTCAGATCCCAGTGATTTATTTTTTAAATTCGTTTTTTTGGAAAAAAAAATAGGGATTTTTTTTTCTTGAAGTGTAAATTTGACTAATTTTGCAAATTTTAGGGAAAAATTACCCTAATATTTCACATCACAATATTAACCCAAAAGAAAAAACCTTGCATTGCATACTTTGGGAGTAGCTTTTGTATTGTGATGTAATTTTTTTTTTTGTAGAATTCACATCACCCAAAACAATAATCGATGTCCTCTTCAATTTACCTTCATTGTTGTGAAACCCTAATTTTTTTCATTTTTGCGATGTAATTCTTAAACCAACAATTTAGTTATTGTTATTGTGAACAAGAGAATTGGGTTCAAGTATTTTATGTAATTATTCATTATTGTAGTACGAAACCTATTTATAGTTGATCTAAAACCTTGAAAAACATTTCGAGGTGCATCATGGGGGGTTTATCATAATGAGGATTTCTAATGGCATTCATTTCATTGAATTTTGTTTCTCTCACAACAATGGTGACCATTTCTAAGAATAAATGATGGGAGAGAAATGAGATGTGTGTGATGATGAAGGCATGGAAACGTTCAAATCCACTTTTTGATAGAGAGGGAAAGAAGCAAGCATGACTTGAAGCAAAATTATTTCTTTCTTAGACATGGGAATCAATTAAGATTTCGATTCACTTGAAACCATCTTGAAGGGCATGGTTTTGAATTGTTTCTAACAATGCGTTAAAATGGTTGTCAATGAAATGTAGAATTGATTTGAAGCTTGAATGAGTTTGGAGCAATTATAAACAATTTATAGAGAGTGAAAGAAGCAAGCATGACTTGAAGCAAAGTTATTTCTTGTCTTAGACATGGGAATCAATTAAGATTTCGATTCACTTGAAACCATCTTGAAGGGCATGGTTTTGAATCATTTGTGGCAATGTGTTAAAATGGTTTTCAATGAAATGTAGACTTGATTTGAAGCTTGAATGAGTTTAGAGCAATTATAAACAGTTGATAGAGAGTGAGCATGACTTTGAAGCAAAGTTATTTCTCGTCTTAGACATAGGAATCACTTAAGATTTCGATTCACTTGAAACCATCTTGAAGGGAATGGTTTTGTATCATTTGTGGTAATGCGTTAAAATCGTTTTCAATGAAATGTAGAATTGATTTGAAGCTTGAATGAGTTTGGAACAATTATAAACAATCTCAAAGGTAACACACAAAAGTCAATAGTGATGGTTGCCATTTGCCAACTTTGGAGGGAGGCTTGCAACTATCAATTTGAAAAGACAATCTTATCATCCACAATAAGCCTTGCTAAATAAGCAGTAGTTCATGAAATGTTATTGTGATAGGTTTGGACATTTGAACCTTGCTTTTCGAACCACATCTAACTAAGATGGGTTGTTTCCATTTTTATGTTAGCTTTTCACAAGGTGCAACATCTAAGTGTGTTTCTTATTCCACTCTATGGCCATCCATGATTCAAAAATAACATGTGTCCTTATGAGAAAATGTGCGATAGAAATGTGAAATTAAAAAAAACATTGCAAAGACATTCACTTAAAGAAATTGTGTGAACATATTGTTTTCATCATAATCATTTGATGTAGAATGTAGCCACATGAATTCATGTAACATTCATACATGCAAGGTAAAGCCTTAGGAGGATGAAGGAATTACCAATAATGTGGGAGTTAAAAGGTGTTTTGAATTTTCATTTGAGGGATTTATTTGATGTAAAACCCTCAACAATTTATTTTCTTTTCATCAAGGAATGATGGGTAGTACAACCAATAACATGATGATGGGGGACATGAGCAAACGCAACATGAAAATTAGATCGAAACAAAAAAAAAGCCTCAAAATATAATGAGAAAGCACTTGCAAGGATGAGATTAGAGGCATGAAGATAAGAATCCAAAATATGTTATTGAAAAATTGGAACCTCTCGATCAAATGCATAAGAACCCAATGAAAGGTGTGATTTTCCTCCATAGATTAAAAGAGAAATTATGTTTAATAAAACTTGCCATTTTCAATGTTTCAAAAATTGACCAACCATCTCTTTAGGTATGGTAAGGTGTATGCATTACATGGTGATTCAATTTAGGTAGATACAACATTCCTTATAACTCCCATATTAGTTCATAACACCTTACATAATGTGGTTGATTTTTCCATCGTTTCAAGTTCTAAATTGAATTGACGTTAATTTTTTTGAATAAATTGAAATGTATCATCCTAATGTCTTATCAAAACATTTGAAGAAGTTTGAAATCAATTTAACAAGTATAAAATATAAGCAATGTCATGTAACACATATTTTCATTACTTAATGGACTCCTTGAAGGTCTTCAAATTTTTTTCAATAACATATTTATGGAATTTTTTTGAATATGATTATTATACAATGTAAATTTTTTTGGGGCATAAGTTTATAAAAAAGTGTTAACATGTAAATTATGATTCTCCTTTAAAGGGCCAATCATATTTAGGCATGCCATTTTGACTAAACTACCCATTCCTTATAAAGACTTGGTCAAGTGGGCACTTGTGACTCCTTTTAGCATACACTCTTATAACTTTTTTGATTATTAAATGTTCACACACCCATGAACCCTCCCAAACCTAAGTCAAAACTTAGGTCAAAACTTAGATCAAAAGATGTTAATGACAATTGCTATGGGGGATGAAAATTTGAAAGTTCTAAAAATATACCCCATAAAGTTCTTATGAACAAAAGCCCAACTAGAAACAAAAATTTAAAAAACAAAACAAATTTCTATTTGAAAATGGGCTCCAATTCTAACCCTTCCAAAGTCCATAATTAACATTGGTTAAGGTTTTAAGAAATAAAATAAAAATCTAACTTTATTAATGGGTGTCACTTCTAATGAAAACATTTTAGTGAAAAGACAATTATGTTTTTGAATCAACCAATCATAGTGAAAAGAGACATGTGACACCCCTTCTTTGAAAATAAATGGTTTATGTTGAACTTTTGGTAGTTCAAAGTAATCAATTGGTTTAAAAAATAAAAAGTCATGTGACATATGGACTCCTTTCACTTAAAGAATTAAAAGAAAGACCTAGTAATGTGCAAGAGAATGGAATCACTAGTGTTTGACAATGTGGTTGTTTGGTTACACACCAACTTTATGAAGAAAATAACTAGTGATTAAATCACTTGTTCTTTGTAATTATCTTTAAACTATGGCATTCACTATAGTTTCATTTTTCAACACATACTTAAGCATTATAAATAGTTTGGATTGAAATTCAATGTGAAATTCTCAAACTTTTACCAATCCAACCAATCAACTGATCCATATATTTGAACTTCAAAAGTTCACTATTAACAATGAGTGTGTTATTTTCAAAAAATAATTATACACATAATAATCAAGTTGTTAGTTTAGAATGAATTGTCAATTGACAAATTTAAGATTACATTATTCACAGTAAACATTTAAACACAATACACATTACATAGACTACTGCACAATAGAGTGAATCACTTTAACTTGCATCCACTTGCCATCATGTGCTAATTTATACACCATTTTATTGTAAAATGAAAGGCTAACTAGGGAGCTTTCATGCAAAGTAATTAAGGAAATCAACAAAGAACACACATATGCATGGAACTAATAATTCTTTAATTTTGAAATAATTTGAAGTTTGACTTTGATTTGCTATCTCATGGCAACTTTTCAATAAGTTGCAAGTTCAATTCCTCATCCACAAGGTTGTCAACTTTTGGTTTCATTCACCCATCTTTCTATCCTCACTCACTTGCACATCATTCAAAACCCACAACCTTGCATTTGCAAACCTTCAAGAAACACAATTGGGCTGAGTGCCATAACATTTGGGGATTGAGGTGAAAATTGTACAAGATCTTTGTGCATTTCTTGATTGTTGAAAAGAAATTATTATAAAATGTTTGGAGTTTTTCCTAAAATATACAAGAACAATGGTTATGGATCATCCCTCTTTCAAGCTTTTCAAATGCTTTAATTGTTGCCTAATGTTTTTTAATTATATCATATGTTTCTTCTCAATTGTTGTTAGTTTTGTCCATAGGGAAAAGATTATACATTGATGTAAAATTTGGGAATAAAATTTTGGCTTGAACTTGACCCAATGTCTAAGTGGTGACATTTGGAATACTATGTGTGCATTTGATGGATGGACATGTTCCATCAAAAGGCATGCATCTAGATGAGAAGTTCTATGTCCAATTAAGGGAAGTTTGAAGTCTGAACCTTGCCACAAAAGGTAGCACAATGAGATACTTGCTTTGTTTGCTTTTTGACAATGAAGTTTTAAAATTTTTCTATAAATAGTTCAGAAAAAAATGTTATTATTAACAAATAAATGTTCTAGAATTTGTGGATTTCACCAATTGAGTAATTGAAAACAACCAAAATCTACTTCATGATTAGCAAAACTTTTAAAAGTAAATACTTAAGTACAAACCAATGTTGGGAGAATAGGGTATGCTTGGTTGACATTTGGAATCCACAAACAATCCATACCATCATTTGGAATCTTGATATGCATGTCTAAAAGATGCAAATTTTGCCATTATCTTTTCGCCCATATCTTAATGTAGTGGATATTGTAGGTGATTCAAGATATCTTTGTAAGATGTAAGTTTTTATATTTTAATATAATTTTTTTTTAATGTATATGTAAATTGATCTTAATTAATCTTTAAATCAATTACATTGTAAGTGGGAATAGTTAAAATCTCACATTTTAAATTGTATTTGGTCCTACAAGATAATTAGTAAGACTAATTTTTAAATTAATTTAAATAAAAAATAAAGAAAATATGTACATATCAATATATTAAAAATAACATCGAATAAAAACAAGTTTATGTACGTTTTTTTTATATAATTTAAAATACAAAAAATTAAGCAGTGGTTATATCTACTAATGATCCATGTTAATGCGATTACACCTGATTTTTTGAATGCAACAAATGGGCCCATGAGTACATAATCTTATTACTATCTTTCCTTTAAAGGATAACCTGGCCCATAGCTAATTGAACACATGTTCTTTACCGGACATTTGTTGGGCCATGCCATTAGGTGAAGACTATGCTTTCACTTGGGTCTCCAACACTTCAATGTTAAAAGGGTTTATGGGTGTGTTTGCAAAAAAGAAAATAACTAGGGTAGAACAGCCCATTAATGATCACTTAAGGTAGGGTTTGCACTCCAGTTTTGCAGGAGGGCCCATTGTTTATGGTGTCCAGAGAGTAGATGGAGCCCTTTCGCCAAAAATGAACTGGAGGCAAGAAAGCTACGGCCCCCCCAAGTAGGGAGGGGTCAGTTTTACAGAAAATTTTGGACTGAACATTTCATAGCCTATGTTTGATCCCTTCAAAAAAATCCTTAAATATTACTCTGTTGCTGTTAGAGTTAGACAATGATTTGTAGAACTTGAGATGGTGATTTCAAAGCAGTGTAAATCGCTCAATTGGAAAAACCAAAATGAGAAAGTTATGCACCAATGAAGAGGAGGGGTCAAAATGAAGAAAAACGAAAAAAAAATGCGTTTTGTAACATGTTATCTTTACTGCTCTTTTTTGGGCTGCTCCTTTGGCTTTGCATTTCGAAGATAATCTTTGTAACGCTTGAGATGGCGCTCCTATACGATTTTAAATCACTCAAAATGGAGAAGAATTGAGAAAGATTTGCCAAAGTGATCAGTGAGAGGTTAACGATCGATGATAAGTGCCACTCTACCCTAAACTTGGATGTGAGAAACAGTTTTACAAGCTCATATACTGAGCACACAGCTGGAGATGCTCTTATGATCAAATGTAAATTATCAAAAACACAACCATCAAACCCTAAACCCTAAACCATCACAGAGGGAAGACAAGGCCAAAGAACCCAAAAGACAAACAGCCCGCAGGAAGCAGAAAAAAGGGAGAGAGATAGTACCTCTCGTGGTAGGAAGCTATCAAAAGTATTCTGTACCTGAGAAGTAGCTTCAAAGGCTTGAAATGAAATCTCTACAAGACTGAAGTAAGGAAGGAGACCCTTACTCAACTCAAAAGTAATAATTTATTGACAAAGTGATAGTAAAGGTTTATTACTTTGATTTTGATGTTGAAGGGCCTTCAAAGTCTTGGGTTGATGTTCAGATGTTGTTTTGCCCATTGGGTCTAATGACTATATGGACTAGATTGGGTCTAATGATCTAAGGACCCAATGGCAAATTGGGTCCTTAGGTCATTAAACCTCAGTGTCCAAATTTTGGAGGGCACCTTATATTTGTAAAATATCCCTCCTAAAAAAGAGGACGGATATTCGACCAATAATTAGATGAAGATCCCTCCCACTCTTAAAGACTAGGTTTAAGAACCCTCCCCCCGCATACACCTCATGATCTACCTATGTCTAGGTTCACGATAACCTTTGCATCATGCTCTATTATGGGTCAAGCCCATGGGAGGTGGTCATTCCCGAATTGCCGGGTTGGACTTAACTACCACCTAATCCTAGGCCCCTTATTGGGTTTGCCACCATAGTCAGCATAAGAGGGCAGCAACTCGACCATTACCTAATACATTGTGCTTTATGTAAGGATGCTGGGAAGAATTCTACATGTTGGAAGGTTTAATGGTGATAAATGATGTACAAATAGGGAACATTTTTCTTCATAGTCCTGCAACAAGGAATCCATGCTTTGTTCCCACAATTCATCAAGTGACAATGATACAAAAGAAAAGATGGATGCTGCTGCTATCACTCAGTACTCCTCTCCATCACCTTTCCCATCATTAGATTCTGCACCCACCTCTTCATAATCCTTCTCCAATGCTGCCAGATCCTCACGCGCCTCAGCAAACTCGGCCTCCTCCATGCCTTCCCCCATGTACCAATGTACAAATGCTCGTTTGGCATACATGAGATCAAACTTGTGATCAATACGAGCAAACACCTCCGCGACTGCTGTATTGTTGCTGATCATGCAAACTGCCCGTTGCACCTTGGCCAAGTCCCCACCTGGCACCACTGTTGGGGGCTGATAATTGATGCCACATTTGAATCCTGTCGGGCACCTGTCACAGACAATCATCCCACCCCAAGTACCTAACATGAGTTGCAAATCATAATACAAGTGATGGGATGATTAACCCTTCGGGTCTTCTGTCTTCATCTGCTTGCTAAGTCTGTAATTTGTATCTTTGATACTCCTCACAGAACAAATTTCTCAAAAGGGTTTAGGGTTTAGGTCCCTTTGGGTCTTCCATCTTCATCTGCTTGCTGATTCTGTAATTTGTATTCTTGATAGTCCTCACACAAGAATCTCAAAAGTTTTAGGGTTGAGGGTTTGCAAGACTTGCAGCTGGTTTCTGAATACATTCCTGCTAAAAAATTGGCACACAAGCAAATTTCCAATTTATGTACTCACTCACAGCAAAAACCATTTCTTCCAAGGCATTGAATGAATTGACAACAGAGCACTGCAAATTTCCAAAGTGAATGACAGTTATGTATATACCAGTCGACAAATTGGACTGTATGTTTGGATTTGATTGTTGCTACTGCCGCATTCACATCCTTGGGCACCACATCCCCACGGTACATGAGGCAACAAGCCATGTACTTGCCATGGCGTGGATCACACTTGGCCATCATGCTGGAAGGCTCAAATACACTGTTTGTGATTTGAGGAACCGAGAGCTGCTCATGGTATGCCTTCTCTGCAGAAATGACAGGTGCATAGCTGGAAAGCATAAAATGGATGCGAGGGTATGGCACTAGATTTGTTTGGAACTCAGTTATGTCAACATTGAGTGCACCATCAAAGCGCAGGCTAGTGGTGAGGCTGGATATGACTTGAGAAATGAGCCGATTCAGATTGGTGTAAGTGGGACGCTCAATATCCAGCAAACGCCTGCAAATGTCATAAATCGCCTCGTTATCCAGTAGCACTGACACATCTGTATGCTCCAGCAAACTGTGTGTTGAAAGCACGCTGTTGTATGGCTCCACCACTGCTGTGGATATCTGGCCACCACCACCACCACCCACATATTCTGGCACCCATTCTTTCTAACTCCTTTGTTTCCTGTGATACTAGTTGCAAAAGTGAAGCAGGAGACAGAACAAGCTACCTATGGATCAAAATGTTGTTGGACCACCCATTTGTGCAGTCTGTTGTATGGAACAGAAACAAGTGTCACAAGAGCAGTGTGACATACAGAGCAAACAAAGGGGAAAAAGAAAGACAGCAGGAGAGGAGAGTCATCACCTGGGGAGAGGGGTAGATAGTGAAGCAAAGTTTTGATTTTTTTCCATAGTCTAATGAAAATCGCTGCAGGAGTAGAGAGCCCAAGCCAGAACCAGTACCACCACCCACTGCATGGAATACTAAAAAGCCTTGCAAGCCTGTGCAGTTGTCTGCCAGTTTCCTCACTCGATCCAAGCACAAATCAACAATCTCCTTGCCCACTGCACACACAGAATCAAGGGGAATTTTTTTTTCTCAATGCCTGCTATGAGAATGAGTTGCATTTGTCACGAGCTCTTCACAATTTGTTAATCCAGTATTGGCTCCATGATCATTGTGGCAGCAGCCACATAATAGTTGTGATGTACCCTAAAACCTTGTAAAAGTCGAGGAGGCAATCAAAAGGAATGAGGAGGAGGTGGTGGAGGAGGAGCACAGAAAATTTGCTTACAAAAAACAGCAGCCAGAAACTTCACAATTCAGCAGCAACAGACATGATAAGCCAAGTATGTCTACCAGTGTAATGGCCACGGGCGAAATTGTTGGCAGCATCTTCTTTGCCAGAGATGAGCTGCTCAGGGTGGAACAACTGACGATACGATCCAGTACGTACCTGATCGATAACAGTTGGCTCCAGATCTACAAAAACTGCACGGGGAACACGCTTCCCTGCTCCTGTTTCACTGAAAAATGTGTTGAATGCATCGTCTCCAGTGCCTCTATCTCCAGGATCACTACAAGAATAAAATAAAATCCACAATCCATAACAAGATCATCAGAAAATCAAGTGACATCTGAGCCCATCATGACCTAGCTGGTATACCTTCCCATATAAATGGAAAAACAAAAGCTGATGGACTTGGAGGTACTATTCTTTGCTGCAGCAGCTCCTCACTGCATTTCCACTACCACAAAAACAAAACAAGCAAACAAACATACAAACAAACATCCATCAGCAGATCCTAAATGACCACAACATGCAAGACCCATCCAAGACCCATCAAATAACAAACTAGCCATTCCTCTAGATCACAGAGAGCTTACCAAGGGAGTTGTCCATCAGGCTGAATGCCATGCTCCAGGCAGTAAAGCTCCCAGCAGGCATTGCCCACCTGAATTCCAGCTTGACCTATATTGATACACACAAAAAGACGGTTGCAGAACAAACTACCACTTCTCTCTTCAGCAATTCAATTACAGCAAAGTTGCTCACCACCCAGTCTATAAAAAGAATTCTTCGACTACAAAACAGATTCACAAACAGATCTGAGACCCACCATGAAAAGCACCCATCTCCAGAAGAAAAACAAACAATTTTGTTTTTTTTTTGCAAAACAACAAAAGAGAAATTATCTCTACCTACCTATGTGAATGCTGATGATTTCTCGCATGCTTGCAAGCTCCTTCCCCGGCAGTCGATTTGGGTCACCTGAAAAACCCAGCTGCGGATGGTCGTGTACGTGTGCATGTCTCCAGAGCGGCGTTGCTGATGCAGCGATCCAGCGATGGAGCGACGGAGCTCTCCACAGACCAAGGGTCGCTGCTCTCCAGAGACCAAGGGACACTGGGCCCCGCTGGAACCACTGGGTCGTCCCCTCCACTGGGACCCCCGTTTGCACGACCCCCGGTGCTGGATGATATCCTCCGGGTCTCAATGGACCCGGTGTCACCAATTATAGCAGTATTTCATTTTATTTTATTTTATTTTATTTTTACAAAAACAATTTTGTGACGTTGCTTGAGTGGTGATTATCCATAAGATGACTTAGCCAGATTTGGCAATGTGAAACCAGCCTTTTACTAGAACCATAAGCTTGAAAAACTTTAAAAAATACACGAATTCAGTTGTCCAAGTAAAACAATTATTTAAAATTGACAAGTCATTAATACAAAATGTGGGTGTAGTTCACTAGTCCCTGTTCAATGAATCAGATAATTCATTACATTTTCACTAAGTTCTATTCACTGAGGATCAACCAATTCACTCAAAATCTAATGAAATCATTTTCCTATTCACTTGGATCAATGAATTCATTCAAAATTTAATGAAATCATTTGATATATATAAAAATGCATTTTTTTCGTAATTTAATAGATTAGATTTTATTGATATTTGATGAGTTTTAATTAATTATACCTACATTTTTGTAAGCAATTTATGGGTTTATTTTGATTTTTTATTTATGCATTCTCAATTTTGATTTTGTGTACATTATTATACTTATACAATATGCAGTCTTGAGGATTGTGTGTAACGTGTACAAAGAACTAAATTGAGCTTTCCAATGGGACCACAAGGCTTTTTGCATAATTTTTTTTTTTGGGTCAAAACCGAAATCATAAGGTTTCAAAATATGAAGAACCAAGCTCAAACCCAAAGAAAAATTGTACCTTACGACACATTCTTCAGCAATTAGGGTATGGGATCAAAAGGAAGGAACATGCCTTGTGCAAAACCCTAAGGAAAGAGCTTCCCTCTTGAAGGTGGCACTTTAGACTACTAATATGTACATGCCTCTTCTTTCCTCAACACCACCATCCTCGGTCCTTACCCTATACAGGGGTGATCATAATAGCCTTTACTGTGCTGGGTAAAAGCCCTTGGCGTAGGGCATTTTCTGCCCCTGGCTCTAAGGACGGCCAAACCCAACTGGGGTTAACATAATGTTCCAAATGTACTGTTGAATAATTAATTAAATTTTTAAATCTTCATTTCGGCACTTGGTTTTTTAGTTCTGAAATTTTTGGCACGTAATGTTTTTATATATATTTTAAACAAGTTAAAAATGTGTTTAGACTGTCTCAGTCTTAAATTTATAATTTTTTTTGGGAACAATTAATAATTAAAATTTCAAAAAATTAGTGGAAACAAAAACACACTAGACTGCTCCATAACATTAGACTTGGTTTTTATTTTTTATAATCATTTATTTGTCGAAATTTCATAATTAAAAAAAAAACCAAAGTGCTAAAATTCAGATTTCAAATTTAAATAAATATTCAGCAGTTCATTGCCGAAATGGTAAAGGTACTTTGGTAGTATCAGCAGTGTAGGTTTTCCACATGATTTTTTTCAATCACATTTTGTACAAGAGAAAGGTATATATATATATATTCATTTTTTCCATCTTTGCCCTGGACATTACACTACGTTAATAAAATTTTTAAAAATTAAATTTAAATACATTTAAATAAATTAAATAATGTTTTTAATAAAAGAAATGAGATGAGCCTACGTGTCGGGAAATTTACGGGCCTGCCCTGCACAGGGTCATTTCACAAAATGAAATGCCATGTGCCAAGGTTATTACATATTCTTGAACTAGTTTGAACCCGGTGGCTAATGCACAGGTGTGTGTGTGTATTTGATGGTACATATTACAAAATTATAACTACAAACTACATTTCCAAAACCTCTCTATATATCACATTCCAAATGTATCCATCGGGACCTTGATCGCTGGAAATTTTGATGTTTGCACTGCTTGTGAACCATGAGATAGCAACAAACTACATTTCCAAAACCTCTCTATATATCACATTCCAAATGTATCCATTGGGACCCTGGCCATTGAAAATCTTGATGTTTGCACTACTTATGACCCATGAGATAGCAACATACACCTGACTATGGGAAAAGACCAGAGACAACAAATATATGTTGGGTTTGTTGCTGATATTGATTTCAAAATCTTGGGGGTGCCCCCCTTGGGGCCGGGCATGCCTTTCCTACACAACGACACATGCACAGACTGGGGGTTAATTATTTCTGCTAGGATTTTCCTTCCTGTATGATGCAATCCATGGATGGATGGATGGAAAGTTTCACAAAAAAACGACCATGACATCCTTTACTATATGTTAATATAGTTCCACCTTGGTAACCAATTACCTAAGAAATAGGTCTCATATATAAGAAGATAGGTAGGAAAATAGATAACTACTAACTAATTAGATGGTTTATACATAGCTAAAGGTTAATTTGACTAGCTACCTACTAAAACAACAACAGAGCTAATCACCATGGTCTGCTAGGGAACTGAAACCCAACATAAAATTGTTTTGTGACCACCTATCATCCATCCTTCACGGTGTGTTGGTAGGTGCTGGTTCAATGTGTCCCAAATTTGGTGTTAATCTAAGCTTTAGTTGCCGTTTTAAGCCCAAGCGTATTTTTTTCACTATTTAAAAAAAATCTAAACTTTGTGGTCCCATGTCAAATATATGGGTGGGTGGAGTCCGAGCAGAGTCATGTCCATGAAGTCAGTTCTCACATATGGACAACACCAAAGCTAACCTGAAGTAAATTATGAAACCAAACTGTTTATGTGCATTATAATTTGCTTTTGTATGAAGCAGAAATTGGTCAAAGTTGTAGCCTCTTTTGGAGGCCATGCACAGTCAGTTTCTAGAACAGCTCTGCAGAGCAAATTGTAAGTGGAATCTTATATATAATTACAACATGTGTGTCCGTGCGTGCGTCCGTCCGTCCGACGGGACAGTTCCGCGTTTTAATGGACCGGCGGAACCGGCCCGGACGGTCGGATTCCGAAAACGGGAACCGGCCCGGACAGTCGGATTCCGAAAAGGGTAATGGGTATAACTCAGCAGGGGGGGGGGGGGGGGCGGGAGGGGGGCGGGCGGGGAAGGGATGGGGGGGGGGCCAGGGAGGGTTTTTTTTTTTTTTTTTTTTTTTTTTCCGCCCTAAACTGCCCAGGACTTATTATGGTTTTCAGGACATGGTTTTCGGGACTTGGGATCTCAACTTTGGGGCCTGGGAAATTTTAGGATATGGTTTTCAAGACATGGTTTTCAAGACTTGGGATCTCAACTTTGGGGCCTGGATTTTCACACTCGCGGTTTCCAAGACCGAAACCTGAAAACTTTTAGGATGTGATTTTCAGGATGTGGGATCTTAATTTTGGGACCTGGATTTCACACAGGGGCTTCACAGTGGCCTTCGGCCACGGGCACCCACTAGTAGCCATAATAAGTGTTGCCCACCTGCCCTTTCCAAAATATAATTGAGACCCCTTGTCAATACTGTTATTCATCTGATTGGCTCCCTCTTTGCCTTTGGGTTAAAACAGGCTTGGCCAGTTATCCAGGAAAATCCAGTTATGCATCTGGATAATCACTGGATGAAGGCATATATGGATTTTTTTAACTTCCAGATATCCAGCTCAGTATGTAGCTGTTTAATTGCCCTTACATGTACTATCCTTATATGTAATTGTATCTGATCATTAAATAAATAAATAAATAAATAAACAAAGGAACACCTAGCAAGGGAACAAGAGAAAAATAAAAAAGAAAGGACCAAAGTCGAAACAAAAGACCACACCTGAAAGTGTAAAACCCACAATGGAGAGCCCAAATCTTTAGGTTATAAGCAAAATTGATATCTAGCCACTAGGGTTTTATAATGTTGGATATGGATCCCAATTTGTTTTAGGGTTTGAGGTTGTCATTGAAGGTTTAAGGAGATTTTTGTCATAATCTCCTTTTCGCACTTTGCACCTTTGTTGTAAACATCTCACAACATTAGTTGTTTCATATTTCATCGTTAACACTTCTTACTTCTTGTTTTGTTTTATGATGCGCCCCAAGTTCCTTGTTAGACCCAAAGAAGGTTCACCTATGTCAAATTGTGGAAGTAGATGGAACTTGGTGCCGCTCCCAACTTCCAGCATTAAAAGGGGTGAGAGGGGCGTGTTGAAAGCTTTGGGATTATGCTAGGAAGAGGGACAACTTAGTTAGCTACTCGGTCCTACATAAAAAAATCAACCACAAGTTGGTTAGTCTTCATTTTGGATCACTTTTGGTGTTGAGACAAACCACAAGCAACACGAACTCACTTGACTCACCACAGCCTGGACTTCAAGGAAACCACCACTTTCCCCCATATAGTATTCTCTGCGTTTGCTCATGGAGGCTACATCCGAATGGCTTTTTGTCCCGGGACTCTCAAGGAGGAATCTTGTAACTCTCTCGGTTTGAACTCTTGGGACTTTGAAAGCTCATAATTCTCGACTCCAACCTCAGATTGGGATGAGGTCTGAAGCAAAGTTATAGCTCTCCTCGAGAGCTTTTCAACAGTATGTCACATTCCACCTGCACACACTGGGATTGGGTTGATTCCCAACTTTTAGTGGTCGAAAGTCAAATTGTCAGTTTGACTTTTGGCCCTTCTTTTGACCATAACTTGTGTTGCAGATGTCCAAATGACTCATGCGAGGCCATTTGGGACATCTACACTTCAAAACCTTTCCAATAGTATAAAAAACACTTCAATGCAAGGTGTTTTGACCCTTGCAATCAAGCTCTAAGTTTTCGAGAGTTTTGAAAGATTCTAAGTTCCAACTTTTGGGAGTGTGAGTTTCGTCCTCACACTTGCCTCAAAATGGGGTTGCAACATTTTAAGTTTCTTTGTAACAAACAAATTTTCTTCTTCTTATTTGTGAGCTTCTAAAAATTGTGCATGTGTTTTTTTATGAACTTCATTTGATGCTTCATTTCTTGTTTTGTTTTAAGAATTCATAGAAGCTTCATAAGAATTCGAATTCCTTCACAATGCTCAAATGCTTCTAATCAAATAAACTTTCAACTTTTTCTTGTTTTGATTTTTTTGTTTTGAGTCCCTTCTCTTATTGTTGTCTTCTTGGTAAAGGATGCTTAGTAAATGTGAGGTACATAGGCTAAATCTTTTGGCATCCCACACACGTGAATGGTTGGTCAAGAAGGCAAAAGGTTTGGATCATCCATCGGGTAGACAATGCTCACCCTCATCAAAATTGTCAAATCTTGGTGACAAACGCTAAATCCAATGGTCCAAAACTCTTCAAAGATCTCTTGTATGGGTTTCAGGTTTAATTCATGTTGGCTTTGCTGATATCAGTTTTTGAGAAAATTCAATGTGACATTAGTAATGAAATTAAAGACCACTAATGTGCAAAAATAGTGTGAGTAGGGCTTCACACATGTTGTGATTATTCAGGTATCCCTTTTTTCCCTTTCCTTATTTGATATGCTTCTTGTGATACGAGGTGGATCACAAACTTGATGTTCCCCTTGTGGTTTGCCCTCTTTGAGGGTTCTTCTTGTCTTCTTTGAGGTGGGTACTTCAATTTTTTTCCTTGTATTCCCCCTTTTTTGGGTGCTTTGGTTTGTTTATGATTGGCAGGGTTTCATCATTTTAAGGTCTTCTTTCCCACTTTAAGATCTTAAAAGACAACCTCCAAAGTGTGCGTTACAAAGCTCATTAAGGGATACCAGATCAACGTGTTCCCGGGTGGAAGAGGTCCGTTCCTTAGTTGAAGTACCTCCGCCCCCTAACAGACACCATGAATGTCTCAATTAAGGGCCTCTTTCCATTAGGTCGTTGTGATCACAACTTATCTCCCAAGAGCAGCTTCTCGTTATAGTTGGTCAATCCAGCTGTGCTCACAGTCAAGCTCATAACTCTACAGGTCAAACATTGATCAAATACAAAGCTATGTGAATCTGGAAACCCTGTTTGCGCTCATTTCTAGCTCACTTCTTAAAGGAAGAGAGTAATTGAGCTGGGTGGTAGTGGTTGTAACAGAACCCATGCATCGGCAGGCAATAACACCAAGCATTCGCGAGAGAAGGAAGGAGGAGGGCAAGAACAACAGGAAGAAGAAGAAGAAGAAAAAGGTGTGGAGAATTGAGAGAGAGGGGCGAGAGAGCGAATGAAATGAGTGCAGGATGTGATGTTATAATGAGGAGAAGGCCAACCATGGCGGTGCTGATGCTGGCCTGTCGCACTCTCATCTACTACAACTGTGCAGTGCGCAATCACAACATTGTGGCTCTCATCTCTGACCTACTCTTCGTCATCTCTTGGGCCCTTGCGCTCCTGGGCCTCATCTTCCGCTTTCTCAACCTCACGTATGTATGGCTGCCTGTCTCTCTCTCATACCCCTCAACCCTAAATCCTCTGTTTGTGTGTGGGTAGGTGTTTTCTGGGTGCCTTGGTCTTGTGGTTGCAAGAGAGAAGGATTGGGATGCTCTGCATGTACTTCAGCTTGGTAGCAATTGTGCTTCTTGTTGAGCCTGCTGTATGTTTTGAGCATCTGGTGTTGTTGAGTGCCTGTTTTTTGAGCTGCAATCCTAGACAAAAGCAAATCATTGAACTTCAGGTAATGAAATTAGCTTGGGTTGTTTTTGGAGGGTGTGATTGAGTGTTAGGGTTTAGGGTTGTTTTGGTACCAGGATTCCTTCAGAGGGACCAAAAGTGACTTGTACCATCGGTGTGAGATGACTACATTTCAGATTTGCTACATTAGAATGTCAATTCTGATTTGTGACGCTAAAACTCAGAAATTCAACACTGCCAGCAATATGGTGCAGAAGATTGAACAAAGATTTCTGGATGTCTCTATGAGCTCTGGGAATTTGTGTGTAAGCTGACTGAGCAAAAAGGATTGTTTGTTCAGTGTAAAATACTAGGGTTTTGTCACTTTACAGCTTGGAGGTGAGCAAAAAGATTGTGCACTGGATTTGGAATAGAGAGCAGGACGCTTGCACTGACAGCAGACTTTCACAATCACGATTGTCAGGGGAGAAATGAGCAATTGCGGGATTGAGTTCATAGATTTATGGTTTTGGCTTCAAATGTTTTTGCTAAATTCTGTAGTATTATGACTGAATACAGGATTTTGCCAGTTGATCCGTCTGGGTGGCAAGTGTCAGTGAAGTCAGCTAATTATGTTGTAGCAATGCTGGCCAACACTCTGGGAGCTACTGAATGTGTTCTGAGAATTGCTGCTGTAGGGTCTGATTTCAAGCTCTTTTTGAAGGTAAATTCTGAAGGACTCACACAACCACTTTTTCACCTGGTGTCCCTGGGGGGCGCATGGTGAAAAAAATCTCACAAACATCCACTTAGTACTGGCATAACTGTGTAGACTTTTTCTGAGGAGCAATTATCCACTGCTGAGATGAAATCCCACTTCAATGTCAAGCAAAAGCCAAAAGGGATGATGTGTGCATATGAAGCAACTTCTTGCCTCCCATCTTTGCTTCCCATCTTTGCTCCCAACAATATAGTGCATATTTTACGGTACATACCATTACAGACAAAAGTAGGTGTTGATCATAAGAACCTCCTCAGAATCCCTCATTCCAGTAAAACAAACAATGCATTTCTCAACAGAAGAAACAGAACAGTGAGGGGAATCGCAGGAGTTTGGGGAAGTTACCGATTGCAGGTGGTTTTAGCACTCTACTTGTTATCAGCAATTGGGAGATCAGCATCTGGGGCTACAGTTGTCTACAAAGGTATGTTCTTTCTTCCATACGCTTTCACAGAGATTCTCTCTCACCCAACACCCAAAAGTGTACATATGCAACACTTGAAGGAGAATTGCATTGCCTGTATGGGTCCTCCAAGGTTTCTTAGACTGCAATCTATCTATGGGCATACAAGTGCTGCACTGATAGCATGTTGGTTTTTGATCATTTTGCAACACTGTGGTTCATCTTCATTGTTCCTTTCTCTATAAAAATGGATTGCACCAAAAATCAAAACTCCAGCATTTTTGGCAAAGAGTTGAGGCACTGAAGCATTGGGGCTGGAGTTTAGCTAGGAGATTTTTCTGCTTTTGTGCAGATGGGATTATTACCCTGCCAAAACCCACAATGTAATTTATACTATATGCAGGCTGTCTTTGATCAGCTCATTTTTCCATTGCAAAGAATTGATCTGGTTGTTCTGGTGCTCTTGGTTCTCTGCAGCCAGGTCTCTCTCCATTTCTCTTGGGCCTCTGGCTGCTTTGTACTTTGAACTTTATTTAAACGCAGTGGGAACTTCCAGTAGTAATTAATTGAACTGTGGAGATCCATGCAATATGAGTTTGGGCTTAAACTTCAATGCAGTAAGTTTACTCTGAAAATGCTGGGTTCTTGTGTAATCATGTCCTCAATCCATTGTTCTTGTGCTATTCTATTACAATCTTACCTGGAATGCCTAAAATCACATTAGTGTCCATAGCACCCTTGCACCTCAAGTGTATTTAGTTACACATGCTACAATTTAAGTCTTTGAATTTGATGTCAAGAATACAACTATTGAGAGTCCTCAACATTTATATCACTACAAGAGGATGTGGGTGTGATATGTGCCATTACTTAATGTCCAATTAGCATTTTAATGTTATATATGCCTGAATAAACAGCACATATTGTACATTGTAGTGGATGAAATGACTAAGTTCACCTCACATGTCTCATGAGTGATGGCTTTTTGTGTCATAAAGAATTGCATTCTTTTGTTGTGATCTGGAGTTCCAACCCATGTATCTATGTATCAATCTATTATGGGATTAATGGGTTCAATTGGTTGACAAAAATCACTCAAAAACCTACGTGCTTCCAAGTTCAAGGACATGATTCCTCCTCACCCAACCTCTCACTCACTCAAGTCTGGTTGGAAAGTGTCCAAGGTTTGGGAAGTGTCCAAGGTAGGTAACAACCTTAATAAAAGTGGTGCTCATTGGTTACATCTAGTGAATGAATGCCCTTTGAAATTCCCCTTTAGTGCCTAGTATGAAACTCAGTCTGGCCTTGCCCCAACAAGCAGTAGTGTCCTCTCTAATTTACCTTCAGGAGGGCCTGTGCAAGGAAATGACAATTTTTGATTGTCCAACCATAATGATTGGCCCAGGTGATCATATTTCCATAATCTCTCAGCACTTTATGCTCTTCACCTTTTCAGTGCTTATGGGTGCTTATCAGTGTTGTGCAAGTTATTTGTATTTTATGAAGAACCGTCAGTTCTGATTCTCTGAAAATTATCAAAATGAAAAAAGAACGTCTAAGGTATGTAGACTAGAATCAAGTCTTAATTTGATTTCTTTCAGAATTTTCATGATGAATCTTAAGAACTGCCTTGATAACCATCAGTCATCTGTTCCTAGTGCCAACGTCAGGCAAAAAATCCAATAAAAAACCCGATGGCAGCATGTGCTAACGTCTGCTCAACATTGGTGTTTATGAATGGGGATAGTGAAAATAACAAACACTGTTAGCTGCAGAAATTATGCCTTGGACCCCGGCCATTATCACAAGTAAAGTCCGACTAAAAACTTTCTTTTCCTTGAACTAAAACAGGAAGAAACCTTGAGAATGGACGAACATAGAAACCCATATAACATTAACTCCTTTTGTACTAGATGGACATTTTAAAACATACTATTCTTCCTTAAGAATGGAAGATACTTCCATTGGACTGGAGTGAATCTCCCCTTTTTAAGGTAGCCTCCAAATACACTTAGAAACTTTTAGCTTACACTGATTGAACAGTGTTGTGTGCAGCCTCCCAAACTACTAGCTAATAGCCTTTTAAATAGCATAATTAGTGGTAGGGGATGTAGGAGATGGGCAAGGACTTAGAAGACACTTGAAAAAAGTGTTTTGTTGTTGGGTCAATTTCGTGTTGTAGCGAAAGTGTTGCTGATGATACACAGGAAAATTTAGCCAGATATGGCTACAACCTAACTACAAAACTATAAAAGAATTTAAGTAATTTTCTACATTTTGGGCTACTCTAGTTGAAAAATATGTATAGAAATTCAGAATTTTTTCTTAAACTTTAATCGAATTCTGGCTATTAGAAATCTACAAAAGAACATGATTTTTGGCACTTAAAAAAATTAATATAGTGTTTTGGGTAGCAAGAAAGAGAAGCTGCAAGTTGAAATCAAACAGTTAACTGGAGTTCAGTAGCTACACATCAGGATTTTAGGAATAGAATTATGCATGCATCTGCAGGTGTGTGGGATATTTTGGCAGCTGCTAGCTATCTAGCTATCTACTAGCTCTCTAACATCGTGGGTAAGTAAGAGTTAGCAACTAAGAAACAGCCATGATCATCCGCAAATGGGACTCCACACCCGCGTGGTAGCATTTAATGAGCCCAGGCTTGTGCTGTTATTGTTGTTGTTGGGTCGGTTGGCGCGCCCTTCCGGCCTGGTCCCCACCACTTTCTTGGCACTCACTGCCTTCTGGCCTTCTTGGACGTTTCATCATTTCTTGCCCATTTCTCTTTTTAGCCCCAACTAGGAGTTCATAACAGTTTTACTTCTAAAGGTTCAGTTTAACGGTTAACCCCATGCAGCCCACCCCGCTGAGTCACTCACTACTACTAGTGTTTTTTAATTTGATATCGAGAATTTGGCGAAACTTAAAATGACCAAATGTAGTCGAATTTGCACTAGACAAATAAATATTTCCCAAAGAAACACTGGTCGCTACATGAACTTGCACCCATAACTAAGGAATAACTAGTTTTTGGTCTAATTTCGTCGCTCTTGCAACAGACAGCGTCTGGATGAATATTATTAGAATGGAACGGCCTCTCAAGATATAGAGCCAAAAAGATATACTAAAATTAAAAGTACTAGAATTTAGTGCTTTTTTGAGATTTTCAATAGCCAGAAGTGGCAATCATCCATAAGATGCTTTCAGCTAGATTTGGCTACATACTAGAGTCTATGAAAGTAGGAAAAAAACCAGAATTTGGAACTTCTCATAAAAATCTGGCGATTTGAATTTTATCTTTTCCTCGAAAATCTGGAAAATTTAGCTGAATTTCGGCCCCCCACCCCAACACCAAAAAAAAAAAAACTCCTGGAGACTAAAATAATAATATTAGTGTCTAGTTCGGACTAATCGAGACTTAGAACTATTTCATCGCTCGCTCGCTCTCCCCGAGACTACAATAATATTACTGTCGAGTTCGGACTGATCGACACTCAGAACCATTTCGTCGCTCGCTCGCTCGCCCGCTCTCTCGGCGACTACAAGACTATTACTGTGTAGTTCGGACTAGTCGACACTCAGAGTCCCTGATCTCTCGATCGCTAGCTCACTCCTTCCTTCCTTGTCAAGCTTAATCAGATCAGTCGATGGTGTCCAAGCTCCCACATGCTGCAGCTTTATAACTAGCGCCATCTCAACATCCTCCCTGCAGTTTGATCTCTCGCAAATTTTCCATCTTCAACATGATCTAGAATAACATTCATATTCCTTCAAATCAGTTGGTAATATCTTGTACTGTTTTACATCATCGTCATCATCATCATCATCATCATCATCATATCTAGATTGTAGCTGCTGTTGTTGTCCGGCAAGCTAGCAGCTAGGGTCGTCGTTGTTTCCCAATTTCTAGCTAGAAATATACATCGTCGACTTGCTACAGCACTGTAAGTACAATTTTTGTGTGTCTATGGAAGTCGCTTGGAGAGGTCCTGCAGATGATCATCGTCAGCTGAGTTGTGCAGGAGCGGTCTTTGAGATGAAGAAGGAGCGACGTAGTACAGCTTCTTGGGGTGTGGACGCCCAGAAAGTGGTGCAACTCATGATGGGACAGCTACAATATTCTGCCGACAGTAGTTCTAACACGGCAGCAGCTGCAGCAGCTGCAGCAGGCTGTTGTACTGGTGCAGCAGGTGATGATGTGACGCTAGACTTGTTAGGAGGAGCTGCTGGAGATCAGGACGTTGGCCCTTCGATGCGGCGTTCAATCATCAGTGATGGCTGCACGTCCGGCGGCACGTCAACGGAATTTGATCTCATGGAGCTGGATCCTGAGCAGCCTAGACTACCTTCCGATTGGAGAAAGTGTCTTGACTTGAAGGTAGTCCTCTTTGCTTGAGCCTTGAAGGCTTCCTCTTTGCCCTGGCAGAATATTCTAGCAAATTTGTGGCTTGACTAGTGTTATTCTAATCTTGCATTTTGTTCCAAGACTTACTCGAGTTTCTCGATCTCCCATCCCGGATGCTGCAGACAGGGAAGATGTCGTTTGTGAACAGAACAACTGGTGTCACCTTGGACAATGATCCCCGGAAGCAGGGCCAACAGCCGCAGCTGCAGCTTGATGTAGCAGCACCTCTTGGAGTTCATCATGTGCTAGAGCCTGGCCCGTCATCATCTTCTTCTCCTCCGCGTCGCGCCCATGAGTTCCTCAGGAGCAAGAAGTACGAGATTCTCCGTGAAGAGACTTACTTGAAAGCCTCATCGACCACCTCGTCATCCTCTGAATATGGAAGCCCACGGATCAAGCTGGCGAAGAGGGAAAATTTGTTATCTTTCTCGAATATTGGGACGCAACAATGGAGTCTTGGGCTTCATGAAGATCACACGGACATAAGCCTGGTCGTAAAAGACACGCAACTTGCGTCGGAGATCATGAACGAGGAAACTGAAAGGTCGAACCCAAAGCTGGATCTCAACCTCACAGCAGGAGCTGGCTCACCGCGGGCCGCAGCTCCTCGCGGCCAGCAGCAGCAGCAAGAGCAAAGCGTGTGCACAATGGAGATGGTGCAGAGGGCACTACGAGTAACAACAGATAATCATCAAGCCCAGCTTATACTGCAGGACCGTAAGAAGAGAGAATTGCCTGCAACTCCCGCTGATCACGTAGTACTACCCAAACCTTCGGACTCTAGTCCGCCAGCTTTCTCATCTCTTACGACGTCAGGCGCGGCGCGGTCTGAGCAGCCGGCGGGATGGTCTCTGGGCTCTCCATCGACCAGCAACAATAGTTCATCGGCCTGCTGCATATCTTCAGATCCTGATCCGCTCTTAGATGCAAACCAAGGCAGTGGTGCTGGTGGAGCAGTCGTCCACCAAGGAGCTGGTGCAGCTGCCGTCTTGGACGACTGCAGCTTGCAGACTGGTGGAAAAACACTGTCTACTGCAGCAGCCGGGTAGGTTTACCGCTCCTTTGCTTTGTTTCTCGATCTTTGGGTGGTCTATGAAGATTCAGGATGATTACTTCTGATCAAGGAAACTAGTTGAACTAAGAAAACATAGAGAATTCTCTCAATATTTCAATGTTTTATATTCTAATTTTCCCATTGTGAGACAAACCATTTCATGTTTGCAGAGTGGAATTCAAATTCTTCTTGATGGTCTCACAGCGAATCAAGAAGAACTAGAATCCCCCCTGCAACACGGTGACCTTAAATTCTTCGGGAACAAGTGCATCGAAAGTTTGAGTAGAGAGTGCTAGACCGCGACGTGATCCTGCAAAGTCGAATCCTTACCTCGGATGTCGAAGTACTGATGAGTAACTGGTTTGATTTTATTTGTTTTTTTTTCTTTCCCAGTGATGTTGCTGACGGCACTGAAAGCAAGATGAGTATTATAAACACTGAGGATGATCAACAAACGGCAGCAGCTGTAATTAGTGGCGCTGCACTGGTGATGGGAGCATGCACTCGTTGTCTCATGTACGTCATACTTGACAAGTCCAACTGCAAGTGCCCCCGATGCGGCAGTGAAGCAGCACTGGTCGACTTCGCTGCTAACATCCGCCGAACTACTAGTACTACTACTCTCACCTGCACAGCTAGCGGCATCATTACTAGCGCCGCCGTCAAGCGCCCAAGAGTGGAAGCTTAATACAAATCACGACTAGTAACCACTCCTGGAGCCTGCTAGATCGATCAGCTTAACGAGATTTCCCAAATTCTTGATCCATTTGCAGGGAACATTATAAGCAGCTAGCTACTAGCTAGTGATGCGCTCAGGGGGACTATTTGTCTAGAATCAGCTTCGTTAACTTAATCAGTTTGAATTAAGACGCTTTTGTAGCTGCTGCACAATGAATACTAATATTGCAGCTTGAGTACAAGCTAACTAGTTCATCAGCAAGCTGATCACGGAGCTAGCTAGTTTGCTTCAAGACTAGCCCATTTCCTTCTAGTATATAGATTCTTAGATTTGAGCAGGATTACAATTGATTCTCATAACTTAAAATCAGTTTGAATTAAGACGCTTTGTAGCTGCTGCTCAATGAATACTACTATTGCAGCTTGAGTACAAGCTCACTAGTTCATCAACAAGCTGATCACGGAGCAAACTAGCTATTTTCCTTCTAGTATAGAATTTGAACTAGATTTGAGCAAGACGATTACAATTGACGATTATAACATAGCTGCATGGCATCATGCAGCGAGATGCGAGATCAGATCTAGTGTAAGATTATTCTATTTGCTTTCAAAGTTGGATTGATTGTCTTGAAACTCCAGTTGCTCCAGCCTCCCTCCCTCCCCTGTTGTATGATCCTGCTGCTGTTATACCTCCTGCGGGGTTTTTCTTTTTCCTTTTCTTTTTTGTTTTTTTTTTGAGGCACAGTTTTGTGATGTATGTAGTAGCCAGTATACATACACTGGTGATCATCCACACGCCGCCGGAGGAATTAGCCAAATTTGACCTGAAAACTGGAAACCCATTGTCTAAATATGGCGATTTCCAAAAGATTCCCCAAAATCTCTAGTGTGACTTTCAGTGCCATTTTTTTAACATAAAAAGCCTTTTGTACTCTTTTGCATTAGATTTTTTTTGGTTTTGTCACTGTGGTGCAAAGAATTTGCACCCAAAACCACCCCCCCCCCCCCCCCCCCACCCCCAAAAAAAAACAACACTATATATATTACTACTAACTAGTGCTCATGGGTGGAGACTATATATCTCTTCTGACTTATTAAGTGAGAAAAAAAGCTGATAATCTACCATAACTCAAAAAAAAACTTACTTCATTTGGAGGGGATGATGCATGTGCTTATGCTCTTATATGTGGATATGTATCCCTCCTAGAAAAAGAAATGAGGAAGGATCTGACTCTAACGGGGTAGACTCCTTTAGGGTGGGAAGGAATTATGCCTACAATTCTAGGTTTAAGATCTCTCCCCCTCTTTTAAGGAGTAGGCATAAGAGCACGCTTCCTCTTACACCTATCTAGAAAGGTAAGGTTCATGATCCGGTTCACCTGTAAAACCCCCATGAGTTCCATTGGTAGTGGACATTCGAAAAATTTGAGGCCAGACTTGGTTATGGTCTCTTCCTAGACCCCTTATTTTGGCCATGTCCCTACTCTAGGGATTTACCCTACACTCCTCCTAGGCCCCTTATTTAGGGGCCTGTTGTTCAGGGTAGGCCCCTAAATAAGGGGTTTACCCAACACAAAAGATGCACTCAAAATTTGTTGATGATGGGTGTAATACTTGATCCCTAGCCATGGTGATGGATCTTGAAAATTAGGAGAACTTTCATACTAACCAACAAGCTAAGAGTAGCAAATTAGGAAACCCAAGTTCAGCAGGAAGCATCATGAGATTCATGACTGCAAAAAAAAATTGGAAAGCGAGTTTACTGTTTTCTTTCTGCAATGGATCTCTCCATTTGTTCCAAATAAAAATATATATATATAAAATATATATATATATATATATATATAAAGAGGAATCCAGCACCCAGGATCATTGATGGACATAATTATACTTTAAAATGGCTTCATTGCAACTGAGACAATTAATGTTAGACAGCCAAAAGTAATTAAGTAAATTGCTGGGTTCCCAGTCACCTGTACATATTGTCTACCACCTTAGAAGGTAGTACAAGGGCAGCTTCAACACATGATCTGTTGAATAATTTATTTACTAATTTTGAAAATTCCATGTAAAAATTGAATTTGATTGAATATTCCCCAAAAAAAAAAATCTTCAATGAAATACTTTTTTCTATGAATTATTATTATTATTATTTCTTTGATTTAAAATTTTTTTGGGGGAAGATTTCAATATTTTTTACAAATAATATTAGCATTAGTGTCAAAGCTGTGAAAGTAACTATGGTGTAATATTCAAACTCCACAAAGAAGTAAATTCTGTCAGAGTGAATTTATTATACTACTCCAGTGGGGATTAAGTTTAGGGTATTAGAGAACCTTCAGCAGTAGCCCCAGGGCATTTGCTTTACCTGAACTTTTTACATACAACTTTACACATCTATTGAATAGCAAAAAGGCTATATTTCCACTGGCCAAACAACCCATGGTAATAAGCCATGGTGAATAATCCCCCTAAACCAAGGGTCCAGGACCCTTGGTTAGAAGGAACATTCACTAAAAGCCAAGAGTTCTTAAACCCTTGCCATCATAATACTATTTTAAAAACCTTGCACTAGTGCTCTTGACCCTTGGTACTGGGAATATTCAGTTGATGATGAGGAATCAGATAGCCCTGGCTTTTGGGAAATATTCTTCATAATTAGGGGCCAATGTCTATTATGCAACAAATTAATAAATTGAACCAACCATCTTTGTGTTTATTAAACAATTTGTATAGAATTCATTTGTCATTCCAAATTGATGTACTTCATACAAAAAGAAAGCATAATTGAATTTTGCGCATTGGAGCCCTTTGTAAAGCGACATTCCTTTTGAAATATGAGTCCCACTTGTGATTGATGCCTACTGATGTTTTTTTTTTTTTTTTTTTATCCATATACGTGATGTTGAAATTTTAGCAAATTTTGCCACAAAAATTGCAAAATTGGACAAGAGTACACTAGAAAAATACATTTTTCCAAAATATCCCAGATTTTCTTGTCGAAAAAAATTGAAAATTCGCTACAAAAAAAAAGACACTGAAGCCTATTATCTCTCACCCTAGTTAATGAAGGCACTCACAATAACAATTTTGTGTGTGGATTCAAACCTCCCAAAAGGAAAGAAAAAAAAAAAACAATTGTTGATTTTTACTCATGGTATAGGTGTAAGAAGGGTGCTTGTTCACCAAAGGAGCTGCCTAGGATCCCCATATTTGCATGGGTTTTGAAATGAATGAATTCTTTTAAATGTTTTGACTTGTTGTTTCAAGTACTCTGGCACTCTCTCTCTCTCTCTCTTTTTCTGGCAAGATCCAAAAGTTCAGCTTATGATGGAGTTGTGTTGTCATCCCCAAAGGTTTTTAAAAAAAACTATGACTACTTCAAAGAGTTGCTTGCAGCTCAACACAATCTTGACTTTCTTTCTTTCTTTCTTTTTGTTTCGGATGCAATCATCTGGTAGGTAATCATCTACAGATTACCCACTTATGTTTTTGAAATGGTTCCAGGCTGTTTGGTTTGGTTTGATCCGTACATAATTGGTCAACTACCACATTTTGTGTTTTTGGAAAGGATTACCATATAGGCCATTTTTGCAGAGGTTATGAGCTATGATGTCCCCTTCATGTCAAAGGAGGAGAAAAAATCAACAACAGTATGAATATTATTGAGAGATCATTTCATTTGCAACAAGATTGCATTGCCAGTTCGCACAGAGCTTTCACTAACAAAAGAGCATGTTTGTTTGACTACCTTCCATGTTTAACCGTGTACATTGAATTTTTTTTATTTTTTCAATTTTTTTTCAATTTTGTGATCTCGCATGAGTGTGAGTGATCATCCATAAAGTGATTTAGCCAAATTATGGCTATAAGAAAAATATGAAAGGAAAAAATAAATTTTGTAATTTTCAAATTTTAGCAAATCAAGAAACTGTAAAAAAGAAAAAACACCCATCTTTTCATACTTTTGAGAAGAATTTGTTTGGACAAGTTCAGTGCATGGTATATTGAGATATTTATGCACCTTTGTAGAGAGAGAATAAATGCACTATTTGCTCCAAAAATGAAAATTAACATTGAAGAGGCCATTTTCTAGCCACGGTTTTTGATATTCACCCTTTGTTCAGGGACATTGATAAAGGCAAAGGCTGGGTTCGAAGCCCATTAATCCTATGTGTATGACGAGAACAGCATCACAAGAATTCAAGGCTGATGACATATGCAATCCTGATCTATTAGAGTCTCTATATAATCTAGGCTCGGGACCAACACAAACCCCAAGAACAAACCCAGACACAATCTGATTTCTTTCCCTTACTATAAACTAATTACCTCACCCTCGATCATACAACAGCAGCTCCATGAAGGCCGAGAGGAAATCTTTGACTGAACATAGTCAGTACAATTTTGTTGTAACAAAATTGGGTAGTTTGATCTGTGTGAGAGAACCCAAATCTTGTCTCAGATTCCAGTTTGACTGAGTATTAAAGGGGACACAATTCTTGGTATTTTCTTGGGTATATCTTAAAACCATCAAGTTGATGTTCCAAATCTCCAATACCTTTGAAACAAATTGTTGGCTAAGTATTTTTTTTCATGGTGATGTTGTTTCCCTCAAAATCTCTCTCCAAGTCCAAAGCCCAAAGTCATTGAATCCTTACAACCAGCTAACCATCGGGTTGTCAACCAGTTACTTCTTGAGCTACCCTTTATGCATAATCAATGGTTCATTACCCAAATTGTTTTCATAACCTACTTGACACCCAGTTATTCAAAAAAATGTAACCCAGCAAATAGTTTTTTAAAGCAATAACCAACCAAGACTGGTTACCAGCTCGGTCTTGGGCATGGTATTGAAACCTGGCTTGCCTAGAATCATTTTCAATGAGAACCAGTTACATATATTCTTACCTTGTTAGGAATTTTTATTTTATTTATGTGTTTATATCTTTAGTTACTACTAGTGTGGCCTGTGCCGTTGCGGCCCAAGTGTTACCATGTTTTCAAATGATTTCTCCTTCCAAAACCTTGTTTTTTTGGAATTTATTTGAATTTTCAGGGGCAGAAATCACTTTAAAATCAATATCTCCCACATTCTGAAATCCAATTCTTACCAAATAAATTCCATTAAATCCTGCTCATCAACATCTTTTCCAACAACACCAAAGGCACATTCCAATTCCTCCAAAATTTTCGGCTTTGATTTAATTTAATTTTCAGTGAAGAAATCATTTAATATTCAAGAACTTTTGCACCGCAAGTCCAAACGCAATGAAACTAAGCCCATGCACCCCCTCCTCCTCCTCGAGAGCTTTCCAAAGAGACCCAAGAACATGATCTGAAGCATCCTGGTTCAGTGGATCTCATTGATACCAAACAAAACAAACTACTTTCTTTCATAGGTAGATAGGCAAATTAAGATAAATTACCTTGGAATCAGATTTCATGTGAATATGATTTCATAAATTTCGTGTTTGAAATATAAATCTCAGTTTTGTGATCTCAAATCATTTTTGGATGATTCAAAATAAGTTCACCTACAACTATGCAAGAATTGCTTAAATGGTAAGCATTAGGTTAAGAAGATATCATGTTGTTGGGTTTACGTGTGTGTTTGTAGGAATTCTTTAGATGATAAGCATTATGTTAGGATGATATTATATTGTTTGGTTTATGTGTGTTTTGCAGCAAGAATTGGAAGCTTTGACATAAGAGCCGACAACAACTTTGCTGATATTTAAATTTGAAAATACTCACCAGGACCCAATTGTTTAGATATTGAACCAAGTGATTCCATTACTTTTTCAAGATCTTGGGTCATTTGATACCGTGTGTGACAATTTTTTTTAAAAAGAATTACAAAGAACCTGCCCAGCCAGGTTATTAAAAAAAGAACCACTTAGAACCAGCCAACACTCATTTGGGCCTTCTTCGTTGTCTGTCTAACTAGAATTAGTGGCAGCAAAAGTGTATTTATTGTTGAGTCCCTATTTAATCTCCACCAGCTTGGATGTGATTAGAGCTTGAATGACTCCATGACTCCCCTGCCTGACATTGGAGACAACTTCTGTAGTTTCTATGGACTCCTTTCTTATGATTGCAAAAGCATGTGAGTTACTAATTCACATGTGCACTTCTGTGCACAAGATCAGTACAAAATCATGACTAGATATAAACTCCCATGTGCTTTGCTTTGCTTTGCTTTGCTTTGCTTGCTTGCCTGCCTGCCTTTGATGCTTACCATTTGTAATTCACACTTTCAGAGACTTTCCCCAGTGAGTGTGATCCTTTTGGGTGGCAAATAAGGCGTCCATCCAGAGTCGGGAGACTACTCTCTTTCAGACTTTTCTTTCTAGAATAACACTCCACAGTCTAGTATGCATCCATTGATGATAAATTGAAGGATTTTTTTGGTTTAACATTTCCTAATCTTTAATCTTTCTTTCGCAAGATTTGACATCATTTGTTTGTGACATGCATCTAGCATACTTTGTTTCCTTGACTTGCAAAGGTGAAGGGGGGTTGATTGAGTAAACCATTTTGACTTGCATAAGGTAAGGATCAAGAATAGGGTCGTTGTAGGAACGAGGGCCTGGCATGAGGCAGGTGTCAAGCACATGACACAAATTCGTAGAATCGTCATATTCAAGGTCCTTAACCATGGTAAAGATCTGGTAACTCAAATTTCTAGAATCGCCCCATTCAAGGTCCTTAACCATGGTAAAGATCTGTTAACGCAAATTTCTAGAATCGCCCTACTCAAGGTCCTTAACCACAGTAACGATCTGGTAACACAAATTTTTAGAATCACCATATTCAAGGTCCTTAACCATGGTAAAGATCTGGTAATGCAAAAAATTTAGAATCGCCATATCCAACATCCTTAACCATGGTAAAAGATCTGGCAAAAAATTTAACGGGTTTAGTATGTTCCTTAGTATTCCAAACAATTCTTCATTTCTTCAAGAACAATATTTTTTGAAATTATTATTATTATTATTATTTTGAAACCTGCTATTCACCTAGGTTATATGGAAATTTTAATAAGCATTTTACGTATGCCAATTACCTGGTACCATATTTATAGTTATCAAATGAAAGAGTGTAATTTAATGGTTCAAAGATCATTTGTTTGAAATTTGATCTTGAGTTGAAATTTGATTTTTCACCATCATTTTTCTTTGGTGACTTAGGTTGAACTTTGAACCTAAGAACCTACACTCAAAGACGAGATCCTTACCCAATGCACCACACTTTCACACTTTTTCATTTCATAAACTTGAGATAGTATCTAGCATCATACCATACATATTTTTGAAGTTGTCATCATACAACAATTTACAATAAAATAATTTCCTCATGTTCACCAATGGCACTTTTTCATTGAAAACTTGAGCTAAAATTTAGTGGAGGTCCCCTGCACTAAATTTAGGGCCATACCACCCCATGATCCATCCATCCATCCATTCATCCATCCTTGAATTTCCTTGTCTTACATCTCCAGAGTTTGCCTTGAAGAAGTGTAAATGAGCTTGAAGAAGGCATAATGAAGACAACCCAGTTTCTTTTGCAACTGCAAAAGTGTCAGAACCTGAGGCATGAAAACTTAATGAGCATAAATGGGAAGCTCCAAGGGGGCATTGAAAGCTTTCACCCTTCATATCCCTGCATTGTCAGATATGTCTTCAAAGTTCTTGTACCCTACAACCTGACTCCTTAATAGTGGTTGCACTCTTGAGCTCCTTCACTCCTAGTAGTAATGTTAATAGCTATAAAGGCCAAGCCCATTTAAAATTTGGGTTTTCTTGTACACTTTCACCACCCCCTCTTGAGGCCTGAGTCCCTTGGCAGTTGGGTTTTTTTTGCTTCTAATCATGAGGGAACACTTTGCTTAAGTGTTGCAGTTGGCTAACTTCTTCATCTGTAGCCTCTTCAATTCCCCTAAATTTCTTTCTGTCCACTGTGTCAGTTAGCTCTTGTACAAGCTCTGACTAAATAAATAAAGGCAAAAAACACCAGGCAACGGAACAAGAGAAGAAAAAAGAAAGTATCGCAAGTCCAAACAAAAGACCACACTCAAAAGCACATACTCAAAAGCGCACACTCGAAAGCACAGAACACACAAGGAAGAGCCCTAAGAGAAGAAATCAACAAACCTAAGATCTAAACCCATCACCAGTAGCATGAAGCAAGTTGTGCAAGAAGATTGGCGAAAAACCTGGAAGGACACCAAACCTAGAAGAGGCCTGAGATCTAGCATTAACAAGAATCGTATCCCCCCCCTCCCATCTCACCTCCCTTCTTGATTTCTTCAGCTACTACGATGTGAATTGAAAATTAAATTAATGAATTTGTGTGCATTGGAATGTAACAACACTTAACACCCTAACATCAAGCAATTTTTTATCTACATGATCAAACACTTTATTTGCAATGAATATTATACGTCAAACCCATGACCAAACACCTTTAGAGTATCCTTGGTTGAAATCTCTTAAATTGTCAAAGAGAATTAATTGTCTCTCACCATTGCACTCATTCAAGAGGAACTATTCAAGCATTCATTTGGTGAGGGTGATAACCATAGTTACCCTACCAAATCCACCTCCCATTCTCAAGATTCATCCAACAAGGTTGCAAATGAACCAGCACCCACCAATGCACCAAAGACTCAATTGATGCCCCTTATGACTCAAGTTGTGGATAATCTTCTTAAAAAAGCAACTAAGCTAACCACCATGGTTAGATAGGGAACTGGAACCCAAAGAGTTGGGGTTCTTATGCAAAAAACTTCCAAAATCCACTCACTATTTGAGTGGGTTCCCCACTATTTCTAAGGGTTGCGCGCCTCCCCCCAACCCTAGATGGAGGCGCACCCCGCAGATCCAGAGACACCCACCAGACTCACAAATGCTAGTCACCTTTCCAGTTATAAAAACCAGTTATACAACTGCAAAGATATTGTATTGTGACTTAATCGAGGTTGTATTATTTCTCAACACACTTTGAAAGAACCTGCATCTGGCAATTTCAAGCGAATATAAAAACCCCTTAAAACCCGTAATTTGATCAAATTAATTTGGAGTTGTATAGCAGGTGGGTGGAAGACATGGAATTAGTATAGCCTTAATAGTGTATTATTTTATTTGTGCTCCCCTTTAAAGACCAAATTATGGCTATGGTCAAATTTTTATCTTGGGGCTGTAACTAGCACTTGGGCACCACTTATACTTTTGGTATACCTGATGGGTTGAATCAAAATCTATGAATAAGTTATGGGACCTAAATTATGCGGTCTTCCATTGTTTTTTTTGGTTCAATTCTATGGATGTAGCCAAAGTGATGATCTAGCCAAGTTCGACTATGAATGAGAAATGAAAAATAATTTATTTTAACTTTCAGGTTATAGAATTTTTTGCTACATTGGAATAAGTGTAGCAATCTGGAAATTTATTTATTTTTATTTTTCAAATTTGGTGATTGAAACCCCCAAAAAATCAATTTCCATATTTTTAATTTTTTTTTTTTTTTCTTTGGCAAAATTGTGCTAGAAGAAAAGGGTTGGGAATGACTCACTTATTGTAGAGTGGGGAAAACCTAGCCAAAATGTATTTGTTGAACTTTCAAACTATCCACATCAATTTTGGAACTAATGATGAAAAAAGAGAAAAAAATAACTCAATCATTAAAAATTTCAAGGGGTGTGTACCAATACTCAATAGGTTTAGGTTTAAGTTCTAAGTTAAGTTTTTGGGTATCTAACCAAAGGTTCAAAACTGTGTTAAAATGAAAGTTTGATTTGAATCGTGAAATTGTCTTTTGTTTAAATTAAAAACACCTAGAAACTTAAACTTGGATTGGGTTGCAAATTAAAAATAGGTCCAAATTCTATAATCATGTAAGTAAAAGGATTTTTTTAAAAGTTCAACAACTAAGCCCTATTTTTAGGTTGTGATGATTCAACTTTGGGCAATCCTTTTGCACAATTCACTACGGTGCAAACTAAAACAATGAAAAATGAACAATGAATCATAAAATTTCTTTATGAATATTTTAAATCAAACATATCAAATTATAGTTAGCCTCAAAAATATATAGATGTGCTAGATATAAATGAAATGAGCATACTTGAAAAAAATGTAAATCGAGCATACACCAATTGTTATAAATCATAGAGGTTTATTGCTAGAAATAAAGCAAACCATTATCAAATAAAGCAAAAGATTACGAAAAAGTAGGCGCCAAGTTTTGAGAATAGGTAGGGTACTAAGGATGTGAACAATAATAAATTGAGGATGAAAAGCATAAGCATTCTTTCATCCAAGTCAAAAAAAAAGAAATATATATACTACCATGTAGTAAATACAATTTGAATAATATTTGTAAACTGAAAAACATTTAGTTGAAGAAGTACAAGTTTATAAATAAATAAATAATAAAATAATAAAATACCTTATAGGTAACATTAAGGACCTACAATGTGAGGTAGGTACTAGGTACTCATTTACCTTACTAGGTACTCATTTACTCTCTTCACCTATAAATCAGAACAAAAAACCCAAGGCATCACAAAAATGCTGGCCTTACCCGAAAGCACTCAACACACTCAAAAGGTGATAATAGTTCATAGATCCAATGCATGCATAGCTAATAACCCTTAACCCTAAACCCTAAAAACCATATGAGAGTAGCCTTAATCTTTTTGCCCAAATAAGACATCCGACTTATGGTGCATTCACACTTGATGTTAAAGACATGTTAAATGTAAATCTAGGTGGCATCCTAGGTGGCACCCAATATTAAATCGGCGATAGCTTAATGTTAAGTAAATGGTTAGTTTAACATAAAATCTTCCTTATAAGTAAGTTTAAGTCTTAAATGACTAGGATGGTGATAATGGACTCAACATTAGAGTCCCTAACATCAAGTGTGAATGCATTTTTAGTTTTATTAATTATTTTTTGGGGGTGTTCTACCAAATTTCAACATTTTGGACATAAGAGCAAAGAGGTAGGCCTATGCAAAGGTGCCCTAAAATCGTTGATCGTATTTTTATTTATGTGTAGAGATGCCCTTTGTATACGGTAGTATATGGGTGGCTTTGGTATAAATTAAATTAATTTTAGAAAAAAAATTTAGAAAAAATTCAGGCCCTTTTGCCAAAAATTTCACCACTCTCATATGAATGCATTGTACTTTGAAAATTTTGAAAATTCAATGAATGAAGAATGGCAAGGGAGTCAAATTCACCCCCACAAAAACACTAATCCCACCCAATGTTTTTTTTCTTTTTTTTTTCAAATTTTGTGATGTTGCTCAATTGGCGATCATCCATCAGAATATTTAGCCAAATTTGGCTATATTCAAAATATGAAAGTAGAAAAATCTTTAAAACCCTTTCATGTTGGATGCAATTGTGACAATTTTTGGTGATTGTAAATAATTAATTAATTAATTAATTAATGGCAAAAGAACTCAAAAAACAGGAAATTTGTGACAAAATATTCCTTAAAATATATATATTTTTCTCACACAATGGTGAAAATTCACCACCGAAAAAAATCACTACTCTCACCTATAGAATTTCATTAGTGTGAATAGTGCAATAAGAGGGGGCAATTTGGACTAGGTTTTCCATAGACATTATTTACCCCCTAGAAGAGCACAAGTTTGCATGCCTATGAATTGGCATTGAATTAGTTTAAACAATTTACTTTCCTTTGTAATGAAGTATTGTACATTTGCAACTCAAAGTTTTCTTTTTTTTCTTTTTTCTTTTCCAATTTTTTTGATTTTGCTCAAGTGGCAATCATTCATAAGTATATTTAGCCAAATTCGATGATATTCAAAATATGAAAGTAGAAATTCTTTTGGTGATTTTTAAAATAAAATATTATTTTTTGGCAATTGTTTTCCCCGGAAAAAGAGAAATTAAGATAGAATATTCTTTTTCAGAATATTTTTAGCAAAATGACCCAAAAGAAAATCATCACAAAAAAAATAAAAAATAAAAAATAAAAATATATATTGTTGCTTTTGGTACATTTAGTCACCTTATTATTTTACTCCACCTAAGGGTCGTGTAGAATCCTTTGTGGAATATTCATGGAATATTCCATCCATTGTCGAAATGGAATTTTCAAATTAATTAATTTACTAGCAGACATGTGCTGAAGTTGCCCTTGTACTATGGTAGTTTCTCATTTTATATTGTTCAATTTTTCATGTTTTATTTGAGGGGGGGGGGGTATACATTGGAGATGGTAAACACTCATGAAGGGCCAAATAGCGGGGTATGGTTGAAGATGCTCATATGCTAGGAGCTAGCTCCGGAGGACCTTATAGAGTGGGAATGAAATCCAAAAGGCCATTTGATTTTTTTGCCCTTCTAAGAACAAGAGTTTCACAAGTGAAGGTAACAACATGCCCTAATTTTTGTAGTGTATTTCAGATGAGCATTTTTATGAATGGAAAAACTTGCCCTATTCTATTTTATTTTATTTTTTAGTGTATTGAGATGACCATTGTCAAGTGCAATAAACTCAGCAAGAATCCTTCTAAAATAGAATAAGGGGTGTGTCACACTTTGGCCTTGCAAAAGAAAAATTATGGAAACTCAATATAATCATCACCAAAAAAATAATAATAATAATAATAAAATAAAAAAATCCTCTAAAAGAAACCAAAATCCTTCAAGATATTATTATAACTCTATAATAACTAATCTCAAGTTTCAAACACAAGCCAAAATAATTTCATCTTTCAAAAATCCTTATATAAAAATAGACCTATTAGGTACCTAGGGGCTAAAATCCCTTAAGCTAATCTACTCTATAATGAATCTAAACACAATATCCTTGCCTTGGTAGGCAAGGCCAACAAACCCATTATTATATACAACCAAACAAGCAACCAAGCAAAAGACACAATCACTAAGTTCTTACATGACTAGGAATTGCACTTTACATCTTCTTTGCAATCACTTCCTTCCCCACAAAAACAAACTCAACATTCATTTAGGTCAAATTTTCATCAACAACCTTGAGTGAATGAAACCACATTGTTCCATAAAGGAAGGACTAATAACTCATACCCCATGACCCCACACAACCTATCTATGGTTTGTCTTGGAGCCTTCTTCTTCACCCAAGTCAGTCTTTTAGTAGTTCCATCCTCAATGCACCTTTGTCATGATGATCTCTACTTTTCACTTATGAGATCCCATCACTTCCCTAAACCCTAAACTAAGCTAATGTCTTCATAACCTACCTTACCCTAAACCCCAAACTAAGCTAATGTCTTCATAACCTACCTTACCCTAAACCCCAAACTAAGCTAATGTCTTCATAACCTACCTTACCCTAAACCCCAAACTAAGCTAATGTCTTCATAACCTACCTTACCCTAAACCCCAAACTAAGCTAATGTCTTCATAAGCTCCCTTACCCTAAACACCAAACTAAGCTAATGTCTTCATAACCTACCTTACCCTAAACCTTAGGGTAAGGTAAGCTTCGATCATTAAATAATCCTCAAAATAGTGAAACTTTTTTTTTGTGAACATATATGAAGTTGACATGTTGAAAATCATCATAATTTATAATAGAAATAATTTCATTATTTCATATGACAATATCATAAGTAGATCATGGGGGAAGAGGGGGGAGGGGGAAAAAAAAAATCAAATTAAAAAATTAAAAAATGCATAAATTTTTTGAAAAATAATAATTATTATTCATTTTGTCAATGTGGAAACTAACCCTAAACTTGCAAAGGAGGAGAGGAGACCTTAAATGCTTATTTGGACACATATAAATCATGGTCCATGTGTGGGTTATGTCTTGATCTCTTTACTCTTGTTTGTGCTATTGTTAGTACCCTAAACCCTAAACCCAATTGTGACCCATGATGTTTTAACATGCAAGGGAGTTAGATCAGCCAGCCATGATCACATTCCTAGTGGTCTGAACCTGGCAAGTTTTAGGGTAGGAGGACTACTAATTTAGCTCCTCCCACTAAGTTTAGTGGAGGTCTAACTAATTCTAGAGGCTTTCTTCATGGATAACCCATGTGGGGGGGGGAGAAGGGGGGCATTTGGACCATTTCACATTATTATTATGCCTTTTGGAGTATTCTTTTTTAGCTCAGATTCCCAAACAAGCTTTTTTCAATTTAAGACCCCATTAAAACTTGTTGCCTGAAAACAATCCCTTCAAACTAGGGATGTGTACATGTTGCATTTAATGTATGGGACCCCAAAACCCATTTCAAATAGCCATTATTAGGGCCACAAATATTATAGATTTGGATTTAGGGACCCCTGATTTAGTTTAGGGAAATGATATTTAGAGAATATTTGGGGACCCACATTTTTTCCTCTCTTAAAAAAAGAAACTAAATTTTGGAGTAGGGGAAAGGTATTTTAGTACTCTATTTATATTGTGCAAAACATAACACTATTCATCAAAAACTCTACAAAACTTTGTTTATAAACATCACCAATTCAAAAAATGTATAAAAAGTATTATTTGGAAGAAAAAGGAAGAATTTAAAGGATGTCAAGTTAGCATAAACTAGATGTCAAAATCTTTTCATCTCAACAAATCATTCATTGCCCGTAATAGGTTGGCCATGGCAATGAGAGGTGTGTTTTGAAGGGATGAAAGTTGGGTAGTAGCTACTAAGACTACTACCCTTGTTGGTGTGTTTTGAAGGGATGAAAGTTGGGTAGTAGCTACTAAGACTACTACCCTTGTTGGTGTGTTTTGAAGGGATGAAAGTTGGGTAGTAGCTATTAAGACTACTACCCTTGTTGGTGTGTTTTGAAGGGATGAAAGTTGGGTAGTAGCTACTAAGACTACTACCCTTGTTGGTGTGTTTTGAAGGGATGAAAGTTGGGTAGTAGCTACTAAGACTACTACCCTTGTTGGTGTGTTTTGAAGGGATGAAAGTTGGGAAGTAGCTACTAAGACTACCCTTGTTGGTGTGTTTTGAAGGGATGAAAGTTGGGAAGTAGCTACTAAGACTACCCTTGTTATCGGCCAACTTAAGATTGAGGATGCTTGCATCCTTTGTAATGTAATTGAAACTTTTGGATGAAGAAAAGTATCCAAGAGAAAAAGAGGAGTGCCCTCACAACACTAGTAATTTAGGGCTTGTGGCCACCTTGCAACTCTTTTGGGGTCAAGACATTTGGGTAGTAGTAGTAGTAGTAGTAGATGTAGGGGTTATTTATGGGTTCCAAGCACATCTATGTATGAAGGAAGGTTGTTTGTTTGTTTTGTTTTGTTTTGTTTGTGGCGATGAAATCCACCCAAGGGGGGATGCTTCAGATTGCGTTCTTGGTCTCTTTGGAAAGCTCTCGACAAGGAGGGGTGCATCAGCTTAGTATTCATGGTGTTTGGACTTGCGATGCAAAAGTTGTTGACACAAAAAACCAGGTTTTGGAAGGAAAAATCAGTTGAGGACGTGGTAACACTCGGGCCAACAGCACAGGCCACACTAGTAACCATCATGAAAGAGGTTTGTGATTATGTTTGGTGATATCATAAAGTGAGACGGTGGACTAATACAAGTTATACAGCAGAAAACATGGACCCATTTGAAAGACCACCCTCGGGAATGGGTTGAATACAACACAATTCCATTAGCTCAAGAGGAATCTACATCTGACGTTCATGAACAATCCACTCATGTTCCTATCCGTGACATCCATGGAGGCATTTTCTGGGTATAAAGATTGGTTCAGTTTCATGTGATCTTTACAGAACAAATGAATAGATCCAATAAGTGAGCTCATCCAGAAACTTTACAAATTTGTTGATGGGGGGGTCTCAGCTGAAGTATGGAGGAAATGTACAAAATGACAGGGAAACATATTTTGAATGTGAAGAGTAAAACCCATGATACAGGGGTGAGAACAATAATAGTCTGCACAGATGTACAACCATTCTGAACTAATACTTACTTGGATAGGCTGTGTGCTTCAGTCCTCGTTGGGAAGCTGAGGAAGAAAAACAAGTCCAGCTTTTTCCCTGACAGCTCAATGTAGACCACTTGAAGTGTGAGTCTTCGTTGGAGCAATCGACTTTCTGCATACACGCCTCCCATCAGCTGACTAAAATGGGTCCAGTCTGGTAAAGACTAGGTGGGGAATTCCAAAGTGTCTATCAAAACTCAGGTTATTGACAATTCGAAACTAAACTTGGCATTGAACCAGGAACAAATCGCCATAAGACATACAAAGACAACCATATGATACATATTGATGACATAGAGGGAGCACCCCTGTTCCAAACTTAAGACTTGGCACAAAAATATCACTAACAGGGTAGAGGTAATGGTTCTCTAACATTGCTACACAAAGACAAACAGTCTAGACAATAGAGCCATAAAAAAAGATTGCCCACCTCAACAGATGCATCAATTCAGGTTGCAAAAGTAGTAATTCTGATAGTGGCAGCTTTTCCCCTTCTCCACACCTACCCTTCCCACACATTCACATGAAACTAGGTCCCATGCACAGTTAACAAACGACAGACAACCAAAAGAAATGTGTGTCTCTCTCTGTGGCTTAAGTACATAAACCTCAACTCTCCTTCCAGGCACGGAATATAAACACAGGTATCACACAAGATAGAAGCTACCCACCCTGTTATCCCATCAAGAGCAAGCAGCTTGTGGTGGACATGTGTATCTTCACCCACATAACTCACAACCAGTGCACCAGCATCTGGGTGTGGCCAAATGCATGAACTGCCGAATCGAAGGAGAAAGCTGCCTGGCTGCGGTGCATTTCCTTCAGTTTTCAACCAGTCCTCTGCCTCGTCACGAGAAATCATGCCCTCTATCCACTTGGGGTCTTCACACTCCCACGTAGAATGCAGCTGGGGAGATGACAGAGCTAGTGCTACAGGGTACATCCATTGCCACAGTCGATCAAATTCTTTGCGTGAAGCAAAATCTCCACAGCCAGCTACTTTCTGTAAAAATTCCTTGTCCTGTAGAAAACGGAGGAGGATGCTCTGAGCTACACATTGCTGTTGCTGGTACATTTGTTTGACAGACTCGTCTAGAAGAGGACCCTAAAACCCTAAACCTCAAACTCAGGCTGCAAGAGTTCATAATGGTGAACTTGGAAGATCTTTCAGCACAAAAACTTTGAGTTGAAGTTGACATGACAAATAGGAGTCACCTTAGTGGAAAACTGCCTCTTTCCACCTGAGATTTGAATGAAATGCTCTTCAAGTACTTTCACCAAATTAAGCCATGAAACCTGATACAAGTCTTTTGACAGGCTCTTCCATGCGTCATCTCCATCCGATAAAAGTCTCCTAGCGATCAAGACTTGATATCTGCAAGCCCATGGATACCATCAGAAGTTGGAGATTGATAACACCTACAAGACCGAGCTCACAGGAGAGAGTGTGAAAACTACTAGTGAATAGCACAGCATCTGATAGTTATCAACTGAGCAGTACCCATTATGACGACACCCAGTGCAAAATGACACACGACCAGCAAAGTCACTGAGGTCCTGATCGCTCTTGCTCAAGATTGCAGCTTTCAAAAACTCAGCCCTGCAATACATATTCTCCAAGCAGTACTTGTACACCAGAAAATCTGAGAAGCCTGGTGCATCAGCCTCGTTCACCTTACTCAAGTGTGCAACCTCCGTTGCTGTAGCTGCTAAAAAATGAGTTGTGCTGTCTTTATCTGTCTCTTGCTTCACACCTGTGAACTCTGTTGAGTGGGAAGCTCCGAGAGGTGATAACAGTAACCCCTGAGAGACGTGGATATCAGATGACAGGGTAAAGGGTGATGGTGAAGGGGAGACTGAAGCAGAAGGCCTCTGGAATTGACTCCCTGAGAAAGGAGAAGCCCTTCCACCATCTGGCAATGCACCTACTCTGTGAGGGGAACTATCAACAAGAAGAGAGCCATTGATAACTTTCTCCACAGCTATTCGACTCCGCTTCAAAGGAGGCTCCCCTTGGAGACAGGAATGGGATCCATGTAAAGGAATGTTTCCAGAGTGCGCATATCCATTTGAGTGAGGAGCTTCCCCTGAAATTTTCACCTCTCCAACTAGTACAACTGGAGGGTCCTCTGGAGGACAGACTGAAACACTTGGCTTCTGCCTCCATACACTGGCTGGGGTGCGATGATTTCTGTTTCGAGATACACATCGAATGGGTCGAGAGAACGCTCGAAGAAATGGGTACTCAGGCGTGTTAGGAGAGTCAAAGCAGACTCGAAAGAGCCGATTGTCACACTTTGAAGACAGCTGCAGATGAGATGCTAATGAGATGCTAGCATGCAATGTGCACCCATTTGTAGTATACCAGCTAAACTTACCAAAACAGTAGTGACAACTTAAAACCACTTCCTACAACAACACTTTTGCTGATCTAGCCAACATTAAATTCTTCAAACATTAGAGCGCCTTTCTGTGACATTTTCTGCAATCAACACAGCTCACCTGGGATATTTTTAACTTAAATGATGCACGTCCATGAACAAGCTTGATAGGCCGCTCGGTTGAAGGAAATTCCACACCATCAAAAGTGGTCAATAAAGGTGCCTCTGCATCATCCTTGGGTTTCTCAACAGGCACTCCAGTATCTGCATATACCAGCAGTGCTACCAGCTGCACACACAATCCCAAGATGCCTCTCAGAAGTAAGTTTGGTTTGAATGCAAGTCCACCAGGTATCTGGGGAGGCTGGATAATCAGTACTTGGAAATTCCTTCAAGCATCTTCAATCTCCATAATTCAAACAATCGAAGAGAAGCCTGGGTGCAATCATCATTCTGGATACCAGACTCTCAAGTTCCTCAAGAGTGTTACTATCATAGAGAACACAGTTTATAACAGATTCAAGAAGGGGCTCTCATGACCCAGAAACGTACTTCCATCTCCTTGTGAATAGATCGCCCTAAAGCATCCAGCAGTGCCACATCAAGGGCAAAGTTACGACGACAAGAGGCCTGCAATGTACTGTGTGGTTCCTTGGATTAGTAGGCATACTAATCCTGGAGTTACAAGAAGAACAATACAGTTTCGTCCTCTCTGCCCCAGAGATTTCACATGAAAAGAAACTGGAGTTATCATTCTGTGAAAAATATGAAGAGAGAGGGGAAAAAAAGAAGATTCCAACCTTCCCTCCTACAACACTCCATACACCATCTCCTCCTTCCTCAACTTCATGGTCTTCAGATGCTCCCGTGGAGCCATCAAGAGACAGTTCAAGTGGTGGATTCTGACACACAAGGAAAGGCCAACAAATCAGCCAAACTGTCACTTGAAGGATCAATGCATGCAAACCAACATCCGTCAATCTAGTGTTGAGCTAGACAGTGAAATAGCAAAGTAAGTTGTCCACCTTTACATAATGGTTTGTCACAGTGGGTTGAGGAAGCACACGGACATAGTGAGCATATCCCTGCACACTGTCTCCATCTGTGCTTCCATCACCTCCAGACAAAACAACAGGCCCCAAATCTGCTGCTCTGCCTTCTTTGATACTTGAGGTACTACTTGCTTTCCATTCCGCCACAACTCCTCCATTCAAATGTATACGTGCCACGCCGGGACTGATCTGCTTGACAAGACAGGGTTCAACATTTTGGAGCTCCAGGATTAGAGAGAGAGAGAGAGAGTTATATGAGCATCCTGGCATCACCTCAGTTACTGAAGACAGAAAAAAGAAGTTTTCAGCTCCTGGCATTCTGGCATCACCTCAATTTAATTTTATTTTGCTTTCTTGACAAATGAGGGCGGGCATGGTGGGTAGGTTGCCATCTCACCTCACATCCAAAATGCACCCATTTCTCCATTGCACAAGCTTGGTCTGATTTGACAACCTCCTGCAAGAGGCCTTCCTCAGCAGCAGCAGCTGGTGCATTGTTCTTTGAGAATGGTTGCAAGGGATGAAGAGTCAGTTTCCGATCACTATCAATGCTAAGAAACGGAACTCCTCTCTGCATGTCATCTGGTCGTCCCTACAACAAAAAGCCAACACAAATTCCAACAACAAAAAACTGTCAGACACCCAATTAGGTCACCCAATTGCCACATAGAAAAATGTGTGAAAATCATCAATATACTACTATGGTCAGCCACATTTAGGTCATAGATCCTTCCTTGTTTCAGGTTCTTCCATTAGGGCAAGAAGGTCCATCCTCCTGGCATCATCATCACCATGACCATTTGAATCCATGAAAAAATAGCAGTGGGTAGAACAAAGAAAATTATGCTATGAACTATGAACTCCACAAATATGACAAGGTAATTGGAATACCTACTCACCTGTCGGATGAGAACCCCTCCTCCTCCTCCTGCTCCTCCTGCCTTGTTTCTCTTCAGAAGATACACCCAAAAGCATAAGGTGAAACTGTCTTCCTCAATGCCGCCCCCGCCACCGCTGCTTCCCCCCTTCTTCTCCAAAGTCACGGACATTTTTTCCAAAGGCAAGTAGTCATCGTCTCCAAAAATCGCACCCAATTTAGCTCCACTTTTAGAAGCCATGACGATGATGATGATTCACTGCTTCTTCTTCGTCGTCGTCTTCTTCTTTTCTCACCTCCTTCTCCTCCTCCTCCTGCTGCTGCTGCTGCTGCTGCTCCTCATCATCATCTTCATCCGCAGCAGCAGCAGCAGCATTGCTTGCCCATCGATCCCACTTCATGAGCAACGAGCATGACGATTTTCCTTCCTTGGGATTCTGCACCCACAACCCACGACGACGCGAGAAAGACATTCTTCAAGAGTGTGGAGGTTTAGGGACGACCCTTCTCATCTAAGGACTGCGTAACCGGCCTGAACGTGGCCTTTTAGGGATGGCCCTTCTCATCTAAGTACACTGGCCTCCATGTGGCCTTTTAGGGACGGCCCTTCTCATCTAAGTACACCGGCCTCCATGTGGCCTTTTAGGGACTGGCCTTCTCATCTAAGGACACCAGCCTGAATGTGGCCTTTTAGGGACAGCCCTTCTCATCTATGGACTCGACAACCAGCCTCAATGTGGCCTTTGGGGGATAGACCTTTTTGTCTAAGGACTACTTAATTGGCTTCAATGTGGCCTTTTGGGGATTCTCACATATGGACTTGGTAAGGGGCCTCAATGTGGGCCTTTAAGGGACGATCCTTCTTGTTTATCAATTACATAACTAGCCTCAATGTGGCCTTTTAGGGATGGTCCTTCTTGTTTATGGACTAGATAACTGGCCTCAACGTGGCCTTTTAGGGACACTCCTTCTCATCTTATGGACTAGGCCTCAATTTGACCTTTTAGGGACGGTCCTTCTCGTGTATGGACTAGGGTAATTGGCAAAAGGGGTCACTATGTATCCTCACTACCTGGAAAATGAAGCGCAATGGATGGATGAGAAAAAGTGTCAACGAACAGAGGTAGGTCATGGATGGAACTGTATCTATCTAGATTAGAGTGTCTAATGCAACCATAGTACAAGTGAGGTCTTTAAATGAGGTCTTTAAATGAGGTCTTGAAAGTCTTTGCACTTGTTTTGGTAGTAGATTTTCATCATGTAATTATGCATCGAGATCTTAAATGAGATCTTGAAAGTTTTTTTTGCATTTGTTTTTGTTAATAGATTTTTTCATCATGTAATTAAAACCATATTGCAATTCAGGTCTTAAATGAGATTTTTTTATTTTATTTTGCACTTGTCTTGCTACTACATTTTATTATATAATGTAATAACAAAAGGATGAATTTTGTTTTATTTTAATTTAGCATGCCGCCATTGAACCTCACTCATCAAGGGCTTTCCAACAATATAAAAAATGTGGCCCCAATTTCCTTTAAATTTTGATTTCATGGAATTTTCAAAAATAAGTGTTTTCCAAAAATACCAAGTGCATAGGAGTGTGAAGGTGTCATGATTTGGGGGATTTCAATGTGACAAATAATAATAATAATAATAATAATTCTTTAATAAATAAACATCATTTTTTTTCCTTTGAGAATTTAACATTATTAACTTCATTTCTTAGTTATGGAAAAAAAAAACAAATATTAATAGATGCACCATGAAATTATCATTTTTGTGTAATTAAATCAACAAATGTGCAATAATCAAGTGTAAGTAATTACACATATTTGTCAATTGAAAAAGGTTGTTTTGCACAATAGCCTTTTGAGTAGATTATATAACCAACAAAAAAAAAGGATTGAGATATGAAAATTTTGGGGATGCCTAGATTTTTTTTGACCATTGAAATGTTGACATTTGGCAAACTACAAGTTAAAATTTGACACCATGTAATTTACCTAGGTTGGTTTTAGCTAAACCACCTAGCCTAAATTAATATGTTTGTCACATAAATTAACTTAGGCAATCTAACTTATTTAACCCAGGCTAAATATGGGTTGGGAAACCTAGGTGGTTTAAATTAGACACCTTGGCTTAGATAAGCACCTAAACTATTGAGCTTAAATTAAGATAGATAGGTAATAAAATATTAGTAAAAATTTGATCCCTTAATATTCACAAGCAAAATGTTAGCCATTGCACCAACCTTTTTTATGTAATATGAAATAGAATCACATTTTAATATAAAAATTTCTAACTTACTTAAATGACCTACCTAAAGGTTGTCTGAGCTTTTTAAGGGTTATTTAAAGATTGCCTAGATTAGTTAAAGTATCTATGGGCCTGCCTATGAATTACCAAGGGGTTATTCAAATTAACTAAGGGCATGCCTTGGAGCTCCCTTGGCCACTTGGGCTACTTAAGGGAACCCCAAGGCTATGTAGATTAACTATGATACTTAGGGGCTCATTAGGTAACCTAAGGTACCTAAAGGTTACGTAGGGCCTACTTAGGTTACCTAGACTACCTAGGGGCTCCTTAAGTGAATTAAGGTACCTAGGGATTACATAGAGCCTACCTAGGCTACTTGAATTCCTTAAAGGTCTACCTAGGGGTTGTTTAAACTACTTCAAGCACCTAGGGGTTGTCTAGGTTATTTAGTCTACCTACATTTAAATTGTTTAAACTAACATGATATATTGCATGCACTAATTAGTCATTAGCACATGTAGATTTGCAATTATAAAATATAATCATAATTCAAGTTGAACAAGACACCAAATGTTGTTTAGTCACCTATGAATCACATTACCAACTGCAAAAACAACTAAATTTTCCTGTATTATTTGATGACACTAGTTGTGGATGATATGAACACACTTTTCATATTCATTTTCATTCAAACTAACAATAATTGTAAATCATAGTCACGTGTACAACTTAAAACCATTTTGTAATTGAACATGTAATTATAATTCCTTTTTTTCACGTTGCCATCAAAGATAGTTGAAATGACGATCACAAAAATGGTTGATTTAGACATAAATCGTAAACATATGGCTTGGTGTGAACAAGATTCCTTGTAATACCTACATAATGTAAGTTTTCTATCCAATTTTGAATCCCATTTTTTGGGGGTGGGGGGTGTTTTTTTTCAACTAGATTTTAATAGCACAAAAATGATCAATTACAATTCCATCATTTCAGTGACCAAGAATTCCAAGTTAAAAACCACAAAAGATGTTAGAACATAGTTTATACTACAACAATTTAGTTCTAGTTACAAAAGGTGCAAAACATTTTTTCGTTTTGTCATCAAATCATTTTATATGTTCTTTAAAAGATTTTGTAAAAGCTGCATCATATTTGGCAAGATGGGGTTTTATTAAGACACAAAACATTGTCGTGTGATGGAGAAACATACATTAGGAATTTCAAAAGTGGTTTTTTGAGTTTCTAGGGTTCAAATTGTCTAGTGATGTATGTACACAATTTGTCATGAATTTAAAGAATATAAAAAAAAGACAATTTTTTGAAAAATATGTTCAGAATTTTCTAAAAAATGTAAAACTAGTAGAAGTTTTTAGGGAATAAATGACAAAATCTTTTAAAAGATGTAATTAACAAAATCTTTTAAATGATGAGATTGGTAGAAGCTTCTAGAAAACAATGTTAACAAAAGCTTTTTCAAAACATAGTCAATGAAAAAAAAATTAAGACATGCTTAGTAAAAGCTTCTAAAAAATGTGAGACCAATGGTAGCTTTAAAAAGGTTATCTAGTAAAAGCATATAGAAAGTTTAGTTGATGAAACTTTTTAGAACGTTGATGGATAGTATAAGTAGAAGGATGAAAAGCACCATCCTTCAATCTCACCAACGCAAGTTATGACTTTTGCATTCTTAATACATCTCGTGCCTACCTTGCATTGTGCCTTGTTCAAATTATAAAGTCATTTAATTCTTATTCATTGTTGAATTCCTTCTTTGTCAAATTTGTATGTTTTCTTCGAATTATATTGTTGTCTTATCCTTGACAATTTGGCAAAATTGCTTGTTGTTTTGTTACGTATCTTGTTGAATTACAAAAGGAGAATTCCATTGCCATAATTGTTGCAACATTGCATAATCTTCAACAACAAATTTAATTTTTTTGTGAAATGAACATCAAACTCCAAGCACATTGACGTCAAGCTTTAACTTCAGTTCTACATGCATGCCAACTCAAAATGCACCCATGTTAACACATGCATTCAACACCCCCATAAAAGTAACAACATTTAACCACACGCCTTCCTATTGCATTTGGTGAAATAGGTCCAATGTTTTTTTGTCATTGGCCAAGTTTCACATGTCCCAATATCATGGCATTCCAAGTGACCACATCTCAAGATGACAACTTTTAAAATATTCTTTAGGGTGAAATCATAATCAAATTAAGAGCCACCTAGCTCAAGGCCGAAAATCCTTTTTTTTTTTCCCCGAAGCACTCACGTGGCTTCCACATACTTGATAATTACTCCCAAATGTTAATGGAAACATATTACATAATGTGTTTATCATTCATTTGATGAAAAATGTTTTCATCTTACAGTACTTTTGACATTATGTGTTCCAATGTTTATGAAATTGATGTTGAAACAAAAAATGACATGTATTTAACTATAGACTATTTTTATATTATTCCAAAATTTGCATTAAAAATCTTAATTTTATAAATATCCATGTAATTTTCAAAACTTGATGCTAGTAAAATATATTTAAAAAATTAATGACGCATCCGATTGTCATGGAAATGCAACCTCACCCTTTCTTACATAGTAAAGAACATTCATTAGAAGATATTTGCATAATTTTTACTACAATATACAACTAATTTTAGTTGCAAACAACATTTTGCAACTAAAATGACTTGTAGTTGCATTGGACAAGTTGCATAAGACATTAGTTGCAAATGTTGATATCATGACAATGACAATGGATGAAATATTTATTTGAGTTTATTGTATTTTTCATTTGTTGATTGTATAACACATGCAACTATCATGCATCTAATGATCCATTTTTATGACCAATGTCATATTGCCACGTGGCATATTCAAAGAATATTAAATACATCAAATTTATTCCGAAAATTTTATTTCAACCATTTTTTTTTTAAAGGTTTTTGATTCATACACGTGGACAAATAGTTTTGTGCTACATGGTAAAATTTATGATTTTTGAAACATTTAAAATAAAAATAGGTGGGTAAATAAGGAAATATAAGTTAAGTAGATAAGTAGGTATGTAGGTAAGTAGGCCAAGATAAGTCCGTAGGTAAGTAGGCTAAGGTAGGTAAAAAAATTAAAGTAGGTCAATAAGTAAGTCTTAAGACTTTTTTAAATTGTTTTATTTTATTTTGGATTTAACCAAATTAGGGTTCAACTTCAATTGGCTTATCCCATTTGGCAAATATGTGTATTTTAATGTTTACAATGCATCTACCAATATAGTTCACACACTTGAAAAGGAATCCAAACAATATGGGAAAAAAAATCTAGTTGCAAAATAGTTTGCAACTAAGTTGTGATATATTTTTTATCCCATACATTTTGGTTTCCCTTTCAATTGTGTCAATTCTATAACTAAGTAACTCCTTCATTAACTACAAAATTCATTAATTATTAACTAACTAATTCACTAACTTCCTATAACCCTACAACCTATTTACTTACTACTTACCTATTACTTATGTACTTATTACCTATCTACATATTATTAATAATACGTCGTAATTGCATCAAATATTAATTAAAATTTATTATTAACTAATGAATTAATCAATAGTAAACATCCATCAATAATTAATATTAATTAATTAATCAATATGATTGATCAAGTATTAAATAATAGTTAAGTAATAAAATATTAACATGAAATAAATAACTAGTTCATGTTAAAAATTCATTAATGAGTTACTAATTGATTGATTAACTAGTGATAGTTAATCAATTAGCATTTAATTAATGATTTTTTTAATTAATAATAATTTTAAAAATATTATCTAATATTTGATATCAAATATCTATTTTTATTTATTAATTAGAATTATTTAATTATTTAATTTCAAATACTTACTATATAACTTTTTTTGAAAATTTAATTAATATTCATAATTTTAAATTTTAATAATATTAGTTAATCAATAAATAAATACATATCTACTTAATGAATAATTATTGATAATTATAATTTATTTAGTATGTAATATCAATCGATTAATAACTAGTTTTAGCTTATTAATGATTAAATAATTAATAAATGATAATAATTTATCTAACTAGTGGGTGCCCGTGCCCTTTGGACACTGTGAAATCCCCCGGGAGCATTTTCTTATATGTTTAATACATTTTGAGTATGGTATTGTGAACATTCTTTAAAGATTTCGAGTACCAAGCCAAGTTGAGTGTGTGAGTGAATGAGAATTCACCTCCTAATTTGAGTGTGTGTGTGTGTGAGTGAGAGAGAACTCACCTCCCTTCCACCTTTCCGTCCAATCAAACATCGAACAAATCTAGCTAATAGGACTAGTGGGTGCCCATGCCCTTCGGACACTGTGAAATCCCCCGGGAGCATTTTCTTCCCTTTTTTATTTATTTATTAATTTCTTTTGTGAACATTCTTTAAAGATTTTGAGTACGAAGCCAAGTTGAGTATGTGAATGAGAACTCACCTCTTGATTTGAGTGTGTGTGTGTGTGAGAACTCACCTCCCTTCCGCCCTTCCGTCCATCGGACAAATCTAGCCAATAGGATATCAGATGAACGGACAGACAGACGGACGAACACACAGAGAAACCCTAAACCCAAGAAAATACCCATTACATTGAATGATACCCTGACACTGAGTGATACCCATTACGGACACACCCAAGAGAATACCCATTACACTCGTGCTACCCTAACACTGAGTGATACCGATACCCTGAGTGATTTTTCCTCTCACTGAGAGTTCTCACAACCCACCCCAAGAGTTTATCCATGACACAGAGGGACCCTGGTTTCCTCACAAACAAACCGAACACTGAGTGATACCCATTACACTGAAGGATACCCCTGACACTGAGTTATACCCATTACCCTGAGTTTCAGCCAATAGGATACCCCTGACACTGAGTTATACCCATTACCCTGAGTTTCAGCCAATAGGATACCCTTGACACTGAGTTATACCCATTACCCTGAGTTCCAGCCAATAGGATACCCCTGACACTGAGTTATACCCATTACCCTGAGTTTCAGCCAATAGGATACCCTTGACACTGAGTTATACCCATTACCCTGAGTTCCAGCCAATAGGATACCGGAAGAACGGACGGACGCACCTCTTGGAGCACAGACGCACGCACACCACTGTTGTAATTATATATAAGATATGTAAATTGATCAACTAATAACTATTTATAGTTTACTAAATAATATTTAATCTTAATGACTAATCAATTAATTAATAATTATAACTTGGGCTTCACGTTGCTACGCACTATTAATGACAATAAACTTCTATAGGTATTTGGAATTGTGATTATGACAAAAAAATTGAATAAACAAAAAGCAATGAAAGATTTCTCAAATTCTTCAAAATAAAATGTGTTCTCCTCTCTTACAGTTATGCCATAGTGGCAACGTGTACACATGGCATAACTATAGACATCAATTTCATACACAAATTGTAAGATAAATGCCTTTAACAATTTTCATACAAATTACCCACAAAACCAAAATAAGTTGATCACAATTGTATGCATGGGGTGTATTCAAACCATATAGGGTCCATTTTGCAACTAATATGTGATTGTAATAAAACTTTGTGAATTATTGACTCGACATTTTATTTTTAGATGCCCGTATTTTCATAAAACAAATGTAACATATTTGTATATCAATTGTACCAAACACTTAATTGCAAAGTAATGAGGTTTTCATGGACATGATCTCTCATAGTGCAAGTCTCACTTATATATTTAACATGGTTAATGATTATAAACATCACAAGAGAAATCAACTCTTCTAGTTTGATTAAAAATGGTCAAGTTTTTGAACAATATTAATGTTGCTTGCATTGTGACCAAAACATCATAATCATTAATGTTCAAAACCATCGATTGATTGACACCTTCTTTCATCTCATGTGCATTGGTTCATAAATCCCCTAAACTAGTAACAAAATTTGCACATTAAAAAAACATGGTAGTTTTTCTTTCCCCATGACATTAAAAACTCCATTTAATAATGTGAAAATGAAATAGAAAAAGATTTCAGGAAAATGAATGTTTATTTTTATACTCCCATGTGATTTGCAAGATAATTTTTTGTGTAAGGGCTTAGATTTTAAACCTATAGCTTAACCTAATCCTTAATTATAAATCTAAACATAAACCCAAATCCTAATCCTATATATCAATCTTTATCCCTAATCTTAAAATTTGGTGCCTAATTTTAATCATTTTAATCATTAAAACCTTAACCTTAAAATCTAATCCTTAATTTTAATTCTAAAATCCTAAACCTAGAACTTTAACCTTAAATCTTAAACCCTAGAACCTTAAACTTTGAAAACCAAAACTTACAATTTAAAACACTACAACTTGAACCTTAAATTTTAAACCTTAAACTTAAACACTATGACTTGAATCATACCCACAACTTGAACCCTACATCTTGAACTTAAAAGATTAAAACCCCACAACTTAAACCCACAACCCCAAAATGCTAAATGTGAAAATCTACCACTTGAACTTTGAATCCTATAGGTTAAATTTACACCTTACAACCTTATCCTTTATAAGTTTATAACTGAGAAATCAATATACCACAAACATGTTGCTTAATGTGAAGCTATTACTTCATTTTTTGAAAATATCATAGAATTTTTTTTATTGTTTTAATAAAAAAATTATTTTTGGTTTTCAAATTACTCTTCATGGCTTGTGACATACAATGGAGATGAAATTTGAAAAGGAAGGTTTTTTAGTGCAATGGTTTTGATGAGCCCCAAGGGCCAAATTCCTTGAGAAACTCAAATGTGGGTCCCAAAGTGAAAGAATGAAAAAAAAAGGCGTTAGGGCATGTTTTTTAGCTTGCAGCATTCGTGGGGTAGGAAGGCATGTTGGAGCTCTTTAATGAAATTAGGATGAACTCACAAGCAAAAGTTCAATAGGAAATCAATTTACACAATTCACAACCTTTGGGAAGAGGCACCACTCCCCTCCCTATACTATATTCTATGACATTTCGTGCAGCTACATCTAAATGACATTTTTTTCCTAGGATTCCAAAATGGGAGTTCCAACATTGGGACTTTAGGTGTTCATATTTCCTTAAATAAAACCTATTTGGAACATATGAGGGCAATATTTTATTGCCTTCAAAAGGATCTTTCCAACATTGTATTTCATGCCCCAATCAAAGTTCATTTGACCTTAGTTTTAAATGGATTTGTGCTTGAATCCTAATCTTTCTTTTGATCATAACTTATGCATTTCAAATTGAAATGAACAATGCAAAGACATGTTAGGCATCTACATTTCAAAACCTTTTCTAATGGTATCTTGGGCGCCCAATTTGATGCTTATTTTCTTTTTTAACTAAAACTTTAAATATTTGGGATTGTCACATGAATGCAACTTCCAAAGTGCGAATGCACTTGGGAGTCATTGGGTTCAATCTTGTGCACTTTCTCCCATTTGTGAAATTGTGTTTCACTCCAACACATTTTTTTAGCTTCATGTGCCCTTGCACTCCACAATTAGTTGTGAACCTAATGTTAAAGTTGCAACAAGTTGTATTTGGAAAGATATTGTTAAAACGTCAAAAGTGTGTGAAACAAAGGAAGCTTAGTGCAATGAATCATATGCTATTCACGACAATGAAAGTGCATGGGGAGATCTACTCTTCTATTTGAACATACATCATGGATCCCTAACATATGATTATCAAGTAAAAAACAAATGCACACAAAAGGAGAAACTCCAATGTACAAGATGAGCTTTCCTTGTTTGAAAAACCGATTGGAAGAATAGACTAGAACAAGCATAAGTACAAAGAGTCTTTTAGCATAGATTGTCAAGTAAAATCACCAAGCAAAGACCAATGAAAAGAAAGTGTTCAGAGGAACTTTTATCCACAAGACAATACTATCTTACTTAAGGAAAAAACAACAAAAGAACTGGAAAAATCATAAGGAGTTGAATGTTTAAGCATGCACCACAAGGTAAGATTATTGAACCAAGAGCAACAAAAGAAAGGTGCAAAAGGAGGAAGTCCAATGCACTAGATGATCCTATGGTGCTTTTGGAAACAATTATAAGGAAGAACTTCTTTGCCCGATGAGTGAAGAGTGCATGAACAAGGGAAATTCAACACGATCAACTCTATCAGCATCACTCCAGAAGCTCTGAGACAGTGCTGGAGAAAGCAACCAAGGGGGGGAAAAAAAGGAAACAAACAGCGTGTTCCACTACCACAAATCATTACCCTGACGAGATCATGCAACAGGGTCCAAGAAAGATCAAAGTTATCAGAAAGTTAAGAGCAATTTGAGACCAAACTTTTCCAAAATGTAGCACTGAATTGACCAATTTTGATGCTTTACCACACTTCTTCATTTGGTCTTTCTAACCTTGCAGCAATGCAGTTCAAAGGATTAGGATCCCCAAGAAAATGGCAAAGTGCAGATCATCGATGCATGATTTCTGAGATCCTTATGTCTCAGATGTGTGTCCATTGGTTACAGGAGACAAAGTGAACAAAATCGTGACTACCACCACCACCAAGCACAGTGCTCTCTGTTCAGCCACTGGAACAAAGCTCAACCTGAGCAGAGTGCAACCTGCAGAGTCTTCAGAGAACTGGGCCAGTGCAGTAAGATTTCATTTCCAGTGTTTACAGAAAAGCTCAATTCATGTGACCTCTTTCAAGCATGTGAACAGCTGCAATTCTGCTCTGCCAAACTTGCCAATACCCAGAAGCTTTGCTGATCACATGGATGTGCTTTCCCAAATAGCAAAAGCTTTAGCTTCAACAATCAGAAGGATGAGCTCTGCCAAATACTGGAAGCTTCAACAATCACAAGGATGTGCTTAACTAACATTAGAGGCTACCAAAAATCAACTGCTACAATAACTTTGAGGTGACAAACTAATAAATACTGCCAGTCCAGAATTTCAGTTGGTAATCATGCTTGAACTTAATCAACACAAAGGCCTTTTCTGACCCTCAGGAGTGAGAGTGGCATTACATATGTGAGTGTAAAGATTGAACATGAAATAAATCAGTATGCCAACTTTTGATTCAAATCTTATGTTGACAACTGGACCCATTTACAGCAAACAAGTGGGTATCACTGATTGTGAGTGAAGACTGCAACTGCAGACCTAGAACTTCACAACTGACTTTCCTTGAAATCCTCAAATTTCAACCACCATCCACTCACTCTCTGTCTCTCTCTATGTCTCTCTTCTGTCACACTCACAGACATAATACCCCGGGAAACAGTTGTTTTAGGGGTCTAATTCCCAGCTTGTAACCAACTTTAAGCTACTAAGATGTCACTGCTCTTCTCACCTTCGACATTAGGTGCACGCTTCACAGACTCCTTTGGCACACTTGTCAGGGATTTTTTGTCATCCTGAATACCTTTTATGTCCAAGATTCGTAGTCTTGTTAACTCCTGCATTCATTACACCATTGCTGTCAAGCTTTTAAGAATTTCTGCTGAACTCTTCCAAACCTTTTAAGCATTTCTAAATTTGGGGAACTCTTCAAACCTTAAGTAGGGCAAAAGAAAATTTCTGCAATCAATCAATTGCAGTATAGTAGTATAGTAGTACCCATTGTTGTTTGTGTGATTTATTTTCATTCTCCCCGACAGGACAGAGCCAACTACAAACAATGACAGGAGACTTGAAGTAATGAAGTACTACTCTGTGTCACCATTTTTTCTGAGTGCTTTTCTTTCTCACAGGGCTCAATCTAAGAAGGCTATAAAGTGAAAGGCTTACTTGACGATGACCCGTAGTTCGTCGGTAATTCTTCCGTCGCTTTTTCTTGAAGATAATGACTTTCTCATCTAGAGCCTGCATAAAATCAAACAACCATTTAAGGTACGTGCCACTGTCTTCAGTTGAGTAGTGGTCATCCCCATTTCTAAACTTTGGGAGTGGGGTGGGGGGAACATCAATACCCAATGTGTCCAAATGCAGAAATCATGCAAGATTGGGTAATCCATGATTAGTAAGAACCCACAGAAGGAAGCTCATGTTAGAAAGTTGCTGAACACCCCCAAAATTGTATTTGGATGAGCCAACAGCAAGAAACTCTTTTCTGTACAATGGCTCAAATTCTAGTTTATTAGAAAGCAATGCTGTACCTGACTATCTTTGTCTAAAATCCATACTTTCAGAGGTCTCCAACAAAGGGGAAGACATATGATAAGTTCAACAAGGTAAAATGACAAAATACTGTAATCAATGCTTGCTAGTTTAAGGAAATAGAGATTGCAACTTTATGAATTGTTTCTCTAAGTCTTATTCTTACATGTTCTTCCACAACTGCAAAAACAGCAGCTTTGGGTACATGGGGCCGGCCCACAATCGTCTGTGATTTTGACCCAAGTAAAAGGACTTTGTGCAACATCAGCTGCAAAACCAAAGAGAACAAATCATTACACAAAACAGGTTAGAGTCCCAAGGCTTTTCCTGATCACAAAAATACATATCTAGATAACAAAAACACAAGTGACCATAACGACAGAAAGGACTTAATGAATTTCTACAACCACAAAAAAATGCCTTTCATGCACATTTGTCATACAGTAGTAGATCACACATGGGGGGGAAGTAACAACTGGTCCATTTTCAAACCATCTTTCTAGCAAAAAATAAGTCAAAAAATCACAGGACTTATCCTTTTTTTCTCACAAAGAAAGTGTGCATACAAATTGTTTGACATGGTTCTTACAATCATGAACTGCATGGAATGATAAGAGGGCAGAGGAATTGGAGGTAGTAGAGTGCAACCTTATCATTAATGTCAGCAAACTTGAGCTTCTCAGTATATATGAGGTCATTTGGTGACACTTTGAACTGATGTGAGCCAATCTGTTGCACACACAACAGCCACCCACAAACAAAACTTGTTGCATAAAATGCTAAAGATAATGTTCCTACATAAATTTAATTTCCTCATGAGTTTCTATCATCTTTCTGACAGTGACCAGAGAAGACTCAGTCATGATGTTGGCCGGATAGCTCACTCCAGAGACAGACATAGCCATACACATCAGAAAATACTCAAAACCCTAATATTGTACATCCCAGTTGCAAACTCCACATCACAGTTCACAGTCAAAGACTTGAAACTCTTGCTATTCAGAATAATGAGTAAACTCTCTCTCTCTCTCTCTCTCTCTCTCTCTCTCTCTCTCTCTCTCTTCTTTCAAACCCTAAACCCTAAAAGTAAGAAGAACCCAAAACCCCAACAAGAAGCTTATGGGGAGGACTGAAGCTTCAAGGACATAGCCACAAAGAAAGTTCTGAAGCTCTGAAAATTGCCTAAAAGCAATGCTCTCCTGAAACGCTAGAAATCCTTCTTTCGGTGCACTGCAATTTAATTTTTCTGCAAATGTAACACATAAGGTAGGAATGTAGGTTGGAAGGAAGGAAGAAGAGGAAGAGGAGGAAGAACATAGACCTGGACTACAGCAAATGCAGTTGGACGTTTGTTCCTCCCACAGTCCTCTGAGGTGTACCGATTGATCACTCGATAGCCAATCTCATCGGACATTTTCCGGATGACAGGAGTGAACTGAAAACTTCTGGGTGTCATCACCACTGCCGGCGCAGTAGCAGCAGCCGGCGTTTTCTCACTAGGATCATCTCCACTACTTTCAGTCGCATTCTCAGTTCCAACTTCAGTAGTAAACCCCCGAATGTGCACCCCTGCTCCCGTCGTCGTCGCCCTGGAGAAACGCCCGAGGATGAGGAGAGACAATCCATCGGACTTCACAAACGAACCCTCGTTTCCCGAGACAGATATTCCATTGAAAGCATCCCAAAGCGATGATGGCAGCCGCCGCTGGAGAGACGAGGAGGAGGAGGAGGAGAAGCTCACACTCGGATTCACCAAGGCGCTGGTGATTCTTCTCCGCACCGTCTGACCCAGAATGCGAACCGCCATCGCCATGACGAATCTCCTCCACCAAAAACAAAACCCTAAAAAATCTCCCTCATTTTCCTTCACGCAGGCTAAAAACATCCACACCCAAAAAACAAACGAGCCAAACCCAAAATGCCCACAACAATCCCGATCTGGAAAAAGAACACAAACACACAAACAAATGCGCACACGGAAGAGAAAACAAAAACCACGAAGGTACAGAAACCCTAAAGAACCTCCCTCATTTCCCTTCCCCTCAGACTAAACATCCACACCCCGAAAAAAAAAAAAAAAAAAAAAACAGCAAAACCCAAAAATGTTGCAACAAAACCCGATCTCAAAAAACAACGCAAACACACGCAAAGAGAAAAGAAAAAGAAAAAAGGGCCCAAAAAAAAAAGAGTCAGCGAAGGGCTCAAAAACCCTCGTGAAGTAGCCAGCCTGACGGACGAAAGGAGAGAGATGAAGATGGGAACGTGAGAACGTGAGAACTTGAGAACAAAGCGTTCGATACGAGTAGGCAGTCCTCCTCGTCCTCAAAACCTGGGAACTCATTGAGAACGGGGTGAACAGGTGTGAAGGGAACGTGTTATTTATAGAATGAGAACTCGTGAACGCTGGAACAAGCTCCCTCTTGCAATCCACTCTCTCGTAAGAACGTGTGAACGTGTGAACGTGTGAAGGGATCTTGTTATTTATTCATTGGGAACTCGAGAACGCTGGAACAAGCTCCCTCTTGCACTCCTCTCTCCCTCCCCTTCGTGTTCTTTGTTTTTGCGTTGGTGTTTTGTTGTTGTTGTTGCTGCTGCTGCTGTCTCTCTACGGACGCTATCGGATCGCTGGATTTCTTTCTCAAAAGCTTCATTACGATCACTTGGAAGCGAAGGTTTGTTCTCTCTTTTTTTGTTCCACTTCTCATTTGGAGTCAATCAATCATGCGTTTTGTATATTGCTGTAATAATACCAGTGTTGTGATGCTCTCGTTGCAGGCAGAAATAGTAAGAGTTTGGTCTTTTGTTCTGGTGTCTAGAATCTGGATCTTTTCTTTCTGATCTGAAGTGATTGTTATGTAGAATTTTGTATGTTGTATTTTTTCTGTTCTTGGAATTCTTTTTGTCCTTGAGAAGTTTTGCTTGTGATTATTATCTATTGAATAATAATATGTTCTCGTGGAGAATGTTGCTGCTCTCTTGATGTTCTTGCCGTCATAGCTTACATCTTTTCTTTCAGGTTGTTGTTTGGTTTTCGTGTCTCGGTTTTTTGGTCTTGATTTCTTGGATAATGACAAGTGAGAAGGACTGTTGTGGCTTCTTCTTCTTCTAGGTTGAGCAAAGGGCAACAATAGGATAAGTTGCCTCACGGGATGGAAGGAGACGAGGGCGGGGTTGTTGATAACGCAACAACAGTGGAGAAGGAAGTTTCACGGCCTGTTGTTCTTTTACCGGCGGGGGCACAGACATTCAGTTCGGCTTCGCCGATCTCGGTGGTTTACGCATTCTGGAAAGGTAAGTAAAAAGCTTCGGAATTGTTGTAGCAAGAGAAGTCTTTTGTTCTTGGAAAAAGAAAGCTTGAGGTGGGTTCCGGAGGAGGTGTTTGCGATCAATCGCATGCTGGAAAATGCTTACAGAAAGCAAGATCTAGACTTAAGAAAGGACTGCATGCGAATTGGCTGTTTCTGTTTGTCGACAGATTTTGACCTGGAGACATGGAGAGTTCAATTGGACGATCAAGGTCTACAGATCGGCAAGAACCAAGAGAGCAGCCTCAAGAATCGACGGAAGCTTGCAGAGAGCACCCGAGGTGTGTATAAAGATCTGTAGCTATGATGAATTCCTGCAATGGAGATATAAAATTTCCCATCCTTTAGGTGTTCAGCAGGCAAAATGCAAAATTTCCTCTAAAGAATCCAAGAGAGATTTTTCTTAGCAAGATTTTTCTGAGGATTTTCCTTCCTTCCTTCCTCCATTGTTGTTGCAGATTTCAAGAAAGCTTCACAAGAGGAGAAGACAAAGTCATTTCCTGCATTGTTGAAAGGCTATCAAGAGGAGGTTGACAATCTAACAAAGCGTGCCAAATTTGGAGAGAATGCTTTTCTTAATATTTACCAAAAACTGTATGAGGCACCTGATCCAGCTCCAGCCCTCTCCTCTGCCACAGTAAGTATTTTGTTTAGTACACAAGTGTATAATAAACTTTCTTTTGTCTTCTCTTCTCAGAGGGCATCATCATGTTAGAGAGATTTTTTTCACTTGTTTCTGAAAAACCAGATTTCTCTTTTGGCAGGAGTTGGCAGGTAAGATTGCAGAGCTGGAGTTGGAGAATCGGAAAATGAAGCAGGAGCTTGAGGAGTATCATACTGAGACTGCTTATCTTAAAAATCAGCAAGCCACAGTTCGTCGACTTGAGGAGCGAAACCGGCTCTTGGAACAGCAGGTTAGTTTCAGCATTGTGCTTTCCCTGGCCAAACCCTAATTTTGAAATCTTTAATGCCTGATCTCTAGGCATTTCAGGAATTTAGAAGCAGTTCATATAATTTTCATTAATCAGGCAACTCTTTCTTGCCAGTTGATGACTGCAGCTGTATGTCTGTTATAATTAGGGTTACAGATTTAGCAAGTTGATGGTGATAGGAATGGCTGCAGGATGTGTATTGCGAGTTATAATTAGTTGGGGTTTTCTTTTTAAATCCTTGGGGGAGCTTTAGGAATTTGGACCTGCATTGCTCTGCAGTGGTACATTTGCCGTGTTCACAAAAAGGAAACTGCTGTTACTCAGCTGTGTTTGGTGCTCATAGATGGAGGAGAAAGTGAAGGAGATTGTGGAGATGAAGCAACGAAGCTTGGCAGAAGAAAATCAGAAGAATCTTGAAGCTCTCAATGAGAGGTACAGCATCTGCCTAGGAAGAACTCTGCTATTTATGATTTGCCTGCTCCTTTCTGGAGCAATGCACACTGGTGTACTTGGGTGCCAGGACATTGTTGCCTGAACCACTTGTTGATCTGGACTGAAATGTTTGGCGAGGGAAGTTGAGCGTATGATTCAATAGTTGTGGGCTTCACCATAAAAAGAAAGAGATGAAGTTTTGCAAAGCAATTCTGAGATATATGGTATATGACCAACTTGCAGAAAGTATCAAGTTGATAGGGATGCACTGATCTAAATGCAGATATTTTATTTTTTTTGGTTTCTTTGTTTAGAGAAAAATTGCTGCAAGATCAGTTGAGGGCAGCTACACAAAGTGTGCAAAATATGCAGCGCCTTCATGAGTATGGGCAGAGCCAGCTCTTTGAGCTTCAGGCTCAATCAGGTGTGTTCCCCAACACCTTTTCTGTTAAGTTTGTTGTTTCGAATCAGTCACATTGTATTACTTGATGGCAAGTTGACACTTGCAAGCATAGCAAGCATTTTTTTATCATTTACTAGAGTACCAGTGCAGACTGGAGTTTTAGGTCTGGTGCCAAGAACCTTAAAATCCTTAACATTTCTCGAAAGTGTCTCCCTGGCAATGGTTCTCAGTGGATGGTTGAAAGACCAGATGTTCCCATAATTATATGGTTGCCTCACTTCCAACCCTTTTCTTGCAGAGGAGATCAGTGCAGCCAAGCAGTCAGAGCTGAATTTATTGACTGATGAAGTGGATCGTGCCCAATCTCGGCTCCTGAGCCTTGAAAGAGAAAAGGTTTATTGCATTTTTCATGCTTATGGAATTTTGTGAGTGTGCTGCAGCTACAAGGTAACAGTGTAAGGGTTGCTGAGGTAGCCATAGGTCTTCAGCTGCTCTTGGTAGCAGTGTCATTAGACTTTCAACAAAATCTCTCAGCTTTTAGCTAACATGTCAACCATGTGTAATGTTGAGGTTACAGGAGCAATTGCAATTGCAACTAGAGGCAGTGCACAACCAGGAGGCTCAATTCCAGGAACGGTAAATGTGGCCATACATTTTAATTTCAACTTGCAATGTTGGGCTAGGCATTCTGTTATTTAGAAAATGTGGAGCCAGGGAAAGTGGTCTTCAGATGTACTACCAAGGTGATGACTGTCGATGTAGTCTGGTTCTGATTTTATGCTTCCACATGAAATTAGGCAAGATGAGGAGGCAAGCAGCAACCTGGAAGCATCCCTGAGTGCGAAGGAGAAGATCATATCAGAGCTCCACCTTGAGCTTCGCAATGTTGAGAATGCACTCTCAAAAGAGCGAGAAGAGCACCTTCTGGAATCGAAAAGACTCAACACCCTTGTCAATGAGAAGGTGTGTGTGCTGTGTATTCAGATGCTTGATCCCAAAACTGGTTATTGACCACACTTGAGGAATTCTCTCCAGCTGGAAGGTTAAGCCAAGATAGTTTGTATCTAAAGTGCCTGTTGGTTGTAGGAAGCTGTCCTTGTAGAGCTTCAGGGAGAGCTCAGCGAACGACCAACAGCTAAGCAAGTGGAGGACCTACGGAAACAAGTGAAAATTTTGCAGGTCTTGCTCAATTTCACAGGGATATGCCATGATAGTTCAATTGTATGCTTCATCAATGGATTTGCTCCACTAACCAGTGAAACACATTTAGGAGCACTGCAGCTTTTTTCTTTGGGTTGAGCAGTGGAATATATGGTCCAGTTGTTGTTCACTTAAGCTCTGTTCAAGATCTGGGCTATTCTGTATTAGTAACAATGTCCAAAGGAATGTGATGTCTAATCTTCTTGATGATTCCAGGCAGTGGGCTACAACTCTATAGAAGCTGAGGACTGGGAAATAGCTGTCCAAGGTGAAGACATTGGGAAACTGGAGACTTTACTCTTGGAGAAAAACCGGAAGATGGAGCATGAGCTTACCCTAGTAAAGGTGAGTTTACTACCCAGATCACAGACAGAGACAACCTAAAATAGAGTTGAGTTCTCTTGAGTGCTAGCTGACATCATGACTACCAAATGTTCCTGTTGCTTCCAGAACTGTTACAGAAACTGTGTGTACATTATTTTTATAGCTTATTTGCCCAAAATTTTGAGTGGCTTATCACATACTTTTGTACACCCACTCTCAGGAGCTGAAGTCAGTCAGAAGTAATGGCAGCTAGTCACTGGCCTTTGTAATGAAGGTTGACGATCTCAAAGTTTGAGTGACACTGACAACTTTGCAACCGCAGTCATTCTTCATATTTGTGTTGATTTGGCAGGAACTGACATGAAGTTACTTTATAGTTTCTCTGCAATCTCATTAGCTATCTGACCTAAAATAAACAAAGCCAACATCATGATGATAGTGGAGCTGAGTGTGATCAAGAACCTTTAAATATGTGCTCAATGAATCTTTGCAGCACTGCTATCTTGAGAAGCCTAGCATTCCAAGACTATTTTAAGTAGCCTTCAAGCTCATATGGAATCCATGTGCCCACTGTGGCTTGGGGGTCCTTAATATGACACACAGATTGCTTTGGTAAGAAGTTCATAAGCATATTGTGTAATTTCACAGAGAGCTCAAAGAGCTTAGCATAAAAGAAGATAGCACTAAGCTGTCCTGTCCAGAGCTCAGAAGAACTGGCACAAGAGTCAACATTTATTTGGAACCAAAGGATGTGGGATTGTCGCACTGGGTAGGTTGAACTGTCTGAGAGGAGAACAATGGCAGCAGCTGCAGAAGAGCAAGTTAAGGAGTTGGAGGCCAGGGTTGAAGAGCAGAAACAATTGATTGTGAAGCTTGAAGAAGACATCCTCAAGGTACTTTTGCATGGGTTTTTGTTTCTGGGCCTTCTCCATGAGATGTCCTTTTCCTTAGTATTTTTCCTTGTTTTCCTATTTGCTGATATGTTGTCAGGTATGAAGTCTCTGTAACCTTATGATTGCATCATCTGTCAATTCTAGTTGATTTAAATCAAAGTATGGAGAACTTCTCAGTACTTGTGAAGATGTTTGTTATCTAGAAATGAGTCTTAAAATTGGTGCACATGCACCTCTACCTGCCCAGTTGACAGAGTTCTGATGATCAGACTTGGCTGGAGAATTGAAATCAAGCAAGTAGATATTTTAGGAAAAACACTCTTCAGAAGTAGGTGCATGCTATATGAATAAGTAAATTGAGGCAAGCAAGGGTTCACAGTACACTTGATTGTTTGCAAAGTATACAGGGGTATGGTGCAACAGATCGACGAGCAAGTAGGCAAATGGATGATTGGGATGTTCCAGACTCACGGATGACTGACTTGCTAGAGGTACATCTTTCTTTCCTCACAGGATACCCAATGGGTCCAGTCTTTCTTTGATAGTGCCATTTTTCTCTTAAATGTTTACAAGACTGTGATATCAGTTCATATGGTGTGTCCTTAATCTAAGCTGTAATATCTGAGAGCATGTGTGTTCATGTGTCCTTACAGCATGGAGGAGGTGGGAACACCATGGGAGATGAGGATGAGAATTCAATGCTGAAGGTCATATGCAGTCAGCGTGATCGCTTTCGTCAACGCCTGCGTGAGACAGAGGAAGTGAGTGCTTCATGTCTCTTTCAGAACTTGAAGGTTTTGCCTGGCATTTTCAGGAGTAGATACACAGAACTTCTGACCACAGTCCAAGTTTTCTTTAGGTTGAAAGTATGGAGGAGCAAACCATTGATCATGAAAATGACCAAACATCCAAGGAAGCTTCTATCATACCACAGTGGCTAAACTTGTCATAATGAACTGTCTTTGCTGTCCCCAAGTCTTTTCAACTCTAGTTGTGTATGGCAACATATGACTGACTGACTTGGTGTGTGATGATTACCCATATGACCACTTAGAGGTGATAATCTAGTAATGCAATTTTGACTCTCAAATGGTTGGGTGGGGAGCTGCAGGAGCTGACAGCAGCAAGGGACAAATGCCAAGCATTAACATCAGAGCTTGAACGCAGCAAAGCTGATAATGTGAAGCTATATGAGAAGATGCGCTATGTGCAGGACTACACTATGGACAGACCTGTTCCTCGGGCACCCAAGAAGGTTTAGATGACTATCTTCCTTAACTCCAAAAGTTCCTCACCAGTTCCTCTTGTTATGCTTGAACCCAGCTGAGCAGCTTCTTTTGAGTCATGTGGAGATGTCCTAAGTTTCAGAATATGGATTTGGCCCTGTTGATTTTCTTCATGTAGCATAGCATGACCATTTCAATTGGAATCAACCTATGGGGTAGTGTGTGTTACTGTCAAATGAAATTTTGAAAAAATGATCCTTGTAAAAAGTGAACCCTGTGTTTGGTTGGGGAGGCATGCTATTGTGGACCAATTCAGGAACTGTTGGTTGTGCAGCATCGGGAGGATTTGGAATCAGGGACTGGAGCAGATGTTGAAAACAAGTACAAGAAAATATATGAAGATGACATCAACCCTTTTACTGCATTCTCGAAGAAGGTTGCTGTTCTTCTGTTGTGCTGTTTAGTCATCCTATAAACTTTAGGAAACTTTGAAACTGTGCTCCCCAAGTTATTTTGTTCCAGAAACATCCAGTAAAACATACTTAAGGTCAAATTTTTTTTCCTTTGAACTTGGTTTGTGTACCCTAGTCAAACATTATGACAGGATGCTTTTGATGCAATGTCCTTGCACTTGATTTATTTCCACCTTCTGAATTTTGCAGGAAAAGGATCGGAGGTATAAGGAGCTTGGGATTCGTGATAAAATCACTCTTACAAGTGGCCGATTTTTCCTGGGCAATAAGTAAAAATCTCTTCCCACCAAATCCCTGGAATGAATACACATGACTTTCGCAATTTATGAATGTAAAAGAAGTTTTGTATCTTCTCATGGTTGTACTGCAGGCCAGACTAACTGAGTGATTACTACAGGTATGCACGGACTTTCATTTTTTTCTATTCCATCGGCCTCCATTTGCTTGTGTTTGCAAGCATGTACAGATTCTCACTTATGAGTCACAGGTTAGTACTTCTCCATTTATTATTCCATAGTTCCATAGTTTTGAAATCTGCAGTGGCACTTACATAGTACTTCGACTGCTGTTACTTTTGCTGGACATGCCAGTAAATTCTATGTTGCTATATAACAGCTCACCCTTCATATCTTGCTTGTAAAGCCAACCAGAGGTCCCAAACTGATAGGTCATAGATGGTAGCTTCACCTGTTATGAATGTCATGGAAAGGCCACTGTTTTTAAGCAACCACTTATTAGGTCATGGAATGATGGGTCTGTTTGCACTTCACAGTGATTGTCCAAATCTGTGCATTGTGATTGATGCAAGTTTTTTCTTGGGTGGTAATGTGTGCAGTGCAATTAAGGACAGAGAGATGGAATACACAAAACAGGCAGTTGAAAACATCCATAGTTTCTTGGTCAATAATGCCACTGAATCCTTGGGGATGGGGGGAACAGCATTGTAGTACTCTGTTTCTTGTGCACTGATAGGTGGCCTCATTCCTCCACTAGCATAATCTTCATTCATAGATAGGAGATCTCTTCTTGTCTAGTCACAAGTATGATGAACAACTGAAGCATGTGAATTAGAAATCGCAAGTGCTTAAATTCTTTCTAGGACTTGATCCAGGAGCTTACATGCTAGCCATTTGTAAATTTGTACCTGAGGATGATGACACTTGAACCCTTATCCTTTGTGGATGGATCATTTTGATCAGTTGAAAATGCTCAACTGATGAACAGAGCCCGAATCTGTTCAAACTGGTCTTCTGTCAGCCAGGTGCCAAAACATGGAAGGGGGTCTAGTGTGGGTTCCAAGAGCGGAGGTCAGACTTAGTAGCTGCAGATCTCATGTGAGACCCAAATTCAGGATGTTACTTATGAAGTGAGAAGCTGTGGCTGTAGTGAATCACACATGAAGACCTGATTCGGGACATTACTTAAGAAGTGAGGAGCTGTGCCTGCAGTGGATCAGCCGCAGGCCCACGACTGCAAAACCATAATAAGAAGCATCAGGTTTTTCCCCTTAACCCTGCCCCATGCTCTCCCCAATTATAGGGTTGCTTTCCCAAGATTACATCTGTTTTCCAAGATGGCATCTCCTCCAAATGCACTAGGAAATTTTTTGCTGTGCTTTGTGATTTTAGTATCACTTTCACGAGGAAGTATATTACATTTTCAAAAAATTAATCACCCTTACATGGCTAATATGTTAAATTGAATATACCCACACAACACCAGTTGGCATTTGCGTATTCAAAGTTATGCTTGAAGCATTCACATTATTAGGTAAGTACTTATGGATTAAGAAAGTGGCTGGAAAAATGCAAACCCATTCTTCAATAATCAAACTCGTTATTGCACAATTGATATGGCAATTTGCTAATCATGGTGATCATGTAAAATGATGATTATCAAATTGTGTAATCTGCTGCACATTGTGCAATTTGTAAGTTAATTTGACATGTTGCAGAGAGTCTATAGAGCACTTGAGTTATAAAGCGATCTTATATAACTTTGATGGAGTTTGCAAAAGTTATTTTGTTATTTATAAGATGGATAATGAAAGTGTTATAGACAAAGCAAGCTAAAACATTTATCAAACTTGGCTTACACCAGACTTAGGTTGCACTATTATAGATACCAATCTATATTTGGGACCAACATTGGTTGAAACTAGTGTTGGGCATATATCAATTTTCTATGATATTTGTCTGTCTCAGTAGAGACAACTCCAAGATCAGACCAAAATCATTTTACATCAAATTATCCATAGATAGTGGAATTCTAAATGCTTTTTTTGGTTTCAAGGTCATGGTAATCGGTGCATGGAAGGCATTTAAAAAATAACCAATGTTCATAAGATTGATTTAATGTATAGCATGCACAATGATTTGAAGTATATGTCAAGTCAAAAAGTGAAGGCACACATTGACGTTATTTGTAAAGTCAGGTGATTAGGGAGTGAGAATGGCCAGTTTTGGCATAATAGAGCATCAAATGTGTAACTGGGAATGAAATTTTGCAAAATTGAATAATTGGGACCCAAACTAGTTTTTTTACACCAATTTTGGTGGGAAATTGAGTTTCATCCCCTCTTTCCTTTTTTCTGAGCGCCTCCACTACTGTTACATATATGTTCACTGCTCCTACATGTACAACTACTATGATTACTCTTGAACCTTGTGCATTAAATGCCGAGTTTCAGCATTTGATACTGAGATTTTATAAAATTTCCTTATTTTGTGGATACCACCAAAAGAAGGATAAAGGGTAAGGGGTGAAAAAGAGGGTGACTTTATGGATAACTTTATTAAGTAGTCTTATCGATGGTTGGTGATTATAACAAACAAAATTGTTGCCTTAAATGGCAATGCTTCTTAAAACAGTACGATTTTACTTGTAAATTTATATTGCTTTCAAATTTTTTTGAAAATTATGGAATGGTCTACATCAATATTATTTTTTTAAATGTTATTCCACTTGTTTTATAATGAGATATTAGACCTTTAATTTTATTCTTGGATTTAATGGAATAACACATGATACATTGCAAAATTGAAGGTGCATCAATTGTAACTTTGCATTGTCATTCACACACACACAAAAATCCACATAATGCATTCTTATTATTTGGCTTTCACTTTTTCTTTTGATAATGCAATAGTTTCAAATTTTGTTTAATTTTTTCTTCACCATTTTCTAAACATCTACTTCCTTGAGTTTATAAATTTGGATCTTTTTGAGTTTCTTCCATTTTTTCACACTTTCATTTGGATTAATGTATTTACATAAATTTGTTAAACATTTCCATTTTTCACATGAATGTTCAACAAGACCAAGGGTGAAGAGACTCAAGCAAACAAATGTCTTGCAAGGAATGAAATATGGAATGTAATGTTGTTATAGATGCTTCAAAAAAGATTATGTAAACATTTACAAGCAAGAATAAAAATGACCCAAAAATAGAGTGTAAAATTGATAGTTCTACACAAGCAAAGGAAACACAAATTCTCAGAAATTACATCCCATTAAAAATTGCATTTGAGCCATGGACATTTCAATTTCACATTCACATTCAAGTTCCCCTTGAGAAAATAGATTCGAAACATCTAGACAAACCCACCGATCAATGATGCAAAGCACAAAAGAAATTGCGAAATCACAAAAAGTCATCAATGTTTTATAACTCCAAGTCACCCAACCTAATCTAATGGCATTAGCTAGCACTACAAGTACACCAAAACCTTCACTACTCCTCCTTGTAGCAACGCCACTTGAAATATGTTGCAAGCTTACCTTTAATCCTAAATATAATTTTTTTTCCAAAAGCTTTATCAATATCTTTGCAAGTTTTGAAATTTTCTCCATATTCAAAATTCACTTCAATCTCAAAAGAATTGAAGATGAACCCATGATGAGGTTATAGAGATCTCATGGTTCACAACATAAAAGGAACCAAATAGCAAGCATGAACAAGAGGAAACCCAACCCTAAGGAAAAGTGACCAAAAACATAATTGAGGAATGGTTTGAATGCCAGTGACAGTCATATCCCCATGTCTAGGAACTTTCACTAACAAAATTCATACATTAACCACCTACCTTTAAACTCAATTACCAACAATAATTACACAAGGAATCTACTCCTTAAGTTGATGAAGTAGTTGACCTTGGATGCAAGATGAAATGCCAAACAAAACACCCACTGCAACATGCATTCCACCTACACAATGAACCGATTAGCTTTAACAATCTTCTCTCTCAAGTTTACAATGTCCAATTTCATCCCCACGATAACATAGATTATTCTTACTTTGCCTTTCACTATTATTGAGAATGAGATATGTCATAGATGTTGGATATTTCTTATTCAAACAACAATTTGATAAACACTCCAAAACTATATGAATAGAGTCAAACCAACTACTAACTAAAGAAGTACCACGAAAACATCGATTTTAGATAATATTGAAGTTGTGGTTGTTGCGGTTTGCTATTGGAGAATGGAAAATGATAGGGTTTAGAAAAACCATTACATGTTCCACACTTTGACATGACAAGTAGATAATTAAGTGATGTCATAAAACAACTCATGACACTCAACTACTCAAGATCACACCATTGTTGTTATCAATGCTGACGGTGGAATTATTAGTCTGGAATATAGCATCCTACTACCATAGTTTCTCTCCTAATATGTTACAAGAAGTACAACTTGCTCTTCCATGAAGGAGGAAGATTTCTACAAGAGCAATTTGAGATCCGTAACTTCTGAATTTCATGACAAATTTTTTTGCAATTACAACTTGAAATAAAGCTTCATTTATTGCTAGAACAAGCCAAAGCTATGAAATTTTAAAAGCTCACAATTTTGGATCTGATCTAATCCATCAACATGAGTAGATCTTTTAGTGTTTTGGTGTGAAAAACTACTAAATTGGACCACCAATCACAACTAGTGCCTCGATTAACTGATTTCAAAATTTGAAGTTATTCACAAAAATGGGAATTCTCTAAAAAATGAGGCACAATTTGGACAACATGGAATATGTTGTAGATTTCTATTGTGCTATAACTTCCAAGTTGTTGCACCATCTCATATGAGGTATTTAGTCTTGTAAGTTGTTTCCAAATGGGTAAGGCCCATTTGATTTGTTCACACATAATTAACCTACTCAACCTATTGGAAGGAACCTTTTGGTACATGCATATCAAAGCAAGTTCCTTAATTACCAATGCATTGTTAGAGGTTTGAAAGAGATCCACAATTAAAAATAACCATAATTGAGTGTATTTAGTTTCTTTAGGATGACCTTTTGGTTCCATTTGTATAGTTACATCACTATACCAAGGGTATTAGATTAAGAACACTAAAAACTACAAAGTTGTAGAATGTTGTACCTCTCCACCAATGAGGTTGTTGTCCACTTTGTAAACCTCAAAAGCCTTCAAAAGCTCCTCCATGATCCCTCTATGGAATGATAAAATAAAATATAAACTTTTAAGAAAACAATATTTGTTGTTTGCTTCAACATTCAACATGCCAATATCTTTTAACCAAACAAATGCGCAAATTCACAACTACACTTAATAAAATGTTAAGACCACATTCCATGACCTACAATCCATGATATGATTTTGAATCGTTAGACCATTTCATTACATCTAACTATACATTCAAGTCTATGTACGAACACTTGATATCATATATAACATTTATTTGACATTTGGGAATTCACCTTGTCCAAAATTATCACGTGTTCAATAGGTGCTTTAAATCCATGCATGTTTCCAAGAATTATTCATAGTGTTTGAACCCAAAGGTTATGTTTGGCAATGTGACCCATGTAATCATGGCAATTGTTCCTTCAATAGGCTTGTTTAAGAAGGATTCCATGGAAGTGCTCATACATATGAACATTATATTCAAAACAAATCTAACTTGACAAATAGAATCCATGTAATGTGTCATTGCGTGAACATTTACCAAGTTAATTCGGATCTTTGCCATGAAAACAACATTCCTTTGAATGAATTCAATGTTCTACACAACTCATCATATGAAATTGGAAAGATAAGTTTGCATGATTTCTATTTAAAGATTTCAACCCATCATCATCATCATATGGCAAACACTATATAGTTCAAAAGGATTGAATCTAAAATTATTCTTGCATTAGAAGGGCCATTTTTCTCAATGTTTCTTCAATGTATTCCTTAGTGTGACATGTTGTTTCATACCATTGGAAAAACTTCACAAGTGTTTGGATTATGTCTTCAAAATATAGGCCAACCAAACATGGCACAATAACCTACAACATCCAACATCCAAACTTGGTTGAATGCAATGGACCCCCCTTAAACAACACTTTGAAGATTAACATGTATGGCATCAAATTATGTGGACAAGTTGAGAAATCTAGCAAGAGTTCAACTTCTTAACAAGTTTTAGTCAAGACCATAAACATAATGTGAAAATACTTCCAACCTATTTGTCTCGCCAAATCAATCTCATACAAGTATGCTTCAAATAAAAAAACCCACAACAACGATTCTATGCCAAATGTCAATTGTCTAGAACCCCCTTTTCATATTTTTTTGCTATAATTGAAGGGCCCATGTTCACAAAATCGTGTTCATGAAGACAATAGGGCCATGGCAACCACTTGTTAACCCTTCAAGATTCACAAAACCCCCCACAAGAATGTGGAATTGAAATTACCTACATTACAAAGCGATGTTTAAAGGCAACAAAATTTGCATTTGAAGAAAAATACCCACCCTTGTTGGTTCCAAGAATTCAAAATGATGGATACTTTGAATGTTTTTAAATATGAAAGGGGCATTGATTTAGGCTTGAGAGAATTTTGGAGTTTATGGAAACCATTGTTTTAAAAATGCCTAGATCTACTCGGTGAAGCATATCCACATGGATTGCTTTATAAGGATTCCCCCAATCTATTTCTTCCCCACTAAATCCCCAAATAACACATTGTAGTAAATCACAATGGTTAATGCCAATTACACATATATAGCAATTTGATCTAGTCTATGCAAATGTAGTCAATAACATGTGCACTTTTACCCAAAAAAATCCATCCATAGGACTTTTCGTACAAACAAATTAAGTATGCTTACATATAAATGAAGTTATTTGAATCCAAAAAGTAAAAATAAAACAAAACTATTCGTTCAAATTTAATTTTTGTGAGTATTTGTATATAAGTTCCAGTGTAGGTTTGTTATGCTACAAACACATGGAAAGATTCCACCTTCAAGGGAAATTTCCCTGAAACTAACAATGAACATTAATAAATGACATGATGCAATACAAGAAATGATAGTATGTAATGAACATGCACCTTTGAGAAGCAATTATAAAAAAATTTAAGACTCAAATTCATGGGTAGGAAAGCAAAATTATTTTGCCTTTACTGGATACAATGAATTTTCCTTTGACAACAAATCAACATCCTTTTTTGTAAATGCAAACATCTTCATGACCAAAGTCCGCATTCTTTTTTCAATTCGAGAATCAAACCTTTTTTTCCACCTCCCTTAAAGATTGCTTTGGACACATGCACAAACTATGTGGACGTTGACATTGATTTGTGTCGTAGGTACATGTAACTTGTTAATCCATAAACAACACACTTCATAAGTCATTTTGGTGAGACAATGAAAAACCTATATTCATTTTGAAAGTTCAAACTTTTCACAAAGATAAAACATGAATGTACTTACATGTGTAACATGAACTTAAACAACACACCTTATAACCCTTTAGGTGGTCATAAACCCTAAACCCAAAGGGAAAACCCAATGTTCATTACCATGGGGATTAGTAAATGCAAGGCCCTTGAAACTGGCATCTTATAGAGGCTTGAAAACAACATCCAAACATTCATGAAATACTTACAGTTTTCTTTCATGTGAAGTTTCTATAAAAGAAATAATAGGTAGAAATGGCCAGTAATGCATGGCTTTCGTCTAAATACATGTTTTCACATTGCTTGGTGCAATTTGAAATTCATATTTGAAACTAAGTGATGAAAACATAGAAGATAATGCTTTGAATGGGTCCTTGTGGTACATGACACAATCTTTAGAATTATTTTCTATAACATGCATGAGATATTGATCCCAACCATCTTCTTTTCTAAAAATTGTTTGTTCATAGTAATCAAATTGTGTAACATACCTCACAATCACATCTTCCAACTTGAATGATGAGTGAAATAGTACTTTCTCAAATAAAGAATTGATGTCCTTATTTGATAGCCCAATAATGGTTCTACAATGTCTAATCCAAGGCACAAGTGAAAATGTGGAATCACAAGGTGGAGGATTGGGGTCATCTGAAATTGAAACAAAAGTATCAAAATCAAATTGATTATCTTGTTGTTGATTATCTTGCCATTGATTGTCTTACTACAATTTTTTTTCATGTTGACTCTTTTGTTATAAACATTGAGCCGATTCAAAAAATGAGGATTTGTACTCTTTACATGTTTGCATGTATGTTCCAAGTTCCTTTAGGATGAAAAAAAAAATATAACATTGATGGTTTGAAAGAGCACTTGCACTACTAAACAAAACAAAGCCACACAATGACTATAACTATATTCCATTTCTATAACATTTTATTTTGAGTTTTTTCACATTTTCTCTTGCAGTTGGATTTTAGGAGTTGATGGCTGACACATGTCCGAATTTTTTACAATCATTTATCAAATGTCACTTTATTTCAACTCCTTTCATCAAGCACAAACCACTAAGACCACACTTTGAACAACAAACACTTATTGTACATTCAAGATGCACATTCATGATAATAAAATTCAAAGTTGGATATGTTTACATCTTCTTCTACTCTGGAGAAAAAAATCGTCAATCAATGATGTGTTATTGGATATTAATTAGCACAATTTAACACGATTCAACACATACTCACATTATTTACCTCTCTTTAATGTGAGACAAAAAGACATGCCCTCATAGTTAAACCAACTGAAAAAATGCTGGACCAAAATAGATAGCAAGATAATGTTGACATGACAACAACCTGGATCAATGATGACAAGTTGGCAATCTCCCAAAAGACCTAAATTTAATAATCAAAGCTAAGGAAATCACGAAAATTCAAAGATTTCCATTTGTATTGAAAACTTCCATATATATATATATATGATTTTGTCAAAAAATTCATAGATGAAATGATAAGAAGGTGGTCAAGATTTTCAATTTGACAACATATCAAATAAATAAATAAATAAATAAAAACCCTTAAATAAATAAAAACAAAATTAAATTAGTGAGTTGTTTCAACAACATAAAGAATCAAATGACGTCAGGGAGTTTTGATAGTATGTATGGTAATGACTAGCAACCATAACATCACCACTAAATTCATTAGTTTGAAAACATTAAAATTTAAATTACAACTTTTTGAACATAATGTTTGACTCCCATTGAAGTGCAAGATCATGTATGAAAAGAAACTGTAGGTTAAAGCACCACAATAAGCTCCCATGTTCACTTACACTTCTATGTGATTCCCCACTACCAAAACACAAATTAACTTCAAGTGTAAGGAGTGAATATGCTTACCAACTCTATCAAATGATTGTGGAACTCTCTAAGCATAATAAGCTATAAGGACACCACATAATGCAAAACTTTAGTCCATGGACCAAAATATTGTGAACCAACAAGTTTTAACAAACAAGGTTACCACCAATCAATTTCACCAAATAAATGTAAAACTACAAATATGTAGTTCAATTGTCAAATATAAAAGAAAGCATTTTGATATAAGATAAACATTCAAAAAACCAAGGATGAACAAGAGGCATGATTATGTACTTCTTGGCCCAAATGAATAGTTTTGTCTATAAGAAGATATGCAATTTCCTCTTTAATTGAAAGCTCAACCAAGTGCACATCATTTAAACAATTGTGATCAGTAATTCCCCCTGTACTTGGACAACAACACATAAACAAATTTAAATTATTGTGACAAAAAAGGTTATAGCCCATAAAGCGTTGCAAGTCTACAACAAATAAAAATAAATTATTTGATCCCACAAAGCAACTTGAGAAATAGACAAATACAAAGATTAAATAAGATTGTATGAGTAAATGTGTTATTTTAAGCAATAAAAAGTGCCAACAAAACTCCAATTCATCTCCTAGCAATAGGAACAAACAACTTGATATTTACTACATGTGATTCCAAGAAAAGAGCCCTAACCTTATGCTTATACTTTTTGAAGCAAAATCTCGGCTTCCCACATGAGAGAAAAGGTTAACATATATAAAGGCAAAAAGACACTAGTGGGCATGAAACATAAGATCCATTACCATTCCCACATGAGAAATGACCAAGTTTCAATTCATGATTGGTGAAAGGAGCACATGCATTAGTAAAACCACTGTCCATGGATCAACTTGAAACTTTAATAAAAAACAATAATAACTAGGAATTTTTTTCCAAAATATATGTTCTCCCTTTTCACTTATAGCAATAATCACCAAAGTCAAAAAATGAAAACAATCAAATTGTTGCATTGAGACATTTATTAAAAGAACATCTTGTTGCTTATGCTATGTATAATTATAGTTGTTTTATCAAGAAGCATGAACATACAAAACTAATCCACACACGTAAACTCAAGCACCAACATTGGATGTATTTGCATCTTCCTAATCTTACTTTTGAGTTCTACACCTCCCTTTGGAGGCAATTTCTTTTGCTTGAGTGATTTGCTTGAGTCCTGACCAAGGTTGGATATAAAAATTTCGAACGTGATATGAGTGATGTGACCAAGCAAACTCATCACTTGCTAAAGCTTGACAAAGAATAACAAAATTGTAGGTTGATTATAGTGCAATCCTATTCCAAAACATGAGTAATCAACACTTCTACAAGTCAAAGGAGGTTTTACAAGCTCAATAGTATGACTTAGGTACTCACAAGTCACGCTAGAGGAACATTAGAAGCATAGTGCCTATATTTTATTAGTTTGAGACTGGAAAAATACATAGGTGCCATTACTTGCCAAAAGATAGAAAGTCTCCAAAAACAAAGATGGCTACACCAATACTAACCTATTTTAGTAGAGCCACAATTCCCTTAAGAGCATGTAAGCTTAAGCTTCAAAAGCTGCATTTGCTCAAATGCCATGATTATGCAACTTATAAAATAATTAATAAACCGTAATATATATGATTTTGGATAGTTATAGGTTCCATGGCCTTTTACATACACTTAGAACAATGCTACTTTTGCTGCATAGTTTCAATGATGCACATCTAGATTCACATGCCCAAAACATAATGCCAAACAAAACAAATATGAAAACAAAAAATATGGACACATTAAGGAGCATGATACTAAACAAACACATTGAAGAGAATGCTACCAAACAAACACATTGAGCAGCATAAGAAATACTTTGAAATTAAATTGAGGGTTACATGTAATGAAAGGAAAATGAAACCATACACACTTAATGAAAACAACAACAATTGAAAAGAAAAAAACCTTATAATACTTTGTTGTTCGTTTAGTTCACCATTGCAACAAATAACAAGATAACAAGTACTCCTTATAGGTGGTGCTCCAAGTTATAGCTTGATCATCAAAACATGTGTTTTCTTCTTGCAATCTTAGATAAATCCCTTCCTTGGGTACACCTAGTTGATTTCAGTCCATATAGAAGGGCCATGAAATAAGTTTTTTTTGGAGACAATAAGGTATTTTAACAAATCTCCAAATAATTGATGCACAAAAGGAGTCCAAATGTTAGTAAAGATGAGAAGAAAGCAAGACTTTGGCCACTATGGAAACTAAAAGATGGTTTCACAACATTGACGTAACCAATGATTAATTCGAACTATTCACGATGATCACCATCCACCAATGAAAAACCACTTCTCAGTGTGCTCACATTTAATTTGCACATAAAAAGTTCAATTCTATGGATCTTCCACCTATTATAACTGTAACGCCTTGAAAGAGAATAAGAAGAATGGGAAACATTAAGGGTAGGATTGCACTATCACACTATCAACTTGCAAGTGACCTTTGAAGCACTATATGCAAGCAAAACTCATGGGTGTATGTTGATTTGCTTGTGTGCGATTGAGAGTTATGAGCAATTCGAGACTTTAATTATTGTGATCTTCATCCACAAAAATTGGAAACAATTAACCCTTAACATGATTTGGAAGGTTTAGATCATGCTGATGGATTAGGTCATACATATGAGATCTTTTCTTTCATTAATTGTTTTCTTTGTATAGTAATGAACATAATGGTAGTTTTTTCTAGTAGGAGGAATTCAATTGTTTCGAGCATCAATAAATACAAAGAAAGAACTACCACTATGTTCACAAATACAAAGAGAGATAATTCATTTGGTGCATTCAAGAATTTCATGAGTCATGCTAGGCCACAACAATCACCTTCAAGGATATTTGACAATATCACCTTGTCAATGATGGACATCTATCCCATGTTCCCAATAGCACCACACTTTATCTAATATCTCTTGCCCAAAATTAACATTGTAACAAGGCAACTTTGGGCAAGAGATATGGGATAAAGTGTGGTGCTATTGGAAGAACACATGGGAATGTGGGGAACATGTGAGGAATCATTGAGATTATGGGGATCCAACAAGATGGAACCCCCTTTTCACCCTCCTTGGTGCATGTTGACCCATTTCATCACTCTACATAAAAAATGTATTCTTACAATTATTTGTCACCATTTTTGACTTGGGTTAATACCCCTTCCTTCGAGTATCGGTACCTATTTTGTAACTACATGAATTAGTTGTAGGAGTTGCATCCAAAGTGATTTTGTTTTTGAGGGTGATTAACCCATTACAAAAAATATCATTCATGTAATAGACACTCACAAAATAAAGGTTGTGTAAGCTTTCCTTTTAGTCTAGCTACATAGGTTAGGCTACAAGGATAAAATGATGTTCCCATAGGTTCCCTAGCTATTGGGAACACTTTGAGAACAACATAATTGGAAACCATTAGAAACCTAGTGGGGATAAATTGGGAAAATGTGGGAACACCAAAATTCAAAAAGTCCTCCCCCCTCCCCACCCCCCTCCCCCCAAAGAAAAAACCTTAACTCTTTCCTTCTATGTTTCTATGTGGTTATCTTGCACAAGATTTTAAGTTTTAAAACTATTTGTCACCGTTTTATGCCTAGGGTAATACTCACAACAAAGTGCACAATACATGCTTATTAGTTTATTGTGGGACCCCAAGCAATTGAAGTGGAAATTCAAAGCTCAAATAATTTGAATTAGGGAAGACATAATGTTAATTACTAAATACCCCTTAACAAGCTTTGTTTGAATGTCAATGTGTCAGGGAAGGGTGTTGTTAATTAGTTTTTCACCATTCCTAATCCTCAAATTGATGGTACAAATATAGTACAAATTAGTTAGGTCTAAACTTGAACCCAATGTTCACAAGCCATCTTCACCAAAGGCAAAAATCAGCCCAGCAAATTTTGCAAACAAGCCATCAACTAAAAGGGAAAGGTCTTTTTTTTTAAATGTAGTTTTTTGAATCATTCTTGAATCAATAACCCTAAACCTTAATATAAGTCTTTAAATATGATTAGTTCTTGGGTCTAGCTTTTTAATTTCCTCACATTAGAGAAAAAATGTTCTTTCTTGTAAGCTCTTGTTATGTAAAATGATTTGATTCATAAACAAATTTCTATGTTCAATTGAATTCAAATACATTGAATCAAATTCAAATTCTAACAAAGCGAAATGAGATGCAAATTGGTGCACAAGGTATTAAAAATAAAATTGTCACTTCTATCATCCATGGCTATGGTGTTGAAAAACAAAAAACTCCACCCAAAAAAACAAAAAAAAGAAAAAAAAAAGAGAAAGAAAACCTATCCATTCCATTCAAACCAAATTCCCAAATCAAAATCTATTTCCATAAGAGGAGGAAAAGAAAACCTAAACTATCATTAAACCCTAAACCCTATACCAACCCTCATGATGCCATTCTCAATGCCTCACTAAAATTAGGGTTACTGTATGTAGTCCAAACTTTCAACAAAGGTAGTTGCACTTGCAATTTCCTTTAGTGTAGAAAACTAGTTTTTATTGAAATACCCAACATACAACATTCCTTTCAACACTAAATTTACCTAATTTAGTCCAAAGCTCTCACTCTAGGTAGTTCCACATGCAGCTTCTTCTTTGCTCTATTTTTTAAACTATTCCCCCTCTCCTTTGTCTTTTCCTCTTTCTTTTCTTTCCTTTTTTCCATCACCTCAAACTTGGGTTCTCTCTCGCTCTCTTTGTTCCTTCTTTTCCTCCCTTCCTTTTTGTCGGGTGCTTTGTTTTTTGCCCTTGCCTACCAACAAGGCAAGGATATTGGGTTTAGATTCATTATAGAGTATAGTAGCTTATGGGATTTTGGCCCCTAGATACCCAATAGGTCTATTTTTATATGAGGATTTTGGAAAGATGATATTTTGGCTTGTGTTTGAAACTTGAGATTAGTTGTTATAGAGTTATAATAGAGTTATAATATCTTGAAGGATTTTGGTTTCTTTTAGATGGTTTTTTGAAGATTATACTTTTGCATGGTGAAATATTTGAGTTTTGTGTAATTCTTCTTTTTGCCTTTTAAGACACTTTTTTTTAATGTAAATGGCAAGGTCACACATTGTGACACACCCGTTGTTTAATGAAGTTTGCTAGGGGTTGTTTCATCATCTTCTAAAGCCTATACAAGCCTTAAGAGTTGGATGTTTAATGAAGAAAAGCATGGTTGACATTATTTTGTCAATCAAGCCCTTTCAAAGTGGAAGATATTCTCATACCCGACAAGGAGACTTAAAGTTGTGACAAAATAACTTGCACACTATTTTGAATGTTCAAGATACGAGGAGAGAGAGAGAAAGAGGGGCCTACATTGTGGATGTGGGTGGCCCTCATTTTAAGTGCACATGGATATGTTCTAAACCACTCAAGAGGGGGAAAACCTTGCCTTGTACATGAGACACTAAAATTTTGCATACAAACAAAATTTCAAGATTGAGAATTTCTTGGAGAAACTCTTAGAAAAAGAAAAGTGTACTCTACATTAAGTTGATTATTGCCATTCCATTTGATGAAAATTTAGGTGTTTTTTTGCCATTAGTGAGAAGGATTAAACATTGAACTTTGTAACGATTACGATATTTGGGGACCATACTACTTACAAATTAGTGATTAATGCTTTAGATTATTGGGTTTTATCTCGTGGGTTATGGGGGAGGTGTGTAAGTAGTACATACATGTGCCACTTACAAACCATTTAATGTTTCTTTTAAAACACTTTTAAGGAAAATTAGTTCGTTTGTTTACTCTTTATATGTTATTGGTGTTGGTGTTTTTTTTGAGGTTTAGGGTTTAGGGAGAGGAGGGGTGGAGTGTATAAAAGATTTGATTTCACTCTCAATCTCTAAGCTCATGGGTTTTTTTTAACACTTACTACCATAGTGTAGCTTAGAGTAAGTTTCCACATTGACAAAACAAATAATTATTTATTTTTAAAAAATAAATGAATTCATTTTTAATTTTTAATTTTTTTCCCCCCCCCATCATCTACTATAATGTTGTGATATGAGTAGTGAAATTATTCGGAGTGTAGCCCTATGATAATTTATGATGATTTTCAACATGTTAACTTCATATTTTCACAAAATTTCATTTCACTATTTTGAGGATTATTTAATGATGATCTTTTCCCTTTTTCTCAATGTGTTCCCATCATGTTCTCATAAGGTTATTATTAAGTTCCCAAAGGATTCCCCAAGTTCTCAAGTTGTTCCCCAAATTGTTCCCAGTTGCACCTCCTCTTTGATCTCTTATGGTTTGCCCAAAGTTCAACTCTCATGTATATAAACTGAAAAGGTGGGGATCCCCCAAAAAAAGAGAAAAATAAATAAATAAATAAATAAGTGTGAGCACACCCATGAACTAATTAATATGAATTAACCTAAAATATTTTAATGTTTGTGTGTTGATTTTTTTTGGTTTTGTTTTTGGAATCTATCTAGTACCTAAGGGCTCCATATAGGTACCTACTATGAATAATAGGCTATGATAATGGTCTCTTTTTGTGGGTATGAATATGGGTAATTCTCTTTTTTCAAAAATAAGTTTATTTTATTTTATTTCTTTTCTTTTGTGGATGTGGGGCTCAAGGGTATGTTTGTTGTTGCCTCTAATATTTTTCAAAGCTTTTTCTCTTTTATTAAATTTTTTTATTTTGGTGGTTGTAACTTGTTGTTTAGTTGACAAAAAATTGTTATGTTTGGTCGATTTTTGTTTTGTTTTGTTTTGGGAGTGTGTCAAATAGGAACATATTTAACAACATAAATTCTACAATCTCTTTTGTGTGTGTGTGTGTGTGGGAGTAGTGTTTTGGATTGTGAAGAAAGAAGGATTTTTTTTGGGTTTGGAGGAGGAGATGGGTTGAGGGGTTTTTGATTCTACTCTTCTTCCTCTCTCCCTCTCTCCTTTCAATGAACTCCTCCTTTCTTCCTTTCCTAAAGTGATGAAGAAGAAGAGTTGGAATTCTGTTTGTGTTTTTTGTTTTTTTTAAAGCTGAAGAAGAGCCCATTTGTAAGCTCCCATATTTGCACTCTTGACACTTCATCATGAGGAGTCAAACAGACAGAATGGGTTTTTCCCCTCATTGAAAAGTGAAGAAAAGTTCCAAATTTTGGCTGAAGAGCAACTCCAGTTTGAGCTCAAATCTGTAAGCTCCCCAGATTTGCACTCTTGATGCTTGCCAAAGAGTGAAGACATGAGAGTGAGAGAGAGAGGGAGGGGGGAAAAAAAAAAAAAACTAGTTGTAAGTCAATGGGCGAGGTAGAGACTAGAGACACATATCACAGGGGACAAGAATCAGCAGGGCTTTGATTAGGGTTTTTTGGAAGAAAAGATTTAGAGAGGGTTTTGAGGATTGGCATGGTGAGACTGATTTCTGGTGGGTTGGGGATTTTGAGGGAGCTGGGTTGTTGTTGTTGATGGTGATGATGAGGACTTGAGGATTGGGGTGGGGTGTGAGACAAAGGGAGGGTTTGGGTGGGAGCAAAAAAGGATGGGTGTAATGGATGTGTTTTGTAGGCCAGTGGTAGGGGGAGTTTGGGAAACCAAGCTGGCCAGTGGATTTGGAGCTTTTACACCATGTCTGGTGGACACTGTGGTCATCACAGTCTCCAATCTTGCTCTTCTCTTTCTTGTGGTGTATCGGATTCGAGCTCTTTTGTACTCTTCTTCTTCTGGCAACAGGTTTAAAGTCAGCCGACGCTGGGGTCATTACTTTGCAATTCTGTTGGCATTTGTGTGTGCCGTGGAGCCCATTGTGCAAATCACCCTCAGCTTGTCTGCGGTCAATCTCGATGGAGAGACCACTTTGCCTCCATTTGAGGTCAGAAATTTTTTCCCCTTCATTTTTTTCCTTATTGTCACAGATGTCATGGCTGAGATTCTGCTGCTGATGGTGATGATGGTGATGAGTGTCAGCAACAATTGTATGTGTGCATTTCTGTGAGCTGCTTGCATCACCCTTTCTCCTGAGAGATTGAATTGTTATGCTCATCATTAGCGGATTTTTGTATTGCTCTGTCAGGATCATGCATTAGATCACCACTTGTAATCTAGGGTTTTGGTTGTCTTGCAGATCATGAGCCAAGCCCTCACCAGTGTCACATGGTTTGCAATGACGGCCATGCTTTTAGTGGAAATCAAAACCTATACAAAGGACTTGATCTGGTATGTGCGCTTTGCTCTCATTTATGGATTGGTGGGACAGAGTACCATGTTCAGCTTTGTCATCAGTCTGAGAGATTATTACGATCCCATTGTGCTGTACATGGTGATCGGTTACTACACCTGCCAAGCTCTGCTCAGTGTTTTCTACCTCTTATACTTCCCAGCTCTGGAGCAGACAGACTACACACCTGTTACAATTGAGGATGTTACATTGGAATCTGTGGAATATGAGCCTCTTCCTGGAGGTGACAACATCTGCCCTGAGCTTCAGGTGAATATCATTTCACGGCTCTTGTTCAATTGGATGAACCCCCTGATGCAACTCGGTTACAGAAGACCCATTGCAGACAAGGATGTTTGGCAGCTCGACCATTGGGATAAGACAGAACAACTGTATTCAACATTCCAACGGTATTGGGAGGAGGAACGGGGGCGACCAAATCCATGGCTCTTGAGATCTCTGAATAGTTCACTGGGTGCACGATTTTGGCTTGGTGGTTTGTTCAAGATTGGGAATGATCTGTCACAGTTTGTTGGACCTGTATTCTTGACACTGCTCTTACAGTCGATGCAGGATCGTGAGCCAGTTCAGAAGGGCTACCTGTATGCTGCTGCTATCTTTGTTGGGATTCTATTCGGGGTCATCTGTGAAGGTCAATACTTCCAGAATGTGATGAGGGTTGGATTCCAAATCCGCTCCACACTGGTGGCAGCAGTTTTCAGGAAGTCGTTGCGTCTAACCCCTGGTGGCCGTCGTGGGTTCACAACTGGGAAAATCACCAACCTCATGACCACAGATGTTGAAGCCTTGCAACAGATCTGCCAGCAGCTCCATGGGCTTTGGTCTGCACCTCTCAGAATCGTGATTGCAATTGTCCTGCTATATCGGCAGCTTGGTATGGCCTCGCTCATTGGCTCATCAGTTCTTATTCTCATGTTCCCAGCCCAGACATGGATCATAAGTAACATGCGATTTCTCTCAAGGGAAGGACTGCAACGAACTGATAAGCGAATTGGTCTCATGAACGAAGTTCTCTCCTCAATGGATATTGTGAAATGCTATGCTTGGGAGAGTAGCTTCAAGGAGAAGGTGTTGGGGATTCGGAGGGATGAACTTCAGTGGTTCCGTAAGGCCCAGCTTCTTGCTGCTATTAACAGCTTTCTCCTCAACAGCATTCCAGTCTTGGTGACAGTTTTAGCCTTTGGGATCTACACTCTGTTGGGTGGTGATCTGACACCCGCAAAGGCTTTCACATCACTAGCTCTCTTTGCTGTTCTGCGCTTCCCACTCTTCATGTTCCCAACACTGATCACAGCTGCTGTGAATGCTAATGTTTCACTGAAGAGGATCCAAGAGTTGCTTTTGGCAGATGAACGTGTTCTTCAAATGAACCCTCCTATGGAACCAGGTTTACCTGCCATCTCCATCAAAGACGGGGTGTTTTCTTGGGATGGAGACGCTGAGCACCCAACTCTGAAAAACATCAACTTGGAGGTTAGTGTTGGGGGTCTAGTTGCAATAGTTGGGTCCACAGGAGAAGGAAAAACCTCTCTCATCTCAGCAGCCCTTGGGGAGTTGCCATCAGTGACCCAATCGCAGCCTGTTATCCGGGGTACAGTTGCATATGTTCCACAAGTTTCATGGATTTTCAATGCAAGCATTAGGGAGAACATCCTCTTTGGGGCTCCCTATGATGCTGAGCGTTACAAACGGGCAATCCGTGTGAGCTCTCTGGATCGTGACCTTATTTTGCTGCCAGGGGGTGACATGACAGAGATAGGGGAGCGAGGGGTGAATATCTCTGGTGGTCAGAAGCAGCGGGTGTCAATCGCACGTGCCATTTATGCTGATGCAGATGTCTACATCTTTGATGACCCTCTGAGTGCCCTTGATGCACATGTGGCACGCCAGGTGTTTGACAACTGTATTCGTGAGGAGTTGAAACACAAGACACGTGTGCTTGTCACAAATCAGCTTCATTTCCTGTCTCAGGTTGATAGGGTTATTCTGGTTCAGGAAGGAGAGATCAAGGAACAGGGCACGTACAAGCAGTTGATGACAGATGGGCCTCTTTTCAAGCAGCTCATGGAGAATGCGGGGAGCATGGAGGATGCAGTTGATGATGATGATGATGATAACAAGCACACAGAAGAAAGCAAACACACTGATGGAGCTATTAGTCCTTTGAAGCCTCTGAAAGCACCATCTTTGAAGCGGCGATCCAGCAGCTTGAAAAAGGAAAAGGAGAAGAAGGCCAAAGCTGGTCTCATCAAGCAAGAAGAGCGGGAAACAGGAATAATCAGCTACAAGGTTCTGGAAAGATACCAAGCAGCGTTGGGAGGATATGGGGTTGTGGGTGTGCTGTTTTTGTGCTACATTTTAGCAGAAGTTGTCCGACTCTCGACTAGTGGTTGGCTGACTATTTGGACTGATAAGACCAAACCTAAAACACACAACCCCTTGTACTACAATGGGATTTATGCAGGGCTCTCCTTTGGTCAGGTCTGTGTAACTCTAGCAAACTCATTTTGGCTAGTGCTTTCAAGTCTGGCAGCAGCACAGTGTCTTCATGATGGAATGCTGGGAGCAATGTTGAGGGCCCCAATGTCATTTTTCCATTCCAATCCGTTGGGGAGGATTATCAACCGATTCGCCAAGGACATAGGCGACATAGACCGGAATGTTGCACTGTACACAAATATGTTTCTGACATCAATTTTCCAGCTTCTTTCCACCTTTGCTTTGATAGGCTTTGTGAATACAATCTCATTGTGGGCAATTCTCCCTTTGTTCTTGGCATTCTATGCTGCCTACTTGTACTTCCAGAGCACAGCTAGGGAGGTGAAGCGGTTGGATTCCATCACTCGTTCCCCTGTCTATGCTCAATTTGGAGAGGCCTTGAATGGGCTGGCCACCATACGGGCTTACAAAGCATATGACCGAATGGCATCTGTCAATGGGAACACAATGGACACAAATGTTCGGTTCACGCTTGTGAATATGAGCTCCAACCGCTGGCTAGCAATCCGCCTCGAGTTTCTGGGCGGCCTTATGATTTGGCTCACTGGAACACTAGCAGTCTTTGGGAATTCTCGTGCCAGCAACCAGGAAGCATTTGCACCTCAGATGGGTCTTCTACTGTCATATGCCCTCAATATCACGTCACTGATGACAACCACACTCCGCCTTGCAAGCATGGCAGAGAACAGCTTCAATGCGGTTGAGAGGGTTGGGAACTACACCGATTTGGAGCCAGAGGCACCTCTTGTTATTGAGGATCACCGACCACCCCCAGGCTGGCCATCTGAAGGTCAGATTGTCTTCAAGGATGTAACAATGCGGTACCGCCCAGAACTCCCTCCTGTACTCCATGGCCTTACTGTTGAAATCAGGCCAATGGAAAAAGTTGGGGTTGTGGGCCGCACGGGAGCTGGAAAATCAAGCATGTTCAATACCCTCTTCCGCATTGTGGAGCCTTCCAGTGGTCAGATTACCATTGATGGAGTCGATATCCAGTCGTTGGGTTTGGCAGATGTCCGAAAAAGCCTTGGTATCATACCACAAACTCCAGTACTGTTTTCAGGCTCCATTCGGTTTAACTTGGATCCTTTCAATGAACACAACGATGCAGATCTGTGGGAGTCTTTGGACCGGTCACATTTGAAGGATGTGCTGCGACGAAACGCTCTTGGGCTTGATGCTGAGGTAGTTGAGGGAGGTGAAAACTTTAGTGTGGGACAAAGACAGTTACTAAGTTTGGCACGTGCTCTACTACGAAGGTCCAAAATTTTGGTTCTTGATGAGGCAACAGCAGCAGTTGATGTTGGAACGGATGCTTTGATCCAGAAGACCATACGGGAGGAGTTCAAGACTTGCACAATGCTCATAATTGCTCACCGGATCAACACCATTATTGATAGTGACCGCATCCTAGTTTTGGATGCAGGGCGGATGATTGAATTTGACACACCCCGGAATTTGTTAGCCAAGGAGGATGGCATGTTTTCAAGCATGGTGCGAAGTACTGGTGCTGCTAATGCTAAATACTTGCAAAGTATAGTGATGGGGGAGGTAGATATGAAGGGTGACATTGAACAAGAAGCTGAGAAGGAGAGGAAGCGGTGGGCTGCATCAGCTCAATGGGCTAATGCTGCACAGTGGGCACTGGCAATGAGCCTTGCATCATCCCAACAAGACCTAACCCAGATCTGTGAAGGAGATGAAAGTTTCACAATTTTGGAGAAAACTAGAGATGCTGCAGAGCTACTACACCAGGTTCTCGGTGGGCAACATGATGCAAGTATTACAGAGGCACTGCTCCAACGGGAGGTCAGTGAGGACCGATGGTGGATGGCATTGTTCCGTGTCGTGGAAGGATTGGGTGCAATGGGCAGGCAAGTGCGGAATCATCTGACTCATGAGACTGAGCCTGCCTCACCTTTGGATTGGAGTGAAATGAGCTTGACAGGTTTCCATGCACGTTAAGCACTGCTATTCCATTACATGGACCTTCATGTTTTTCACCTAAATCAAGAGATTTTTTTCCTTTTTTTTTCATACCTGTATTCAATCAGATTCAACAGTTCACGTTGAATTGGTTTCTTGTTTTTTGGTTTTGGCCAAGGTAGGAAGTGGTCCTTGGAGAAAAAACTCAGTTTTTAGCTTATGATATTTTCATTTTGCAATTTGTATGCTCTAATCTTGTTGTCCAATGGAAATCAAACTCCTTGTGGGAAGACAGGGATAGTCTCTCCTAGTCTACTGGTCTGTCCAAATTATCTGTCATGGGCTCTGCAATGTTTGCCTGAGTCAATAAGAGCACAGTAAGCTTGTTTTGATTTGAAACTCCAACTTGATTATGCTCCTGAATGATTCAGAGCTGGGTCTTGTGTTTGTCTTCTTATTTACCTTCTCAAAGAACTTTGCATTTTTTTGGTGTGATGTTGTTCAAAATTGAGAATCTTTGTGACATATATGCTGAAGATTGGAATGATTTGCTTGAGATATTAGAATTATCCATAAAGTCACCCTTTGTTTCACCCCCTATCTCCTCTGCTTTCACCCACAATCCCCTCTTTCAGTGGTATCTGCAAAGTAAGGAAATTTGATTAAATCTGGGTATGAAATGCTGAAACTCAGCATTTAGTGCACAAGGTTCGAGAGTAATTATAGTACCAATTGTACAGGTAGGAGCAGTGAAAATATATGTATCAGCAGTTCAAGCGCTCAGAAAATATGCTGAAATTGGCTTTTCTTGGCCCCTGATTGCCTGACTTTATGGATGACTCTATAGCTTATGTAATTATGACCATATGCAATTGTTCTTCTTGTGCTGTCAATGTTGCAACAAGTAGGATATGGAATGGAAAACGATGAAGACTCTGTATTCTTTTATGAACACATGAACTTATATGCTGCAACAATTGTGTCCCATATCTAAGTGGACTTAAAACTTGATTCATGAGATGTGGTAGTTAATGAATTTGGCAGCATCAAATTGTTTTGAAAGATTTCACTTGTTGGGTTTCTGAGCATTGCATGTTAAAGTTTAGGATGATTGAAACAGGTTTTATGCTTTCATATAAGCAGGGTAAGTATATGCTTCAGCAAATGTGTTCCATGCTTGATTGAGCTTATGCTTGATTTATGACAAAGTGAAGTTACGAAATTGGGCATCATAGACTTCAAAAGATTTCACCATGTTAAGATAGCAGGTTAAGATTAAGCAGGGATTTGGGCATTTCTCTGCTTGCACCACTTGAAAACCGGGCACCAAGAGCGTGTTCCCTGGCACACGTAGCAAGTTCCATGCATGTTCCCCATGTGTTCCCAATATTCTTGGGCTGTGTACCTAGTTGGATTTTAGTAACCACCAGTTCTGGTATTCTAAATACATGGGACTCAGGGAACCGCCGGTTCCAATTTCGTGAAAACCCGAGAATCAAAGAACCACTGGTCCTGGTTATTTTTCAGAAAACCCGAAAGTGAAGAACCAGTAAGGGACTGACAGCTTGCGTGAATTACCACTGGTTAAGATCAGGCCGGGTTCTGTAGGCAGCTATTTTGACTCTGGTCACTTTTTGAGAACCATGGCATATGCCAGAAGCAGATCTTGAATTGTTTGAGAACCATGGTTATGAACCCCAAGATCTGCCCTGAGAACCACATGCCAAGGAGGGGTGCAAGTTCTAATACCCACTACCTACCCAGCAGAGGTGATGTCTGTCACTTTGGTTCTCAATGCCTGGATCAGGGAATCCAACTGCAAAGAAACAAAATTTGTGTGTTAAAAAAGTGGGGTCCAAGATTAGATGCAGTCTGCCACGATTTCACTAAAATCAATCAAACATCAATAAAAGGAAAAAGAGAGAGAGAGAGAGAGAGAGAGAGAGCACCTGCAACTCATTCCATGTCAGAGGAGGTGGATACATGTAAGTCCTCTTCATAAGCTCACTTCACTTCAGTGGAGGACAGCCTCATGAACCATATAGCATATGCTTGGGTGTTTTAGGGTACAGTCACAAAAGAAAAAGGGTATTTTCCTTTTTGTGTTCAGAGACCTTGAGAATTGTGATTCAACAATGTTTCAAGAAAAAGATCTTCCACAGCTTCAGAATCACCAGTTGGATCATGTGTCAGTATCTGCAAAAAAATATCAAGCAGCAGAGATTGCTTCTCCTACAAAAGGCAGTCCCACATTTTAACAGCATATCCAACTGAATATATTTGCATTCTTGCCTTAGTGCCATGAGAGGTGGAGCCTACTCCTTTCAATTGGTCCACCCATAACCAAAGTTCAATTTTTGGCAAAATTTTGCATCTTGGTGACAACACAAAAAAACCTACAACATGGTTTTTGTATTTTAGACCATGGGATTTGCTAGAAATCACCAGAATTGAAGGATTTGGTCATTAGCAATAGTCATCCCCTTAATGGGTGCTCAAGATATGGCATTGTCAATCCCAACCTCCCATGTCCATTGCATGTTGAAACACACCTTCATGTGTGCCCACACGTGTACCCTCCCTATCTCCAAGCTCTTCACCATTGCCAAGAGTAATGCAAACATTAAAGTGTGGATTACCGCTTGTAGGGATGAAGGACCCTTTGTGTTGATGATGTTAGTAGGATGAATATTTCATTTAGATGTTGCATTTGTTGAAATTCAAATGGCAAAGTTTTGCATTCATGTGATGGAAAATGTAAGAGTCGAGCTTAAAAGTACAAACCACCACTATACTTCTTATTTGCTTCTTGGTTGCAATTTATTGTTTGGTTTTATTTTTCATGTTTAGTTCTTGGAAGTTGGGAGAACTGCAAAATGCAAGCAGGAGGAAATTGAATTAAGGTATTTTATTTTTCTACTTAGTTGATAGTAAGTTGAAAGTTCCTACTTCAATTGTGTCCATTGCTTATTTGCATTTGTTTGTGGTTGATCTTATTCTTGTGTTCTCTTATTTCAAGTTCAAATATTTTAGTTTCAAGATGAACTTGTCCTTGAACTTTTTTCTTTGTGCATATTTCTTGGAAATTTCTATTGTGGATATTTGCATTGGTTTTTGTGGTCATTTTGTGCTTGAAGTGTAACGTGTGTAGTTTAAAGCTTAATGATAGTTTCTATCCTTTTCTTTGAAGTTTGTTTTCAACATTTCAAACTTCTCACATTTGTTTTTCCAAGTTCATTTTTTGTTGCATTGAGTTGGTCTTGTGTAATTCAAAGCCCACTAATTTCAAATGGCGACAATTTTAGTAAGCTAGTTTTTGGTAATTGTCACCATTTGGTTGTTTTTCTAATTTCAAGTTCATGTTTCAAGTTTGTGTTTTAGTTCATGTTCAAGTTCATGCATTGTTGTTTTCATGGCTACGGTACCTTTAAAAGTTTTGTTAAACTTTATATTTCATCTCCAATTTTTAACCACCATAATGTTAAAAACCTTTGTAGTGTTTAATCCTTTTAATGACACTACACAAATTCATTTACTAACCTCCTCTGTTTGTCCATCACCCTTGTTGCCTCTCAAGGAAATCATTTACATTTATTTACAAATGACATCAATTCAAAATAAGGTATTTGTTTATTCCTTTGTAGATAAATTTACTAAAAATTTTCAAAATAAATTAGGCACATGAAAAGTCTTGAAATTTTTAATAAATATATATAACCCAAAAAATAAATATATAAGTAATTACATATGTTACTCATGTGTATGTGTACACGTTCCATACTTTCAATTTTAAATTTTTTCCCCTTTCCAGGAGTTTTTTTTCGGCTTTCAAATACCTCTCCAACCAAAAGTACAATAAATTTCAAGATTTATTTTTAAAAGTGTAGTGTAGTCATACTTAATAACAAAAGATACATGTGGATATTGCAATATGTAGGAGTATGTGCCCCATGGGTGTGTGATTGATGTGTGATTGAAATTCTCATGGTTGTGATCCATGTAAGTGTTCTCTTAGTTCATCGTCTTTGTGCGTGAGGTTCACCTTTTTCTTTCATTCCAAATTTCATCTTTTGGTTTATGTAGGCCCGACAAAAAATTATCATGAAAGGTATGTCAAAAGCTATATCTAAGGGTAGTAAGATTTTTTTGTACACTTGCATTTGAAAGGTATTATTTTTCTATCTATTTATAAATGAAGTGAATGCATCTATACCCCTTATTTTTATAAATAAATGTGATAATTTTGGTAACTTAAAATAGGCTAATTTATAAATGGAATAAACCCTCTTAATTTAACCCCCTTTTTAATGAATTTTCATTCAAAAAAAGGTGTATAATATTTTTTAGACTTTCCTTGAAATCAACATTTTTCTTAAGTCTCAATTTAAAGAAATTCAAAGATTGTCCTTCATTTTCTAAAGGCCAAAGTACCCAACAAATACAAAAAAATAAAATAAAATCCCCAAATAAATAAATAATCTAGGCATAGGCCTAGCTAATAGGCTATTTGGACTAGGTAGGTTAATTATTAATCCTTACCTATCTATGTAATTTTCAAACCTACCTACTAAGTAACATACAATAAGTTATGAAATAATTAAATTCACAAAAAGTGGTGTGGTCCATTGGTTAGGGAATTAGCTTATCATTGTGAAGGTCAAAGGTTCAATTCTAAGCCATGTTTAGTAGATAGGTAGGCTAAATTAAGCTAGGCAAGGTTATCACCTACCTTTTACAACTTACCTACCTACCATTAAAAAGTATTGTTGAAGATAATCCAAACAATAAATGATTTTAATTTCACTAGTCAAATGATTTGTTGGTTGGCTAATCATAAAAAACCATAACTATTTTTTTAGTGTATTTTTGAGACCTTGATTGACCCTAAGTTTTGCTTAGGTAGGTGCAAAATTGGAAAATAAACTTCCAACCAATGTGGAAGTTACTTTGCCAACTTATTTTTTCATTGTTATCTTTTTCTTTTCTTTCTTTACACTTTCTAAAAAAATATTTACAAACATCATATGTTGTTTCCTAAATACATGATAAAAAAATTAAACAAAAAAAAAACCTTCATTTTTATTTTTTGAAAATGTTAAAATTTGCAACACCAATTTAAAATTCAATTATAAAGTCCATACTGCTAACAAAAGGTTTGATATCATCTTGATACATGGGACAACAAAAAGCTCCAATGACATATTAAAATCTTCTATGACAACACAAATGACATGGCATTAATAACTCAAATTCCAAGTATGTTTATAGGATAGTTTGTGTAAATGGTTGAAGACGTGGCCAAAAGCCATGTTGACATTCATATTTCAAACAATGGACAAGTATGAAACATAACATCGAATATGTCCTTATATTTAAAAAATTTTACTCAATATGTCACTAGTGATGAGAAAGTTTGTGAGAGCCTTGAATATGTTTCCATCAAATGTACTTGGGTAGATTTACAAAAATGCATCACTTGGCTGAAGAAATCTAGTAAAGGCTAGCAAGAGTGGAAAAAGACTTGCATTGAAATTGGTTTGAAGCCAAGAAAATTGAACATTCTAATGAAAATTAGTTCAGTTTTGTTTTCAAACATTGTGTTTATCATTTTTGGTTGTGGAATTTACAAATTGTTGTGTTGATATTTCATCTATTCTTGGAGGTTTGCAAGTAAGATCATATTATTCCAAGAATCATAAGAATTTAGGGTAGTAATTGTTTTATGTTACAACCATCAAACATTAGTGAAGATTATTAGCTATGTGACCCTACCTTTAATTTGGATGTCTTTCAAATCATTTTTGATTTTTTTCTTTGGTTGTGAATGCTTATGTACTTCACCAATCTCGTTGTAGGCATTGGTTATTTTGTGATGCCTTGCATGTAACACTTACCATGGCCTTGGACAACTAAAAGAATAATTTAGAATAAAACCCTTTATGGCTAATTTGATGGAAGATGATATGGTTATGGTTTTGAAGTTGCCTACGTTTGCTTCCAACATTTGAAAGCAAGTACATGTGATGTTTTGTATAGTTTTCTTTCATTCCTAACAAAGTATGAAGAAAAGAAAACCCATAACATGCTATCTCTAATGCTAAACCCAAGATTTAAAAGTTTCAGGTTGGTTTCTTCTTGAATTGATCTTGACCAAGTTGTTTTTATGATGGAAGTTTATGATAGACAATCTTTGTTTTCAATGTTGTTGAAATGCCACCATGTACTTCACCATGTGTTAGAATATGAAACTATGGTAGATTATTTGAATGATAAAGATCTTTGTTTTGACATTTTTGAGATGCTTGTTGCGATTAGTGAATTAGCCTAGGAGTTGATGAATAAGGAATTGCATATGTTTTAGAAGGTCTTTTGGAGTGGTGGCAAGAACATGAGTCTTTGTTTCCAACTATTGTTTTTCTTTCAAATCCTTGGGATTGTGAGATCTCAAATTGAAACTAAACTTTTTTTCCTCCTTCATGACAAATTTGAGAAAATGTAGTCTACAAACATATAATTTAGACAAGTTAATATTTATATGCAAGAATTGGACAAATGTTGGATTGTTCTTCATTATCGATCTTTGCAATGGGAAAATCTCATGCAATGTTTCTGTAGTTAGCCGAGCTCAAGATTCGGTAATCTCGACTCTCTAGATTAGCATGAAACTGAAGAGTTTTGGTTTTGTGTCGGAAAGCATAGAGACTAAGAGCATCGGGGTGGGTTGGACGAGGGGAGTGAAGTAGAAGAGATTGATGAAGGATGGCAGCAAGGGTAGCGAAAACGTTGAGTGAGCACCTACGGCAGCAGTCCTCGGAGATGGTGCTCATGGTCGATGGTTGAGAGTACTACAAGCAGGCATTTTGCATCATCATCCCCGGGCTCATTAGGTCATCGTTTTTTCAGTACGGGATCAGCAACCTCAATGCAATCCCTGGAGCTTCTTCGTTAGGGTTTGCAATTGGGTGCCCGAACCACCGGACATGTTAGATCTCAGCTGGAGAGTGAGGCCATGTCGAGAGGACTCCACGAAGCTAGAGCGCGGATTTTTGGTGACGTGCTTGGAAATGGAAAGGTTGATAGGGGAGAAGCTTTTAAGGCCTGGTACGACACGCCCGTACAGAAACTGGATATCATGTGTGAAGATCCCAATGAGAAGCGGCGCTTGATGAAGCTTGAGAGATTAAGGCGACGCGGGAAAAGCCCTCCCAAGAAGGGCCATGGAAAACGAGCTGCCAACCGCGCTAAATAGAGGTAGAAGAATGCAAGCCTAAACCTTAAACAGTTGATGATTTCTTAGATGATCACGACAGGAGCACTCTTTTGAGCAATCTTTATGATGACACATCATGTCTATCTTCTACACAATGATGCTTCTTCATGCATGCAGCTTAGCAATGGTTGATAAAGTGATCGAAAGCAACCATCCAGTTTGATAGTATCATCAGTATGAAACTCCCATTGTGTTCATTTCGATTTGAAGCATTGTTCCAACATGTGTATGCATCAACCCTGCATGAAATTGATTGAATCTTTCCACTGAGAAATTGAGTCTCTACTGTTCATGTTTGTTCTTCCTTATGCCTGGGGATGACAGTTCCATAGATACAGCTGGGGATAGTCTCAAAGATATAGTCTCAATATGGAGTAGACTACTAGAGGTCTAAATGCAGAGAGGGACCTGATAACATCAATGTTTATTCTATGACATCAGGATGCAATTGATTTCAGTTTGTGCATATCTGGACCTGTTGGTGATTCTAGACTGTTGCAGAGTACAAGAACTGGATAACATGAACAGAGACCAGATATATATGTGGATTCTGAATCTTATGAATGCTTTGTTTGTGGATCCTTTTTTCCCCTGTAACAATTGTGCTTTACATGTCATGTATAGAGAATTGCCTGTACTATGGTATATTATGCATTTGCTGGTAACAACCATGAGCAAGCAATGATTAGGAAGCTAGTTAGAAGGAGTTCTTTCTGAGGTATTTTCCTTTCAGTGCAGGTGGGTTTTCTTTTCCTTTCCTAGTAATGGATGCAGGGTGGATGATTGAATTTGACAAACCCTGGAATTTACAAGCCAAGGATGGCATGTTTTTGAGCATGGTTGAAGTACTGGTGCTGCCAATGCCAAATCTGTGCGAAGCAAACTGATAGGGGAGGTAGATATGAAGGCAAGATTGAACAAGAAGCTGAGAAGGAGAAGAAGCGGTCAGCTGCATCAGCTCAATGTGCTGATGCTGCACAACAGGTACTGGAAATGAGCCTTGCATAGTCTCAACAAGATGTAGCCCTGATTTGGGAAGGAGATGAAAGTTTCACAATTTTGGAGAAAACTATAGATGCTGCACAGGTCATCAGGTTCTCAGTGGGCAACATGACGCAAGTATAACACAGGGGTTGTTCCAACTGGAGGTGAGCAAGGACTGATGGTGGAATGGCATTGTTCTGCATTGTGGAAGGATTGGGTGCAATGGGCAGACATGTGCGGCATCATGACTCATGAGACTGAGCCTGCTGCACTTTTGGATTGAAGTGAAATGAGCTCGACAGATTTCCATGCACTGCTATTCCTTTCCATGGACCTTCATGTTTTTCACCAAAATCAAGAGCTTCAAAAAATAATAATTAGTGGCTGCATACAATCATACTCCTCAGTCCATATTGAATTGGTTTCTTGTTTTCAGTTTTTGTGGACTCAGGGAGTGGTCCCTGGAGAACAAACTCAGTTTCAAGCATGATATTTTTGTGTTATAATTTGTATGGTCTAATTTTATTGTTCAAGGGAAATCAAACTCTTTGTGGAAAGAAAGGGATAGTCTCTCCTAGTCTACTACTTGTTTATCCAAATTATTTGTCATGGGCTCTGCAATGTTTGGCTGAGTTAATAAGAGCACTGTAAGCTTGTTTTGATTTTGAACTCCAATTTGATTATGGTCCTGAATGATTCAGCACCAGGCCTTGTGTTTGTCTTCCTATCGACCTTCTCTTGCATTTTCTTGTTTTTGTGAATTTGTTCAATTTGAGCTTCTTTGTGACATATACACTGAAGATCAGAACCATCTGGTTGAGATGTGTATGCGACTATGAGCATAATCATTTGTTCTTGCTCTCTCAACGATGTGATAAGTAGACCATATGACTGAAACCTCACAATCAAGACTCTGTATTCTTTTATAAACACGTGAACCCATATGCTGCACTAATATCTTGGTCAGTGATTTGGCTTAGTTGGTTTTTTAGAAGGCAAATTTTCGCTATTTTATGAAATACATTTGGGAAAAGGAATGTTCTGTTGCAAATTCCCTGTTTTTTGGATAAAAATTTGGCAAGAAGCAATTGTTTTATCACCAAAAATCACCACTATTGCCTTCAATATGAAAGGGTGGTCAAGATGTTTCTACTTTCATATTTTGAATATCAGCTTATGGTGATTGTGACTTAAGCAACATCACAAAATTGAAAGAGGAAAACATTAGTTGGGCTTATGCTTGATTCATGTCATGTGAGGTTATGAAATCGGGTGATTCATGTCAGTTTTGAAAGATTTAATGTGGAGTTATGGTCATAACTTTGAAAGATTTCATGTGACGTTTTGAAATTGGGTAAATCATAGCTTTGAAACATGTCATGTCAAGTTATGAAATTGTGTGTTGTAGGCATCAAAGATTTCACTAAGATTTTAGGTTAAGGTTAAACAGGGATTTGGGCATTCCTGCTTGCACTTAAAAAAAAGGCCAAATGCATATTTTTACTCTTTCGTGTAAATAGCAAGTTCTTCCTAATGATGTTCCCAAATTGCTCTCCATATTGTTCATATGGGGTTCTTACTTGTTCCCCATGTGTTCCCATTGTTTATCCCATATTGTTTGCCAAATGCTCCTCATGTTGAATCCACCATTCCCATGTGTTCCTCGCATTGTTTCTAATAGCACAACTCTTTGCCCCAATAGGTACCCATGCTCTTAGGAAGGGGTATTAGCCTAGGTTGAAAATGGTGACAAACAATTTTGAAAATACAAATTTCATGTAGCGAGTGAGAAGGCTCAATATGCACTCAAGGGGTTTAGTTTTTTTGTATTGAGTTTTGGGGAGGAGGGAGGATTTTTTGGCTTTTTTGTTCCTATCAAGTTCCCATCGAGTTCTCAAAGGGTTCCTCAAAAGTTCCCAATGATATTTCAATTTTATCCCATATTAGAGAAATTCGCTAAGTCAAGGCTTTTTTTCCATCTTGCATTTGGGCTTTCATCTATAGTCTCACACTCAGTAATGAACTATGCTTAAAGGTTCTCATAAAGGACCAAACCCCCAAACTAGTTTCACCTCCCATTTTACAACAATGCCATAACCTAAGGTCAGTTTCCACAATGACAAAATGAAAAAAAAATTAATTCGAGAAATTAATTCGTTTTTAAAAATTGAAATTATTGAATTTTCCATGATCTATTATGATATTATCACATGAATAGTGAAATTATTCAGAGTGTAGCTGATGATAATTATGATGATTTTCAACATGTCAACTTCACATTTTCACAAAAATGCATTTCACTATTTTTGGGGATTATTTAATGACAAAACTGACCTTAGGGCAGGCCTCATAAAATTTGGCATTCTACAAATTTTTTTTGGCATTGGCCAAAAATAAAAACTCAAAGTTGCCAAAATTAAGTGGGTATAAGTAGTAGTAGTAGTAATAATAGGCAAATAATCTTTGGAGAGTTGGCCTACTGAGTACTCCTTAAGAGAGGGAGGGATCTTTTAGGTGTAGGAATCCTCACTCTCCTATGCCTAGTGACCTATGTAAGCATAGGCCTTGAGAATAGGCCTACTCCTTAAGAGAGGGAGGGATTTTTAGGTGTACAAATCCTTGTTCTCCTAGCCTAGTGACCTATGTTAGTTTAGGCTTTGAGAATAGGCCTACTCCTTAAGAGAGGGAGGGATCTTTAGGTGTACAAATCCTTGCTCTCCTATGCCTAGTGACCTATGTAAGCATAGGCCTTGAGAATAGGCCTATTCCTTATGAGAGGGAGGGATTTTTAGGTGTACAAATCCTTGCTCTCCTATGCCTAGTGACCTATGTAAGCTTAGGCTTTGAGAATAGGCCTACTCCTTAAGAGAGGGAGGGACCTTTAGGTGTACACATCCTTGCTCTCCTATGCCTAGTGACCTATGTAAGCTTAGGTCCATAATAGTATTTCCCTCATGGTTTATGATGCTCATGATGAAGGCCATTCCCAAAATGTCACGCCAGATTCAACCTCACCCTAGGATTTAAAGGCCCTTTTCAAACGTCAAAACGCTGCAAACGATGGCAGCAACCCTTGAAATTCACTTTCTCACGTTAAAATACACACACTGCCAATTTTGCCAAAATTACCCAAAGAAAGTTGCCAAAATTAAATTAATTTTGGCAAAGTTGGCATTTGCCACAAACTATGAGGTCTGCCTTAGGGTAAGGTATATATTTTTCTTTTGGGCAGTTTTTGACATCTGGCTCCCTGTTTCAGCCAAACTAAACTGGGGGTTCTAAATCCACTATTTAGCTGACTTTGTGGACAAATCCATTGTTTGGACATAGTCGAACTTTCATGTATGTAACTTGTAAAGGGAGGCCCAAATGGAAGCATGACATGCTTCTACTTTTGGGGGAGTGATGGCCAAAGGGGTGCCTCTATTGCAGACTGCCCAATGTTTCAAAAAAATTGATGATGGGCCAATCAATGTGGCTCCTTCAAAAATCGACATAAATCAACAGAGTTCAACATAAGTTTTCTAGGCTGACTGCTTGGGGGAAAATAATTTTGTGGTTGCTCAGGTATCCTTGAGATAATTACTTTGTAAGGCAAGCACTAAATAGGTGCAACAAGTTAAATGTGATATCGAGTTCAACGCACTTGCAGTATAATGCTCAACATGAAAAAAAAATTGACTTTTTTTTATTGTACTCACACAATGATTCTTACGCAATAGTTTCAAAGATTTTTTTTTTGATATATTAATTAGAAACCTCCCTTCATCCTAAAGGTTTAGAGTTCAATCCTTTTCTTAATTATTTTTTTCACTAAACAAAATGTATGAAATTTTTATAAAACATATAAATAATTTTAAAAGTTAATTGCCTTTAGGAAATAAATTCTTCAAACAATAGAAGATTAATTGCTAATTCCAAGCAAGTTTCCCATAAAATAAGAAAAGTTCCTTAATGAAAAATAAATAAAATTTTGGGGAACAATGAATTTTCCTTGGGGAAGGGTTCAAGTTCTCAAGGAAGAAGTGCTCCTTCTCCTTGGGAATATGATTGTTCCTCAGGAAAAGTCAATTTGAACAATGAACTTCCCTTAGAGAAAGGCCCAAATTCCTTGGGAAAACATATGTTTTGAAACTTTTAACAATCACAATTATCTCATATTTATTTTTTATATAGGCTTGCAACCTATTATCGGAAAGGTCTTGAGGAGAATTACAACTTTATAGTTGAAAACATTTCAATGAGAACTCAAATACAAAAGCTATAATCATAAAAAACTTTGAACACATTTTCTCCTTGAAGAAACATGGTACCGCTCCTTGATAGAACATGATTTAGGTTGCTCTCCCTAAACCATGTTCTTGGGGGAACAATCATGATTGTTCGTTCCCCTAAGAACATGGTTTAGGGAGAGCAATTCCCTGGGGGAGCAACATGACAATCTTCATGAATGGTAAAGGATGTGCTGTTGAGCTTTATTTTTTCCAGGCAAACTTTCTCTATTTTTATAACCAAGAAATTGTGAAAATTTTGGAAATTTTGGTTCTTCTAGTGCAAATTCAACCGATTATTCTCCTTAAAATAATTTCACCAAAATTTGGATATCAATAAATTAAAAAAAAACACCAATCAGCAGTTTCATACACAGTTATTTTGACATGTTTCACTTTTTGAGAACCGTTATTGTCTACATCAGAACCAGATCTTTATATTGTTTTGAGAACCATGGTTATGAACCCGGGGATCTGCCCAGATAAAAGGTGGGCGGGGAGGTTGGTGCAACAAAGGTCATGCCTGTCACTTTAAGGGAAAGTACTGTAGTACAAGGGCAGCTTCAACACATGTCTGTTGAATAATTAATTAAATTTGAAGATTCCATGTTGGAAAAATTGAATATCACGAAATATTCTTATATATTCTTTATTTTCCTTCACAAGATTTTTATTCTGGTGGGGGGGGGCGGAATTCCCACAAAAAATCCAACATCTCTACAAATATTTGAATTAGTGTCGAATCTGCCAAGGTACTACTAGGGTAGCCAAGCCGGTCACCGAACACTTTAGTGTCTCAGAAGTTTGCGAATTTCTGGAAAGTGGTCCTTTGAAATTGCATGCCCAAAGAGGAATTGTAGCCCTACTATTTGTGCACCCACAGAAGGTTGAATCGTTGAAAAAGATGAAGAAATGAGTCAGATGTGACCCTTCAAAGAAGGAGGGGTTAAATGGTGGAAAACGAGAAACCACGGAACACTTGGAAGACTATTACAGAACACCCAAAAAAGTCTTTGAAAGTTGCTCTATTGCCTTTCTGGTTCAAAGATGATTGTAGATCATAAGGTTGCACTCTTACAGCACTTTTAAATCACTTAAATTGAACAAGAAATGAGAGAGTTATGAGCATTGAAAGTAAGAGGGTTAAAAGAGATGAAAAGAGAAGAAAAACGTGTTTTGTAACTTGGAAAAGCTTATTTCTCTTCTTGCTCTTCTATAATTACGCCTTTGCCTCTGCTGTTCAAAGACGAATTGAAGAGCTCAAGTTAGCACTCCCATAACGTTTTTAATCACTCAAAATGAAGAAGAGATGAGGAAGATGATAATAAAATGTTCGGTCATAAGTGATATTCGGTCATAGGGAAGTTTACCCTACTTCGGCAGTCAAGTGGTGAACTCGGGAATGAGTTGAAAAGACTCTGTGTGTTCCCGGTTCCCACCAATGAGAAGATCTCTGACCATGATGGTCAGGGAATCTAACTGCAAAAGGAACAAAGTTTGTGTGTTAAAAAAAAGTGAGGTCCAATATTTGATGCAGTCTGCCACCGGTTTCACAGCAGTCAATCAAACACCCCCAATAAAGGAGAGAGAGAGAGAGAGAGAGAGAGAGAGAAAAGAAAAAAAACAGGTCCCTTTTGGAGCTTCTCAATAACTGCAGCCAGTTTACTAAATAAAATAAGTTATAATGGTTGTCCTCCAAATCATTCTTACATTTCACCTCTGTTGCTCCTCCTTCCAAGCATCATCATCATTGTCGGTTAGCCCATTCAACATGGACACAAACACACAAGTACATAAGCTATATAAACACACACACACACACATATATGAGCTATATTCTTATTGTCTATATGTATGTGCAATGAACATCAGTCTCTTGATCCTATTGTTGTTCAAGTCCAGACTCCAGATGCATCCCTGCACAGGATCCTGCAATCATTCTATACCTATGTACTCAAGCAAGATCCTCTCCATTATCATGCAGTTTCTCTAAAGTTCAACTCACCCACTGATTACAATAGTTGATCATGTGAATTATATTCACATAAAGTCTGCAAATGCAGACAAACCTGGTCACACAACTAAAGATTCTGTCAACAGTAGAAGTCATCAGCAGTATAGAATATACTCTTGTGATTTTCACCTACCCTATTTAAAAGATTTGGGGGAGTATTTATTTATATAAAGAAGGGTGGGGAGGGGAGGGGGGAAGAAAGGTTTTCCATATATATATAACAATTGGTAAAAGTAGGGGCATCTTTTGTTCTTTTCACATTTTGAATTCAAGAGAGTACTAAAGAATCCTGGAGACAAAACAGAGGTTCAAAATTGGGAGAAGAGAACCTAGACCAAGGGCATAGTAGATACCTCAACTCAGGATCCCATTGTGGTGCACTTGGAAAGGTGCTGCTGCCTCCTCTCCTCAGTCCCAGGATATCCTTTGGTACACACAGCACCTGCAACTCATTCCCTGGGGGAGGAGGAGGTGGAAACATGTAAGTCCCACTCTTTATAAGCCCTCTTCACCTCAGTGGAGAACAGACTCATGAATCATGCCAAATACTTTAAGGGTGTATGTGCAGTCACAAAAGAAAAAGGATGTTTTCCTTTGCTGCTCAGAGACCTTCAGAATTGTGACTCAACAATCTGTGAAGAGGTTGATGTTCTACAACCTTAGAATCACCAGTTGGCCTGTTGCCAGTGTCCAAAACTTCTAACTTTAAAAAATTCAGACTGACAGCCAGCAAGCAGAAATGTCTTTGACTTAAACTAAAAGAGAAACCAAGTGCTGAAGAATTCCACAATAGAAACAATCTCCCAAGCCTGCCATCTCAAATATGGCCAGGGTTCTAGGGGCCGTGTTGCACCTGAGTCATACATTGTGTAAGCATTCCTAGCTCACTGGTATATCAGCCTACATAGATTCCCAGTTTATCAGTAAGTCTAGCTACATACAAGTTTGGTAACTTGCTAAACCCAAACCCAGTTTATCGGTAACAACTCCTAACCCTATTCCAAATAATTTTGCTCAGTTAGATACACTGCATGTTGCAAGATGAATGTCATAAAGACAAACAGGAGAGTTACAGATGAATAAGATGTAAAGCACTGCCCAACAGACTACAATATCCATCCTTCAGCAGACCATTAAGATTGCAAATATGCTTTCAATTCTACTTCCTGGACAGGCAGGTTGTTCACTTGACACTCTCTGCCCCAATCACAAGTTGCATATCAAGCAGGATCATGTGTCAGTATCTGCAAAAAATATCAAGCAACAGAGATTGCTTCTCCTACAAAAGGCAGTTCCACATTTTAACAGCATATCCAACTGAATGTGCTGCCAATGCCCTCCTAAAAGTGGCCTCCTAGTTTAACAATAAATCCCTGCCACCTTAATCAGTTGCAGGGAGTCAACAAAGGCTTCCCCGCAAAGTGTGCTTCCAAATTGCTGACTGCAAGGTCTGCCATAGCCCGCCGTGTTTCCCATGTGCCACTACCCACATGGGGCAACAAGACCACATTATCCATGTTCCACAACTCCTGGGGAACCTGTGGCTCCTTTTCAAACACATCTAAACCAGCACCACCAAGACGCCCTTCAATCAGTGCCTTCACCAGCTCTTGTTCATCCACCACTGGTCCTCTTGCAATATTGACAAGGAACCCCTGATATGTCCAAAAAACAATCCACTGTCAGACATCCAGTACATCTTATACTCCTAAGCAGGTTCCCTTCCATCCACCATTTAGCACAGCTGTTCATGCAACCTTAACATATCCTTGGATAGGATGCCCTTAGAATGCAAAGCACAGCCACTTTTCATGTGAGAAATTGCAATAAGACTTACCTCAGGGCCCAATGCATCCAAGACTTTGCGACCGACAATGTGGGTTGTCTCTTTTGTCAGAGCACATGTAATGACGAGCATATCTGAATTATTTGCAAGCTCTAATACAGTGTCATAGAACTTGTAAGGGACACCACTCTTCTCCGATCGTGCAAAATATGATATTTTGCAATTAAAAGCCTCAGCTCTCTTTGCTACAGCCACGCCAATTCGACCCAGTCCAACTATGCCCAGGCGCTTGCCACTCATCTGGATATTCCATCAACCATCAGCATGAGAGAGCATTCAGTCAGCTTGCAGAGGAGCTAATTGACAAAGGATTTTGTGCCACTTGGGAGCCCTTAATTCAGACATGGAAAAGCCAAAATGGCAACACTGTACCTTGTATGTCAGGGGGTATTGTCCAAGCTTTGGCCAGCAGCCCTTGCGGACATAGCGATCAGCTGCACAAACTTGGCGCATGCTGGATAGCAGCAGTGCTATGGCAAGATCTGCACAGTCGTCTGTTAATACATCTGGTGTATTGGTGACAGCAATCCCACGTTCCTTGCACTTGCGCAAATCCACCTGCCATCCATGCACACCAGGTGAGTTAGTGCATAATTTGCTACAATCTAAAAAGTCCGGCCTTGCCAACAGATTCAATGCAAAAAGTTCATGGAGATGCTACAGCTGTTGGCATACCAAAAGAACCAGGCAGGATTTAGCTTGGTATTTGCAAGTGCTAAAGTATCAGTGGTTCTGTTGACCATGTATCAGAGACCAGAAGAGCAACATAAGTAAGAACATCTCAAGGTGTACAAAGAGAATTTTTTCTCTGAAAACTCTCTCTCTCTCTCTCAATCTTTTCCTCTCTTGTGGGACAATTCTCCATCTCAAGGAATTAAGGCATGCTGTAGACATCTTTGAGTCCAACTTAGGCTAAGAAATGTAACATCAAGTCTCCATAGATAATGAGCCTCCTCAAGAATCTGCTGATCTCTCTTATCATGCCCACCAAGACACTTTCTAATGTCATGGATTTCCTTGCCGTGCTGCAGCACGGGAACCAGAAAAAGGCAAAGGAGCAGGCACATTGTTCCACCAACACGATTCATAGGTGCATCAAGCATAGCTGAAGTACGAACTTAGACCACTCCGAGCACCAGACATGGACAAAATTTTGTATGAAAACATGATCACCAGAGGAACTGTAGGCTAATGCATTCTATCAGATTTTCTCGATGTGCCAAAGTTTGTGTCGCTGCGAAGCCCCCCGTCTGCTGCCACTGTGACAGAGAGACAGAGACAGAGAGAAGAACATAGCTTGCAACACAATTGGCTTGCCGTTAGTAATCTCAGTGAGACTTTTGCCCAAAAAAATTCACAGAGCAAAGTCGACGCAGATCCTGGATCAACAGACAAGTAATACCCTAAAGGAACAAGCAGAAAACGACCTCGGTCATGCCAATACTCGTTCACGACGTCGAGGGGTTCAACGGCCTCGAAATCGAGAAAGAAAAACAATTGCATGAGCAGCTTTTTTCTGTCTTCTCATCGATCTCAACCACGTTACAAGCACTGATTTTTTTCTGTTCCCCCTCCGCATCACAACCTGCATGTAATAACTTTCCAATCTAGATACCAGACTTTCCTCAGACTTCCTTCTCCATCGCCATGACATACATGGAAAATACGGAGAGAAGCTACACATGTCTATTATCTCTAATTCTCTGTCTTTGCTCTAATCTAGCGCACCGGGAAACGCACCTTATCAACGCCGACACTGAAGGCCGACACAATTTCCAGCTTAGGAAGCTTATTGATCAATTCCGCGTCGACAGTGGCGCCCGTCCATGTTACAAGGCCACGGATCGATTGCGCATTCTGCGCCAAATAACCCTCCTTGTCGCTCTGCTCCCACAACGGGTACAACGTGAACTTGGACTCCAACGAGTCCCGGAGATATGGCATCATCATCTTAAGCATCAGAACCCCCGGCTTCGGCCCCATCTTCGCTACTAGAGTTGCCGACCCTCCTCCTCCTCCTCACGGTGTACTTAACACTGCCACTATTCTACCTATCTCTTCGCACTCACCACCACCACACCTCGTTCTCGTACTCCCAACTGCATCCGCCAAAACTTCCAGATTCCCGGAAATCTCTCGAGCTCCTCTTCCTCCTCCCCCTCCCCTCCCCTCCCCTCCCTCGCCGCTCTTGTCTTTTCCTCTTGTCCTGGTCGCTGTTCTGTTCTGTTCTCTGCGTTTCTGTGAGTGCGGGAGTGCGTGCGTGCGCTTGCTTGCTTGGGAATCGACCCAGGGATCGAACTCAGGCGCTGCCTGCCTTTCAATGGGCTTAGAAAGAAAGTACCTACCTATATAGCTACTACCTACTTACTACCTACCACCTACCTTTGAGATAGCTACCTTCTTTTCCACATCTTTTTTTCAACTTGCAATTATAATCACTCAATTGATTTTTTGAGGACCCCTCTTTTGGGGCTTTTGAGTTGAGTTATTACATAGCTTTACAGAATCTTTTTTTTTAAATTTGGACGCCAGCCTCCCCCCTCCCACCAGAAGGGGTGGGGTTTGTGTGGAATCATGTCAGTGGAAGGAGTTTCTCCGAGTTTCTTCAACCCAGGAAAGAGACTGAAATGAGAGGCCCAAGTTTTATTGGGCACTTTTTCGTTTTGTTTTTGGGGCCCAAGGGTTTTCATACTCTTTTCTTTTGTGCATTAGGTATATATGTTTTCACACCGCCCAACCCCACTTCCCCCCCCCCTTTTTCCCCCTTTTTTGTTTTTTTTGTTTTTTTTTTTTTTGCCCCAAGTGTTTTTATACCCTTTTCGTGGGCCCAAAGTTATCAAGCCCTTTTTAAAAACTTGAACGCAAATTTTTTTGGTCATCATTGTGTCCAAGTGTGAATATGCCCTTAATTTCACCCCCAATACCCATTTTTTTTGGTTTGTTTTTTGTGCCCAAAGGAGTTTCCATAGCCTTTTTCTTGAACCTGATTTTATTTTATTTTCTTCATGATTTCCTCTTTAAAAAAAAAAACAAGAAAGGAAACTCAAATGACCCAAGTAGGCTAGGGCAGTAGGGTTAGGGTACCCTTATTAGAAAACAGATTTTGATTTTAAAATTAAAAAAAAGACCAAGAATAATAATAAGTTAAAAGAAGGATCTTTGCATTTATCTCATCTTGCCTTCTTGCCATGGAAGGTGGTTATTACTACATCCCTCAATTGGGACACCCACAACAAGAAAGATGCTTTTTCGTTCGTTCGTTCGTTCTTTCTTTCTTTCTTTTATTACTGTTGTGAGTGAGACCCACCCTAGCGTTTCTTAACTTTGTGATGATTAACTTTTCCACTTGGTAATGATTCTCTTCTGTTGGAAATTTATTTGTCTGGTTGTGTATATGTGTGTGAATACATACCCCTAGCACGGCTTGAGTGACCCAGCACCCACCCACCAGTGCACCATCCAAAAATCCCGTTCTGGGATTTCATGGATGGGATGAAACTGTCCCCCAGGGGTCAGTTTACTTGGTCAGTATTATTTTTTTCCTACTGCTCCTTTTTTTTCCCAGCTAGATTTTTTTTTTCCCCTAGCTCAGTTTTGTTTTTCCTTGCAACAGATTTTTTATCATTGTTTTTTTGGCCCACCCAAAAAAACAAGTTCTTGATGGAGCTTCAAACTTGGGTTGATTTTATGGAACTTTGAATAGATTTGATTTGTTCATGAGTTAGATCTACAACTTGTACTTTCACAGAAATTTTGAAAAAAGAAAAGATGGGTACCAATTTGCAGAAAATTTGAGAAGAAAAGTTCTTAAACAAAAAAGATATATGGGAACTCATTTGCATAGAACTTGAGAAGAAGTCTCTTGAGCAAAGAAGTGATGGGCATCCATTTGTAGAGAATTTGAGAAAAAAATCTCATGACGAATCAAATAAGTGGGTGTAACACACAAGTTGTAGATCCTATTAGGCAAGATCAGTTGCTTGAAGAAGGATTTCCTATTTTTGAATCTATTGTAACCTCTCTACCCATCAATCTAACAATGTTAATAATTATCTTTTGGAATTAAAAAAATTTCCTTAAAAAAAAATCATAAAAAAATTGCACTATACATAACCATGGGTTTATATATATAATTTAATCAATTCTTCTCTTATTTTAAATAAACATGAAGATATTATCTATATTAAAATGAATCAAAATATATAATTCCGTAATATAATTAATTGTATATAATGTGTTACTCGATATGTTACAAATAAAAATATATTTAGACCTATATTTAAGCTAATATTATACATCATAAAAACTAAAATTTATATAAGGACTTGTGTTGTATATTTTTGAAATATAAATATTACTAACTTACTATATAATTATTTTAGCCTAGAAATTATTTATTAAATGTCATAAATTTTTAAATACATTTTCAATTAGACATAGGATTAATATATGGGAAATATTATTTATTATTATTATGCAAACCATTTAAAATAGTAAAAACTCATGTGCTTTATTTTTTAAAAAATAGATTTAAAATATTATTAAATTATAGACTTTATTTTATTTTTTTGAAATGAGTTTAAAACTTTAAAAAGGAAAAAATTAAAATGTACATCATTGAAATAATGTTAATCATGAAGTTTAATTTTTTTATTTTGACAAACTATGACTTTCTAACATTAAGTAGTAAACCTTACATTAAAGTTTAAACCCTTGTACCATTAATGTGACCAATTTCACTTTATGTATGTTAAATCATATTGAAAGATGAACAAATTATTTTGAAAACATGAATTTCATGATGTATTAGTTAGGAATCAACCATTTAAAAAATATTCTTATGTTTCATGGTTAATGGATTATCACAATACGATACAAATATTGCATTTAAATTCCATAACTTTGTTCAAATGAACTTTTACCATCAATGTGATAACCTTTGCAATACCTTCATTTATTTGAATCAATATGTACAACATGATATATTGAACATGGAATAATTTTATTTTTAAAAATGTCCTTTTGTTTCATGGTTTATAATATTATCACAAAATGATATGAATAGTTTTTTCTTTTTAAATTTTGGTATGGTAATGCAATACCGTTCCAAGTTTCAAAAGATATGTTATAGAACCCAAAGGATTTCTGGAATACCCTACAAGGGGTATTGCATGTTTATTAAGTATTCTTAGCCATTAACAATACCCCTTTGATAGTTTAGACTAAAATAATTTAGGCCATGGTGTTTATTGAATACCCAAGCAGGGTATTACTTTGCTTGTAAGTTTTGGTGGGGCTATGAAATACCTTTCCAAGTTTCAAAAGATATGTTATGGAGCCCATTGTATTTTTGGGATAGCTTGAGAGGGGTATTGTAAGTGTATTGAGTAGTTTTGATCATGGGCAATACCCCTCTAATAGTGTAGACCCAAGGTGTTTAATTATAGAATATATTGATTTCTTTGTTGGTTTTCATAAGGCTACACAATACCTTTCCATGTGTCAAAAGATACGTTATGGAGCCCAATATATTTTTTGGATACCCTAACAGGGGTATTACATGTTTAATGAGTCCTTCTAGTCATGAACATTACCTTTTTAATAGTTTGGACCAAAATAATTTAGCCCATGGTGTTACAATGTAACCCAATGAATATATTGCATTCCCTCTAGGTTTTGTTAGGACTACATAATACCTCTTTAAGTTTCAAAAGATATGATATGGAGTTCAAACTATTTTAAGGTTACATAAAATGGTGTATTACACATTCATTGAATATTTTATTTTATGAACTTGAGTACAACATACAATTAAATGAGTCTAAATTGAATTGGAACTTTGTATTACTTTGATTATTCACTTGGTTTGCAATACCCTCATGGAAAACATTCTTTAAACAAAATTGACAATACCCTTATATAAGGTGTGTCAAATAATTTATTCACCCCCTTGTTTATTTGTATGAGTGAACAAAATTAAGCTTTATACAATATTTTCATTTTATTCTTTCCTCATTGTTGTCGACCGTTGGATGTCTATTGGATTGGCAACCATGTAAGTAGGTGGGGTTTGGTAGGGACCTACTTAAAGTGTTGGTAGGTATGAAGGTGGAAGGGCAGGTAGGTAGGTAGATAAATAGATATGGGGGGGGGGGGTGGGGGGGTGTTAATAGGTGGGTGTGGGCGGGAAAAGTTTCAAAAGCACAAAAATAAAATAAAAAACTGGGTGGAGGGCGGGGAGAAAATAAAGTTGCCAAAAAAAATTGAGATCAGGGGCTGAGAAAAGGCTGAGCAAGGGCAAACAAAAAAAGTCAGGCTGGTATCTCACAGGGATAGAAAAGAGAATCCTATCAGTGCAACATCCATCCATCCACGTTGGTGCACTGGTGGGTGCTGGTTCACTGTGGCCCCCTAGTACACATTAGCCAATTTGACACTTATTATGTTGAAAAAATTTCAATTTTTATTTCTTCCAAATCAAAAAGAATATTGTGAAGGATAATAGTGAATATTTAGGAATATTTCATTTGTTGAAATGGAAATTTCAAAATAAAATTAATTATTCGACATACATGTGTTGAAATTGGCCAAGGTACTACGGTATGTATGTTATTAATTACTTTGTTCTTCATGCAGCTATGCACTACCATCGACCATCAACTATTTTATTTTTTAAAAAATATTTTCCTATGGTTTTCAATAATTCAAATATTTATTTCAATGAGGGGGGGGTGATTTTTTTTCGATTTTCCTTTGTTTCCAACATGTTCCTTTCAAGTTCCAATAGGTTCTCATCAGGTTCTCAATATGTTCCCTAGGTTCCCAATGTGTTCCCCAAGGGTGTTCCCAATAGCACCTTGTTTTAATCCCCATATGTTTTGCTGAAAGTCCTCTCCTTCTCACCTATGTAGGTGGGCCAAAGGACAACACATCTATCTTTCCAGAGAATCTTCTGCTTTGGGGAGCCTTCATAGATTCAACTTTTTATTGTGATGGACCAATCAAATTGAGTCATGGCAAAAATAAAAAAGAGTTGGACTAGTGAGTCACCCCAATTAATTAATATGAAACACATATGTCTACCCAAAGTATCATTATTAAAGGCCAAACCTCACTTCAACTTAGTTGGAATTCATCCCCAACTAAGACATAAAACTAATGTTGTGTGGTTCTTGATTTCAAAAGAAACCTTTAAAATGGGTTCTAACTTTTTTCTTTTTTAATTTTATTTATGGGAACCTTCAGTCCTGTCTTGAAACAAGTTCCTTGAATTTTTAAAAGCTCTAGTTCTCATCACTTTCACAAAGAATTTTAAAATTGGTCTGATTTAAAACAAGGTTCCAGACTCATCCCCCATTACACACAACTGAACTCAAAAAAATTAGTTTGTTCAACTAGTGCAAACAATTCAAGATGCAAATTATGTAATATTAATTACATACAACCAATCAAATTCGCAATAATTGTACCCCAAAAAAATATTTTTAAAAAATAAAATTATACTAAATGTACCTAAAGAACTTGGAACTTTTTATAAACGAGCTAATAGCCCCATTTCCAAGTTTTAATTCAATTTTGAAAATAAATTGATTCACCCCTTCTTTAAGGTTCCAATGGTGAAAACCTGACAATGAACTCGGTTTAGGGATCAAAGTGGTCATACGAGGCCTCTTAATGGTCATACATTATGCCCAGAAAATGTTCGATTTTGGACCTCAAAGACACGGTCGGATTTTGTCCAAGCATGAGATATTTACACTTCTTCAAGGCAAGTTCGGAAGATTTTGGGAATTTTTATCATGGTGCTAGTATGGGTGCTAGTTCGCGCACGCCCCCCCCCCCCACCCCCCCCCTCGTAAGGTGGTGTAACCCTTGGTTAACATCCCGTCCAATGTTGTTATTAAGTGATGCATGGTGAACACTGAAGAGGCTGCCATAAAAGTTTTTGTCCGTTTTCTCTTTCTTTGCTTCACTTTATTTGTGGCTTTCTGTCTTTTAAGTGGGTAGCAAGAAAGCCCGGAAAGCCCAACCGTCCTCCTCCGTCCCTCCCTCCTTTCCCCACTCCCGACAAATGAAATGTACAGCTTTTCCGTTTCCAAAGCCGATTGTCCTATTGGAGATTAGAAAGGCTTTAGGCGGAGCCAGAGATTATTCCCCTCTTTTCTTTTTGCGATTTTTTGTCTTCAAGTGTACAGGGCGGTCACACCAATAATAGGAAATTTAATAAAGCAAAGGGTTGTTATGTCAGGAGTCAGGAACTATGAAATTATTTTCTTCCCTCGTCCGTCCATCCATCCATCCATCCACACAATACATCAATTGAGAGGGTGTTTATATGTCATCCATTCTCCTCTTTCAATTGTTTCCATTCGTAGAAGGGTTTTACATCCTCCTTTGCTCTTGCATTGTTTTGATTCCTGCACACTCTCGGACATGTATGTGTTTCCGTCCTCATTGCTCTTTGGTCGTTTCCTCTCGTCCACACCACTGAACTTGACAGGCCGTTGAGTCATCGTCCGTCTTTTGGTGTATTTTCCCTTGCCAATGTTTTTTATTTTTAAACTTGTTAATTTTAGTGGGCATCTTTTTTTTTTCTTTTTTTTTTTTTTTTTCACTCTCACCTTTGGGTTGCCATAGTCAGCATGGGCCTTTTGTTAGCTTTACCCCACAAAAAAAAGAAAAAAAAAGATTATTGTTCCTTTCGGACATTGTCTTGCAGGCCCCCAATAATTTCAATTAGAATTGAAATTTGTGGGAATGGGAATTTGGAGAGTTTGGGATCTTGCAGCAGCCTAAGATCCCTCAGCCCTCCTTAACAGAGGGAGGGGTCCTTAACCAAGATCTGTCCAGCTCTTATAGAACCCTTCCTTTCATGTCCCTTACCATGTGTTTACGTTCATGATAACCTTTGCATTGCGTTTTTCCAATGGGGTAAAGCCCATGGGCCAGGCCGGGAGGCCATTTCCAAAATTCAGGAGAGGCTAACCCCCGCCTCATCTGAGGGCCCTTATTTTGTCTGGCAACTTCCGTTTTGTCTGGCAACTTTGCCTTTTGTTCTTGTGTCGTGCTATCCCGGCACATTCCTAAGAAGAGTTTCTTCCTTTTGGTCCCCAGAACACAAAAGATATTTTCTTTATGAACTTTTGCAGCCATTGGTTGAATAAAGCAACAAATCCCTACCCCACCCACCCCCCAAATGTTCTTCTTTCCTTTGCTTTTTCCCCAAGTTGAGCTTCTTCCTCCATTCTTCTTTCTTTTCCTTTTTTTTTTTTTTTCCATGGTTCACTTTGTGTTGTGCAAGTATATTCAAGGGTACCAAGAGCAAGATGGCTCTAGCTTCAATGCTGTGGTCCAGAATGACTCCCCAAAGCAAATAAAATAATTTAATCACACAAATATTTGTTAAAACTCAAAAAGGTTTTTTTTTTTTTTTTTTCCAATTTTTTTGTTATAAAAAATTTGGCAAAATTTTCCAAAGCATTTGATATTTTAGTCAAATTTACACTATAAAATGCACCATTTTCTTTAAAATTCTCAAATTTTAAGTTTAAAAAATGACCCCCAAAAACCTCAAAAAAAACTTTGTTCACAAGTATACAAACATACCACATGGAAGTCGGATTTTCATTTGTGCGGTTTCACTATCACCCACAAATCCACATTCATTTGATAGTTTCAATATTGACAAGTTTGTTTGTATGTTCATCGGTGTTTGTTAACATCTTAAAATATATCCAAATTGTTGTCTTCATCATTTCATAAACTAAAGAACTTTCAACTGCAAAGAATGGATGCAAATGATAATGACTATATTATCTAATGATGTGCTTCCTTCACATCACTCATGAACATGGAAGCATTTACAAACACTTACTTCAACTATGGAAGGTGCTTACTTCAAGACACCCCACTCCTTAGGTGTTACAATAAACTACCCATTGAAACAATTTATGAAGCAACTCTGTTGGCCATGCTGTTCTTGCTTGGAATGAAGAAATTAATCTACCATGTAACAATAATTCTTGTACAACAATCCTTCAGTGTAATTTTCATTGACTTCTAATATCTTCCAAATGACAATTTTTTTATGTATGGCAGTGTGATGGCATGATATAAATGTAATCACTACTGTTGAAGGGACTTGAAATGTGAAAGATGTGTGTTCACCCATATGCTCATTCAAATCTTTGTTATCTCAAATTCTCCATTTAGCCCTAAATTTTCACATTTATACATGCACAAGTTAGATCTCTCTTCCATAACATTACAAAATTATCCTTGACCTCTTGTTAAATTTTTCTTGCTGCAAATTAGAGTATGCCTAATAGTGAGTAGCAAGGAGCTAGGACCTTATAACCTTGAACATACAAACTAATTGATTGTAAAGACTTTTCAATTTATCACTCCACGGTAACCCCTAAAGGCCTAGCACCTTTTCAAGCTCAACTCACAGTACAATTGGTCACACTAGAAAAATCTGGTAAATATCCTCGGTCATCAAACAAGAAAACCAACCAGTCCCAAGTGGATTAGCCATAATAAGCATTGCCCACCTTTCCCTAATCACAACCCAACTGATATTGTCCTTCACCTGATTAGCTCCCTGGTGCCTTTGGGTAGAAACCCCCTCCCTTCCCACTTTGAGGTTGTTGCATGCCTTATTTTCTTCTAGCACAGTGCCAATCACCATTCCACAGTGTCAATCTTACACAACAAGGTTAAGACAATTTACACTCAGCCTATACCATAACATCTTCAAATGTCCACTACAACAGGTTAACAAGCACAGGAGCCAAACTCAAGCCATAAACCAGAGTGGAAAAACAAAGACCAAAAAACTAGATAAAGCAAATTTGATGGGTAATAACAGCAAAATAGACGGAGAATTGGACCAAGAACTCTGTACCACATATAATCAGTCACCATGAATAGTGGCAGCTGGAAAACCCATGCAACATAACCAATCCTCTAGAGCATCAGATCCTTTTTTGGTTTCCACAAAGACAAGCATCAAGGAATGCTGCAATTGCCAAAGCCAATGAGGAGCTTTAAATGAGCAGCTTTACATTGCATTTGCTCAAGGGGGCACTAACTCATGTAAAACTCTTGCAGCCTTGATGTGCACACGCCACATACAAATAAGTTGATGACGTGAAGTCAGGTACCTGACCAGGAGGAGCACTCAATGATTGGACATGGATTAGGTCCATAAGCATGTGTGCTTCTCAGCATCTTGCACATACTTGGCATGCTGCATTGTAAGTTCTGTACTAGATCCCACTCTCCCAACTGCAAGAAATATAAAATTCAAAAGAAAGTCTGTCAATTTCTGCAATCATGCTGAATGTTCGCATAGGGAGGTATAATGTCATGAAACAAAAGTCAATTTTAACCTACATCAGCTTTTTTACCATCACCTTCATTTATGGATGGAAGTGATTGCCCACCTACCTCATCAGCTCCTGACAATTGGGATAGATAAATATATAATCATCTGTCCAGAAGCTTGAGCAAGACATTATACAACATCTGCACAGACTGAGTTTCTATAGCATCTTTTGAAGCATATGTTGTGCCAAAAGGACAACAGTGTTTAGAGAAAAAGTTACCTAACTTTCCCTTTTTAATTGACACCAGCTGATGGATGGCATATCCATTTGCTCCACAATTTTGAGGCTTGAATCTCATGTCCAACTTGTGATCTGCTTCATCCAAGGCCACATAGTGGACCAGTAACAATGAGACTCTGGCTCTCTCCAATAAATCACTCAATCACCCAGGTGTTGCCACCAAGATATCCACACCTCTTCCCATGTCTTGTAGCTGTGCACATGTAGCAATTAATTCTCATTCTCCCCACATATCACAAGGTGCAGAAGATGTAAGCTAACAAACACTGAACAATGTGCAGCATACATGAGTAGATAGCAGATGTGATCAAACCTACTGTTGAACAGGAGCACCTCTGTATGCAACTACAATCATGATACCAATTTGATATGTGAAACTTCTTTGCCTCATGATGTATCTGCAAACAAACACCTATTGTCATGTGAATCCACCATAATAGAGGTGTCAAACTTTACAATCCCAGAAGTTGAGATTGAGAAGAGATTCCCAAAGAGATGGAATGAGTGGTGAACATATCATGTTGTGCTCAGGACTGCCCGAAAATCTAACCAGGCCGTTGCACTGAATCCGATTGCCACTTTACAACAACAACGACCCAGCAATCTCAGGCATTTGAAACCGTTTCACAATCATGTGACCACACAAATAGAAAAAGAAAAGTTAATCAGGCCTTCATCAAGAAAGACAGGCTGAAGCTACATGTTCAACAGCACCAACACAAAAGCAAAGAGATGAGCACTGGGTGGGCAGCAAACCTGACAAAATAGTTCCCATGTCGGTGAAATGATTAATGCCAATGGAAAAGCTCTGTAGCCACCATGAGGACAACCCCAGTGGCATGTTTCTCATGATACCCAAAATGATGGGAGAACAGAAAGCAGCTGCTTTGCCAGACCCAGTTTGTGCACAAGCCATCAGATTCCTCCCAGCTAGAAAGATCAGGATGGCATGCTTTTGCACAGGTATGGGCTTCACATACTGTCATGCATCTTCAGATGTTGTTCAATGTATGACCCAAATCTATCTTTGCAAACATGTTCACCAAATGCAGCATATTCTCTTCGCTTGTCTCAATTGGAGGATTGAGACAAACCCTAAACACTAAATCCTCATAAGCATCAAAATTGATGGTTGTGTTCTCCTGATGGAAATGACAACCTCAGGAGTTGTCTCCTCCAGGGCAAATGGATTCACATCTCGGCCTTTTCCTCCCAAACAACTCTACCAAATCTACCCTGACCACCAAGCTCTTCCACCAACATTTCCCCCGCCAGCACTAGGGCCTGCTACCGCTGTTGGTGCCCATCCAGTCCCATTAGTTAACTTCTGATCGTCACCGCATGCCGGTTACTGCTGCGGCAACCTGAGGAGCTCCTCCCCAAGCACCTCCTTGTCTTAAGCTCAGAAGTGCACTGGCAACCAAAACTCCATCCACTCTTCCAGACTTCGGTAGTGTAGCAACTCCTAGTAACCACATCACGCTAGAATTGGCATCCAAACAGAAACACTCATCAGCCCTAGACCATCCCTCCTAGCCAGAAACACTCAAACCCTTCTGCAGTTTCTGTAGGATGGAGTTTGGTCATACACAAGGTGAGATTCAAAAAAAAACCTGCCAAAAAGTACATTAGCATTCAACGGGGAATGAAACTCAGAAAACCATCAATTTTGGTGGCAAACTGAGTTTCATCCTGTCTTTCCTTTTTCCGGAGCGCCTCCAGTGCTGCGACATATATTCTCACTGCTCCTAATTGTACAACTACTATAATTAGTCTTGAACCTTGTGCATTAAATGCTGAGTATCAGCATTTCATACTGAGATTTATTAAAATGTCTTTACTTTGCAGATACCACTGAAAGAGGGGGATAGGTGGTCAAAGAGAGAGTGAAGACAGGGTTACTTTACTGATAACTCTAATAGCTGATGCAATTTTCCATTCATTACATACTATTCCATCTATTCACAAGACCCATAACTCATGAATCATTTGTGGCTAAAAGTATGTATATTTTCGTTGTTAAACAAGTCCAACTTTTTTGGCCTTGGCTTGGTAGGCAAGGATATTGCGTTTAGGTTCATTATAGAGTATAGTAGCTAAGCAGTAAGGGACTTTGGTCCCTAGGTAGTAGGTCTATTTTTATAAGAGGATTTTTGAAAGATGATGTTTTGGCTTGTGTTGATATTTGAGATTAGTTAAAGAATTATGATATATTGAAGGATTTTGGTTTCTTTTGGAGGATTTTTTTTGAAGATTATATTCTTGCATGGTGAAATATTTGAATTTCCATACATTCTTTTTTTGCATTAAGGTACTTTCTAATGTAAATGGCAAGCCACAATGTGACGTACCCCTTGTTTTTTAAATGGATGGACTATTCACAACATGGATAGAAATTACTTGAAACATAAATAATTTCATCAATGTAAGGGGGATTAAAGATTAGTATTAGTTTCTTTGGGAGGGGTAGTGTTTTCTTTTTCAAATTTGTGAAGTAGGTTTGTTGGTTCGTTACAAATTGTGAATGCATGCATGCCAAGGTGATTTTCCTTTTTGGGGCAAGTGGATCCGATTTGTTATTTAGAAAAAAAATTCTTTAGATATGGCTATTATTATTTGTGTATGTTCATAATTTGCTAGCACTAATTTTTTTAATGTTGTGCATTCAAGTGGTTAAATATATTTCAATACTTAAGTTTGATTGGTTATTGGATTTTGAACAATGTAATATTGTGATGACAAATCCTTCAACATGGGAAATTTTGTGATTATTGAATGTGAAAAGTTGTTGATATTTGCTTATTTTATTTCATAATCATGCACAATTAAAAAAACATTTAAATTACAAAATTTATATCTTTGATTTTTTTAATATTTGAAAGGCCTATTTGTGCAATTGAACTTCATCAAGTCAAGTTTTTTCTTGTGAAGGTTTTGAAAAGGACTAGATTAATCTTGCAACCAAAAGAAAAAAAAAAATCACACATCCAACCAAAATAATCAAAGCATTAATAAGTCAAGAAAAGAGGACCACATAAAAGGGAAGTGGCTCCCAAATTTCCATTCATTACGAGACATACATAACAACATAAGCAAAAAAAAAGGGAAAGAAAACAAAAATGTATGTTGATCTTGAACAATGGGGATCCTTGAACAATCTAATGTTAAAAGGCTAACATCTTCTTCCATTGTATCTTTAGTAAAGTAAATTTGTGCAAATAAAAGAATTCATGACTTACACAAGCAATGTAGATGACAAACAATGTATGGTAATAACATTTACAAGTGAAGATGTACAAACTTCACAAACTTGATTTCATTAAAACATGCCTCAATGATATCAATGGGAATCCCAATTTACCATTGCCTTTCAAATAGTTGTCATTTAGTATTATGATTCATAGCCACCATTCTTCCTCCGTTAACATATTGCAAACTTTACTAATGGTTGGTTGCTAAAAAATAAATGATGTAATTTTTCTTCATCCAATCCATTGTTCATGAACTATGGCTCATGATCAATAAAGGATTTTGTAACTATTCACAAATGTTGAAAAGAGAATGAGGTAAATTTAAGGTTGAAATTCCCACTTACAACAATAAACATTAAACTAACAATAATATATATTCAATGCAAAATTCAACAAATTCAAGTTTGTTCCTAACTATCCACAACAAATGTTTAAAAAATTGAGGTTTACATTGTTATGAAAACAACTATGTCTACAAAGGATTTGAAAAATAAATAAAATTGAAGTCCATCAAAACTTGAAGGGGAGACATAACCAAAAGATAAAACCCCAAAATGACTCGAGTATGCATGGTAGACAAAAACATTCAAGTTTTGATATAATGCATTTATATTTTGCACGACTTAGATTTGCACAACATTCAAAAGACCTAGGTTTTGTATAACATGCAAAACATTATAACATTTAAAATTCACAAAACATAATTAAACTCAAAAAAAAAACTAGGATATGCAAGCAGGAAAAACAATGAACTTTGAACTCGATGAAGAGCCTAGATAATGAGTGGTGTTAAGTTACATTTCAAAACTTCATACACTTGTAACTAGCATCATTATAAGCTCTAATGCATCGACTTTCAAAAACTCATAAAAATATTTCATAATTATCAATCATAATTAGAAAAAAATCCAAGTTCATGAATACATTCAAAAGCAAAATATGCTAGTAACTCATCATTGTGCCATTCCGAACATTAAAGAAGACATGGATGACAAAATTTTGATTTTGAATGCAACATCACAAAACAATGTGATCAAAGTAGGAACATGAAAATCTACAAAAAAAAATGTTCATGAACTCTAGAGGCTTATCTTTAAAAATGAAAGATTATTGCCCTTCTAATGTTCCTCCATTGCACCTACGAGCATTGCAACTTGTTCAATATGTGAATTTCAAACTAAATATATCATGGCATAAAAACAAAATCTCATCCTATTACATTATTAAACCCTTAAAGTCCCAATTTGATACTAGTGGCAAACCTTAGTTTTCATTGATGCCAACAATTTGGGATCTACACATCAATAAAGTGGAGTGGTGATGGAGATTTGTTACAAATCATATTTTTAACATCCAATAAAAGGAGTTTGGGTGCGCATGGTTGACATCATCAATCAATAGGATGGCTACTTTGCCCATTTTCATTGTCATTATAGTAATTTTTTAAGATCATGTAGCTCAAAATCCTTCAGACCATTTGCCAAACAATATTTTGTCACCACATGGTGAAAATTTGCTGAAAAAAAACACTAAGAAGGGGGCTTGGCAAAGAAGATTTCAATTGTCTATTGTTAGTTAACTAAACACTTGTTTTGTGCAAAACTTTGTTCAATTTTGATGTCTTACACATAATATAAGATTTAATTTTTCATAATTCTTCGTTTGCATTAAGATATTTTTTTACTATATATGGCAAGGCCATAGTGTGACACGTCCCTTATTCAATTTTGGCAAGTTTTATTGAGTGATTCATAAGTAAGGACTTGAACTTTAATCTAAACTTTGTGAAGTCTCACTCTTTTCATAAAGAGGCAAAGAAGGTGAATAAACATGCACTTGGTAATTTTTTCATAATATTTGGGATGTCCTAAATGTTTTAAACTTTTGGTTTGGTTTGGGTGATTCACCAATGAATGAGGCCTATCCCCAAAAAATATTTTGAACTTTTGATGCATGTCTAACAAATTAATATTTACCACAATATGATAAATGAAATTTAAATACAACAAACAAATTGTCATTAGACATTTCAAAATGTTCAATTTCAAACATACCATCAATATAGGTTAAACTTCACAAGTATGTTCGAGTATTAATGTGATGATCTCATTTTTTTTTACCTTATTTTATCTCTACCTTTGTAATATAATGAACATTTAATGTCTTCATTCCAAGCATAGATTTTCAACAAAAATAATAAACCCTCTCAACATTAGTTAATATCTTAAAGTAAGTGTTGGAATTTTGCAACAAATTATTGTTCTCTTAAATTTCACAATAAATATATTTCCAAAATAAAAATTGGGATTCTAATGTCATAAAGGGGCAATTGTTCTTGTAATGTAAAGATTTATATATTTCTCTTTCAACATCAATATGGAGGTAATAAAACACATGAGAAAAATTATGACTTTTTGGTGAAGAATCAAGTCCACAATCACTTGAACACTCAATATTGATGTTGAATACATGTGTACTTTATATTAAATAGACCAACCATGTCTTGGTAGGTACAAAAAATTTCAAATTAAATCACAAAGTTGATACAAATACCTAAACAATTGGTGTAACATTCTTGCTAGTAGTAATAGTTGTGAGTTTTGAAGTTTGATAACAACCAATACCAATATTGGTCTTGTATTTCACGATGACATTTTACTTTCAAATTTTCTTTTAATTATTTTTTTTAAAAAATCAAGGAAAAAACAAACATCTTGAATTTCAATTTTGGTTTTTTTTAAAAAAAAATGTAACAAAGTTCAATGTTGGAGGTCATTGACACAAACAATAAGCATCTTCCAACAAGCTTTTCAAGTACAAAGAAAATAAAAAATTTCCAAGGTTCTCATTTTGTTTGCTCACCATCCTCCAACAAGGTTTACATCTAATTGTAAAGTCTTCTATAACTCGATGTTTGTGATTGTCCAAAACTTGTAAGATTCACACCTACAATGTGAAGTAACATCAAAGTTGATGTGGCTAATTACATAGTAGTTGGTGTTAAGTTAAAATAAAAAAATGTTAAGGTCATGGTAAATTAACACCAAATCTTCAAAAAACTTAAAATTTTCAATTTAAATGAGAATGTGAGTTAACAACCCATAAAAGGGTTGTTCTTTAACTCAATATTTGCATTGAGAACCAGCCTAAAACCCTATGATGTTTCCATTGTTCCCAAAAAAACATTCCCTTAAAACCACACGACTTTGCACCATCACCACCACCAAAGGATCACACCTTCGTTGTTTTGTTGCTCCTCCAACAATAACATTCTAGCAATGGCAAAACAACATGTTTTAAGCACATCCATGGAAATTTTTTGCACCATGATATCAAGCTATGAAAAATGTAGACAATCATCACAAGGGGCAACCACAAGAATGTAAGCAATTTGCTATTGCACGATCAAAGCTCTTGGAGAGCTTGAAAATTCTTGATTTTGAGTTCTTTGTAAATAGAGACAAAAGAAACATTGTGGAATTGAAAATTGATCAAGTTGCAAGCTTATTTTATTTTTCAAATTTCATTTCGGTAACAAAATTTTTTATAGAAAATTCGGTATTTCCAAAAATAATTTAATTACGTGCCGAACCTAAAAAGGTACTACTGTATTGGGCGACAACAAAAGGCCACTTTAGTGGCCTAGGTTCATTATACCAATATACCCCCGACAACTGCCATTTGAGTTATTTATTGGGAGTGAACATTGGGCGACTACAAAACGCCACTTTGGTGGCGTTGGCGCGGTTGCTGAAGAAGCCTAAGAAGAAGAAGAAAGAGTGAGCATGGCGGAAGAAGAAGCAGTCGTTCGACATTCGCGCGCGGAAGGATTTGTGCAATAGTTCGTCTCACGGGGACGAGGACATTGGTTGTAGTGCTGATGGTTAGATGCGCCTTCCAATAACCTCTCTCTAACAAATAAATTGCCAATTTGTGGATGTGGAACACCGACCTGTTTTTTGTTTTTTGTTGAGGAGAAGAGAAAGTTAGGGTAGCGAGAGAGGTTTTCTGAAGTTCTTGCGTGAATTTTGGACAAACCTTGATTTTTTGAGTTAGTTTTCTTTTGTCAATGTAGGCATAGAAGTGAAGAAGGGCAGGCGACGAGGAGGGATAAAGGGTGGGGGTGGACATCCCCCTCCCCCCCCGCCCTTAGGGTTCAAGTCTGACGCATCCGTTTGATGTCGGGAGAAGAAGAGGAAGATGGATTTCAATCAGTATGTTCGCATTTTGGTCGATACTGATGTCAATACTCACTTCATTGTTTCTTTGCCGCGTGTCTCCACTGTTGCTGAGCTTCGAGGTAAACAAACAATTCTCTGAGTTTATGTGTTTTCTTTGTGTTTTTCCTTTTGCTTTTTGCTGGAAGAGACATTCTTCTATTGTTACGGTAAGATATATTAGAAAAGAATGTGAATTGGATGATGCCCATGACTTGGCCTGTTGTTGACACATGGAGAAGGAGGAGGAGGAGGAGGAGAATATGAGAATGGAAGGGTTTTGGTTTTAAAATTTTGGTCCTTTTGTTTTGTATTAGGGTTTCACCTTCATGCTCTGCTTGTGAGGGAAGCTCTGTTCAATTTGCTAGGAGAGAAAGGGAGAGTGAGCTCACAAGCAGGTTATGGATACTGTTTTATGTGGCAGCTTGATGTCTTGTTTTGTTGTAATTTCTTTGAAACCAGAACTTATCAAGGTGACCCATAAGCACTGCTACCCGGACACAGGAGATGTCAGAATTGGAAAACTTGCAGTAGGTTCAAGCCCTTCTTCCTTATGTGTAATTTTGTTGTGCATGTGGATAGCTTTGTTGTTTGCATTGTTAGTCAGGCCACACATCTGTTTGCAGAAATTGGTTACTTTTTTTGGCCCTTTTGCAGTATATTTACATAATAGATGTCTGATAGGTAATTTGAGCTCAGGTTAAAGCACTGTTTTTCATGGAGTCTCTGTGACAACTCTTTAGGTGCGCAGTGGTGATTATGGATACCATCTGGCAGACTATCTTTGCATTGGACAAGTGTACAACACATCAGAGGGCAAGGTTATGGCTGAGGTACAGCTTCCAAGTCTCTGTGCCTTTGGCAATGACCAGAAATACCTCCAGAGTGGACCCCATGAGTTGAGCACCAGCTCCAGTCTGAAGAAGTTACAGTTGCTGGCTACAGAGAATGACAATTGCAACAATGAAGGCCAGCTCTGTGTTGAGCCTCAATCTGCTGAGAAAGCTGCTAATCATTCAGTTGGGCCAAGCATCCCTCAGTTGCTGGAGAGAACTATTCCTGCAGAGGACCAATGTAGGATTACTGCAGCATTGGAGGGAAATGCCATTACAGTCCATGAAGGCAAATTTGTTCGGTCCACTGTGGTATGCTTGGGTAGGGAGAATATGTCACCAGCTACACAAGCACCTTTCACACAAGCATCTCAAGAGCTAATGGAGACTCCAAAAGGGGTTGAAGGTGAGGAAGATGCAAGGGACATGCAAACATCCAGTTCTCAATTAGTTATGCAAGAAACACAGTCAGATGCAGGTGTAGCAGCAACAGGGCTCTTAAGGAAAAAGAAGAAAGAGGGTAAGGTCAAGAAAAGAACAGGCAGCTTGTCTGAAGGTGAAAAGCAGTTAGAATACCTGGTGGAGGAAACAGATGATGTGCTTGTGAAAGCAGGAAGTAAGAAGAGCAAAGGGTTTGAGTTCCATACCATATCAAACTTGCAAAAGAAGACCAAGGGTATACCTGCCAACAGCATTTTCAAGCATGAAGATGAGGCTGTCAGTTTAGTAAAGGTGGAAGGAAAGAATGAGCTTCAGATCAAGAGGAGTCTAGAACTTAATAATGACAATGGTGCTTCTGAAAGTACTACACATTTTTCAGCTCAGTCTAAGAAAAAGTCAGACCTTTCTCCTGCCAGCAGTGTCAGCATCACTACTATACAAGGCAAGGTGAAGGAGAAGAGGAAGAAGAAAAGGGCACTAGATGTGGCTGAAGTGAAGACTATGGGGGGGACTACCCTTGAGGGTACTTTAGCTGTCAGAGAGGTGGAACCAGATACTTCAGTTGGTGGAAATGTCAGTGTTGCACTCAATGGAGACAAGTTAAAAGAGGAAAGGAGGAAGAAAAAGTTTGTTGAGCTAGAATCAAGTTGTGTCAATGATAACCAAGTAAGACTTGGAGGTGAGAAGGTTAGTGAACTGTCTGCAGACAGACAATCTGAGCGAGAGAAGGCACATAAAGGGCACATTAGTGGAAAGAGGAAAGTAAAAGTATCTAAGCTTCACAGGAGTCCAACCAGTGGCAGTCTGGATGCAGAAGCTGCTACCAACTTGCAATTCAGCACTTCCAATGCCACTCAGAACAATATGGCTATGAATATGAACACTGAAGGGAAAAATGTACCTGATCTCAGAACAGTGAGAAAGAAAGGCAGGAGGAAACAGAGCATGACTGATGTTTTGGGTGTGAATGGCATGACCAGCATGATTATAGGATTTCCAGAGCCTGGTACTGTACAAGTAGAAGGAGAGACTGCTGGTGAGAATGTCCAGTGCACAAGTCAAGCTCATGTGGCTCATGCTTTGAAAGAGAGGTCAAGAGAAGATGGTGACAAGGTGTCTGGACGCCAGCAAAGAGGCAAGGAGGGGGAAGTGATGCTGACCAATGATGGTAGTAATGTTAAGGACACTGGGGCTGGGAGTGACAACAGGGAAGTGGCTGTTTTGGTGGGCCTACCTCAAGCAAAGGCTGAAACTTTATTTGAGCAAGCTAAGGATGGGTTTTTTCAAGCTCTGGATAGTCTTCCAGGCACTCCTTGGCCATCAGGGTAAGCTCTTGGATGTGTGCATTGGTGTGATATGCTTTTTGTGACTGAATGTGGTTTCATTTTTATATCAAGTAAGGTTTTGGCTGTCCCAGCATGTATTTGTCCAGCCTTGGGATGATCTAATTCACTGCAGCAATTATTTTCTAGTGTATGGATGGATCCATCTGAGAGTTGGGAGTCTACAGTACTAACTCATAATGTCTGGGTCACTTGTGGACCACTGTTTGATACAAATAGGGAGTGGCACTGATGATTGGTAAGATTTTTGGCTGATATGTTGCTTGAATTTGTGTGCAGACCAGTGTTGGTCACCAAGCAGGGTCGAGGTGCCCCTTCTGGGATCTCCACACATCATGGCACTTTTGACATGATGGAAGAGGTAACAGCTGCAAGAAGGGAAACAGGTTTTCAAAACAAACGGTATAGATCAGGGAAACATGATAATGAAGCACAAAGTCTGGAGAGGGAAGAAGCCACTCAGACTGATGTGCTCAGATTAGCATTTGAGACCCAGGCTGATGAGCAAGTTGATGGGCTGGTGCTGGGCAATGAGGGGACTCTGCAAAATGGCAACAAGTCTCGTAAAGATTCACATTCCAGCAAGAGCTCTGAAGGTGGTGAATTCAGGAGTGATATAGCACTGGTCAAGAAAACACAGGTTGGAGTCCTGGATGGAAAGGCTAGAGAGTCCAGAGTGTCACAGACCAACTTCCCAATTGGGAATGGAAAGGCTTTCCAAAAGCAGGAGGTTAATATCATTGAGAACTCTCCTGTCGAAAGAGGTGAAGATAACACAGAAAAGGATTCAGCACAGCCTTTATCACAGGATACATCATATAAGGTGGCTGCCACACAGGTAAGGTCATTGGACTAGGAGTTAGTCTCAAGGGCAAACATTCCAAATCTAGTGTGAGACCATACTCTAGTGCCAGACATGAAAGTCCTCAACTCCTTATGATTTGGAGCCCATAGAAGGAACAACTCTGTGATAACTGTATTGCATCTTGTTTTTAGAGAGTATGCAATACCAATGTATGTTAAGTGTTCGCTTGCTTTCATTATGCAGGTTAGCAATGCATTGTCAGGAAGTACCACTGAGGAGACTGGTGAAGAAATTGGGCTAATATGGAGCAAAGGCACAGAGACACAGCCTCATGAGCAGAAAGTTGATGCTCTCAATTCTCAACTCAAGGATTTTATTGGTCCCAGTCACTCATCTGGTGAAAATGGGAATCCTGACACTATTTTGTCTGCACCAGCTCCCTCAAAGGCAGCAAGAACACCTCTGCCAATTGGTAATTTTTATGCCCACTGCCACAAGGAATTAGGAGTGGAAATGTTTGTATTCAGTAAGCTCTAAGGATAACTGTTGTTTGGGGGTTATGAATGTAATATGGAAACTATACAACATGTGTACTACGTTTTGACTGGGAGGAGCATGTGGTTTTGCAAATGTCTGTGGCCTCCCTGCTTTCTCTTTAATTTAGATAGGTTGGCATGGTTGATTCAATCTCAAATGTGCTGCAGTGCCACGGATACGAGCAAGTGGGATTGCAGAGAACATCAGGCGGCGGAGTTTAGGAGCAGCTGCTGAAATCGAGTCTAAGTGAGTCCTTTTTCAGGAACGATTCCATTTTCATGCTTTTTACATTCAACATAGAAATTGTAGTATTGTTCAATAGGCTCAAGATTTCTATGAGCAAGGAACTGTTTTCAGTCACAATACATGAACAGGATTCATAGAGTATGGATGACTGAATTGTGTGGGGCTTGCAGATTTGCACAGTTCATTGACAGCCAAGATGGGCTGGATGAGATTATGGACATCACATTTAGCCAGCGTAAGATCAGGTCAGCTGATCTCACCAACCAGGTTGCAAGTGCTGGCGCCATAGAGTTGCCTGAAGCAGCATCTAGCAGATCAGGCAATGGTGTGCTGGAGAATGGGGGGGAAAGCATGCCTCCTTTATCTGGTGTTCCAATCACCTTGGAGAAACACAAATCAGCTGCATTGTTGCAAGTCCCTGGGAAGTCATTAGTAAGCCTTCCAACTTTTGAGTTCAAGGTGCCAAAGGCTGTGCTGCCTTCAACGACTGCAGGTGCAGAAAATGCAAACCACAACTCTGGTGGGCCAACACATAACTCTGGCAGGTCAATGCTGTCCTCAGATGTGGAGGTTCCAATAGGATTTGGTTCCAGCACAAACTTGCCAAAGGATGTACAGGAAAATTCAGGAGAGAACCAGAATTTTTTTGCATTCGAGGTTCAGTCCATGGATGCTGATGTGACAGGCAGTGAAAGTTTGCAGCTGGATTGGAAAAATCAGTCTAGTTCTGCTTTGCAAGGAACAATTGAAGCTGACACAAAGAAGAGGTCAGAGGCGATTGTTGAAAAGGTAACAGCTCTTGCAGTTGTTTTAGCCAGCTGTGTGGTATAGGCTTCATGACTTACACCAAACATATTCATACATATGCCTATTTTTGCCAGGGCCTGACCATGACGGATCATGGCTATACAAACATAGAATAGTTTATCAAGAATATAAAGAGAGGTGATGGAGGATGTCAAGTATACAGAGAACTGGTTATGGATACAGTTGAACTGTGTCAATTTTTTGCTCATGTTTCTGTGATGGACACCCTGTTGATTGATTTGCAAGATGCACGGTGTGCAGAGGAGGAGACTAAGCAAGAGAAAGGAGGACGGGCTTGAATTCATGGTTGTCAACAACACAGAGCGGTTGGTGACGGATGAAATGGAGAGGGAGGACAGTGGTGAGAAGAGGGTAGATGTTGAATCCCCTGCAACCTTCCTTGAGTTTTCAGGCCAGCAGGGTGATGATGATAGCAAAACAAATTTTTGGAGACCAGGTGCAAATAGGAAGGAGGAGGACAACCAAAGTCAGGATACAAGCCTTGTGTCTGGTAGAAGGCCTGGCAAGAAGAGAAGGCAATCAAAAGTCAAGAGAGAAGAGACTGAAGTTGGTCTTAACGAGTCTGAACTGCTTGTGAACAATACAGTGAGCAGTGTTGACAGGGCCACTTGCGAAGAAGGTAATCTGATCACGATTACTTGGTGCAGTTAGGATGATTTAAAGAGACAAAGTGCAGAAGTGATGAGGCAAGAACTTGTGTCTTCTGCACTTTGTCTCTTTGTGTGTCAAGTTTGGACTCGCAAAACAGCAAATCTGGGTTTCTGCTTTTTGGGGTAGTCTCTGTAGTGCTAGCCAACATCATGACTCATTTGCTTCCAGAAATGCTAGTGACCTGATTGCTCTCTTGAATGGGCTGGTCTGTTGTTATTGTAGAAGTAATGCCAGTATATTACCAGGAGAAGATGACAGTTGGAGTAAGAATGGCAAATCCAAAGAATGTCATTCCTGAAGAGAATTCCATGGATCAGAGTGCAAGAGAGACAGAGGAGCTATATTTGCTGATGGAAAAAGCAAACACAGATTTGTGGGTGCAAACAAACAGAAACAAAAAGCAAGTAGTGCGCATGAGTTTAAGTCTTTTGAGTGGAGGATGTTTTCCTGCAGGTGGAAGTGAGATTGAAGTAGATAAGGGGGAGGAACTGGTCAAAGACACTCAGGAGAACATTGTAGGAACTAGAGTAAATGGGGATGTAGACAAGGCTGGTTGCAATATGGGAAAAGAAAGTGCTAATTTGGAGTCACTGGCAGATCCCAAAGTGGCAGTAACTAATAGCAGAGCAACTGATGGAGATGGACTAGGACATGTCATACGGGGTTTGGATACAATGGAGATGCCTGATGATGAAGTGAAAACAACAATAGAGCATGGTACAAGAGCTTTGTTTGTGCACCTGTCTATTTTGTCAAATTTGAATCTCCGAACTCACTATCTCTGAGCAGATCAATGGGGACCTGTAATCAAAGACTGTCACTTAAGGCCAGAAATTCTTCAAGGACTCCACTTTTCTGCATCTCTGTTGGTCCACATTTGTGAAGCCTGTGACCAGCAACCTTTTAGTCCATGGTGTTTTCATTTGGCAGAGTTGTCTTTGCAGTAGATTAGAATGGTTTGAAGACCTATGGAATCTTCCTAGGAAGTGAACCCAGGGACAACAATTCTGTACTCTATGGAGGGTATCAGGTTTATTTCTCATGGGGCTTTTGACTTGGGGCTTGCAGGCAATGTGGAGAGGGAGAGTGGCCAGTGTGAACAGGTGAAAGGACCAACTCTGCTGAACCAGGAGAAGGTGCAGTCAGATCTCAACTTGTCTGAGTTTGACTCTGAAGATGGTGACACCCTGGTGTCGAGGATTGTGAAGTCTGGAAAGAAAAGTGGGAATAGGCAGGCTGAACGTATGGAAGAAATCTGTGAGCGAGCTGTATCAAGGGTTCTGGAGGATGAGATGCTACATGTTGCAGATCCTGATTTTGTACTGCAAAGGAAGTCAAGGAAGGACACTAATCCCACAAGCTGGACTTCAAAGAAGAAAGGTGTGCTTCTCCTTGCAGAGCTATTTGGTCTTTCTTGAAGGGGTTGGACCCATTCATGATGTGAGGATGACACCCAGTTTGGACCATCTAAAGCTGGTAGTTCTCTCTTTGGCCCTATGCTCTTCATGGGGGATATGGCTGCATGAATATGGCAAGCAGAAAAATTGATTGCACAATCAATTTTCAGTGTCTCAGTTTTGGAGAAAATTCTCTCTTTAGCAAGCATAAGAACTGAGCCCCTTCACCTACGTATGCAGCAAGTCTGGCAGGCCTTGCTTGCATTCAGGAGTGGCAGAGACCACATGGAACTACTTATTCTTGATGGTGATTTCCTTGACTTCGAGATTTTGTGTGTACGAACTGACTTTTGATGACTAGTTCCCTGGTTTGAGTCTTTTTGTGCATGTGAAAGATGAGGTAGGATTATGGAGGGCCCTCCAGGAATGAAGCATTAACCTTGACTATTGTGTTCTTTTGGCCCACCCACTCCCTTCCTCAGACTCCTGTTTTCTCATTTGACCTGACCATTTGGAATAGGCCATAATAATCATAGATGTTTGTCACTACCATTCCCTAAGTTGGTGAACATATTAGCATGGAGAGGAGTTTGCAGATGATAGTATTGATGCATGGTAAGTGGGAATTTCTCAATCTTCATCAGCTTATAGAAATCCATGCCGTAACTGCTAGCTCTTAAGAGCTTGCACAAGGGCACTCTTGCATGAATTGAAAATAAAATCCCACTTTAGAATCATATCAGTAGCTGAATGTAGAATGGGTTGTTTCTGTTGACTGGCTGAAATGTTGTGGGGACTAAAGCATAAATCATCTTTTTCAAGTGGAGGTTGAACAGGAGGTTCACCAAGGTATGTTAGGAATTGCTGCATTCAGGGATTGCTAGGGCCTCTCAAGAGTTTTAACATACTTGGGATCATGTTTCCTCAGCAGCAGAAGTTCTCCACCATGTTGTCGCAGGTAGCAATGTGTCTGAGACCATGGAGGGAGTGAAATTGGCACTGATACAGTCAACAGTCACTACAAAGAGGGCATCAAAATCCTCCAAAAGTGGTGGTACAATCTTGAAGAAGATGGTAGCACATAAGCCAGTTACAGATTCGGGGTCAGAGGTGTGTCCAATGGGCTGTGGAAAAATCTACAAGGGCAAAACATCAGCATGGTATGTTCACAAGAGTAAATGCCTTGGAGCACCTGCTGATTGACAATTTCTTGTTGCAGAAGTAGGTTTCATTGTTATCCTGAGAATACAGGGCCTGTGCTCAGCTTTCTAATCTTGGAATAGGGAGACAAGAGCACAAGGTTTAGCATGTCAGAGTGGTGCTGTTGTGAAATATGAAGCCAGAGGCAAAGCCAGAAATTTTGAAGCATGCTGATGGTATTAAGCATGTTCCACATTGTATCATAGCCTGGAATAAAGGCTATCTAGGAGGAGGGAGCAGGAGGGATTAGTGGGCAGAAGCATACTGTTTAAACATTGTAAAAGAGCAGCATAGTTAGTACACAAAGGTACACTGTACAAAGAAAACCATCATCTAGGGGGGATCAGAGGAGGATGGCAGCTTTTCAAGAGTGGGCAGAGGTTGTATGGCACCTTTGATGAAACAAATCATTGGTACCAACCAGCATAGGATTCTTTTGTGAATTCACAAATTTGTATTATCATCGTAGATAAGAGTTGCTTGACAAAAGGACAGTTTGATGACACGAACAGAACATCTGTTGGGAATCCCAGGATGGAAGTTTCTGCTATGGACATGGTCATTGTAATCAATTGGCATGAGAATGGTAAGCATGCTTCTCTCATAGTTATTGTACTATCATCAGCTGCATCTGTTCTGCAATTCTGTGAATGTTTCTTTTTCTTTTTGTTCTTTCATCTGTGGTTGTCCACACCCTTCTTCTTCAAAGTTTCTGTTATCTCCTTTCCTGGTTTGTGCTGCCAGTTTGCAAGATTGATTTCAACAGATTGGTAATGTGATATGATGATGCTTCTCATCATCATCAACATCAGTTAGTCGCACATTTTGTGTATCTGGTAAAAGAACAAGTCAATATTGTCTTCAATTCCCAGGCATTTATTCTTTGTGAGCTTCAGTAGCTTTGTGTTTCACAGGGATTCCGATAGATGCATCAAACTTACTCATTCCTGGTTGGTTTCTTTCAAGTATCATGGATGTACTCACAGATTCCTTGATGGTTCTCTTGAAGAATCAAGGACAAACCCACAGAGAGATTCTTCTTTGGATTCTTTAAAAGAAGCATGGACTTACCCACACAGAGATTCCTCTTTGGTTTCTTTGAAGAAGCATAGACTGACACACATAGAGATTCCTTGATGGTATCTTTGAAGATTCACAGACTTACCCACAGTGAGATTCCTCGTTGGTTTGCAATTTTCGGAGAATCTGGGAACTTGGCCCCTCCTCTCTCAGGACTTGCAATAGAGCCGTGCAAGACAGAGATGGTCATCATGATGCCTCCTGTTTCTGAGGGTTTCTGTGAAGCTCCTCAAGACTTGTTCCTAAGATCGAAGGTGATAACCGCGACACGCGGGCTCTCAACGCAAGCACATAGACAGACATAGTACATTGGAGTGAAGAAAGCAGGACACAAAAGTGTGAATGACGGACGACGCCATTGTAGCTGTGGGATGCAGGTTGATACTGACTGACTGATTGTGGTCTGAAGAACCCCTTCTGAGAGAGAGAGAGCGAGCTACTACTGTCTGTCTGTCTCCTTTTTCCTGAAGGTGGGTGCGATTCTCTCTCTCTCTTTCCGTTCACCGCTGGAGAGGATCAGCGTGGTTTTGCTCATCTGAAGCTTCGTCTAGTGGGTTTAAAGCTGCTTCGGTTATTGGGTTTGAAGCTAGAAGAAGAGACGACGCATCTGTGAAGGAAACAAAAGAAGAAGATGGCAGAGATTGCAAAAGAAGTTTCAACGATCGGAGGCATAGCGACTGTATCCGTCTTACATTCCTTCATCCCCACACATTGGTTGCCATTCTCTATTGTGGGTCGAGCACAGAAGTGGAGTATTTGGCAAACCCTTCTTGTCAGTAAGTGCTCCCCAGCTCCCCTTCTCTTCCCCTTTTCTGAATGGGAATGCCTTCCACTCTTCTGGGAAATGTGGAGGAAAGTTGTGATCGATTGCTACAACCTCCACTGCTTTGTTGATTCCTCAGATCTCTCTACCGCTGCTGCCAGGTTTGTAGTTCTCAGAAAGAGGAACCTGATTTCTTCTTGTCAATGTCTGTACCATTTCAACCTGCATTCTTCTCAGTGTCTGTGTCTGTACCATCTCAACCTGAATTCTTCTCAGTTTCTTTCTATAGTCTGTACCATCTCAACCTGAATTCTTCTCAGTTTCTTTCTATAGTCCATACCATCTCAACCTGAATTCTTCTCAGTGTCTGTCTATAGTCTGTACCATCTCAACCTGATTTCTTCTTGGTGTCAATGTCTGTATTCCTGACATTGACTCGCTTCCTCAAGCATCCTAGTTTACCTAGTACAGATTTGATTTGTTGATGGTTTCTTTTTGGCTCTTCAAGAAGAATCCGAAGAGCTTAAGAGGCTGCCTTCATTCTCTTTTCCTACTAAGATGTCAGGTGTTACTTCAATGGAAAAGAAGAGATTGTTTCCCACATCAACAATCAAACAACCAGAACTGTAAGAACCACTTTGTCTTCTCAGTACAGTTCTGGTTTGTTGATGGTTCTTCTTGTCTCACCATTGCTTTGTCTGGTGTTTTTATTTAATGTTGCAAGTTACAACAAATTGTGTAATTAAAATAGAGAGAGAGAGAGTCTTGGAGAGTCTTAGCAGTCATGTTATTCAGTAATTTTTTCTTTGATAATGTTTGAATTGTATTATGAACTTGAGAGGTCAACACATGAGCTAACATTGTATCTGTTTTCTTTTGCCTGGATTGCATGTGCCTTTTAAACTGTAGGTTCTTTGCAAGCTTTTCCCCAGCAATTTATTGTATTTGGATCCATCAAGATCTGGTGACAATGCGCTAAGGTTTTCTGGCTCTGCTACATGACTGATGTAACTCTGTTGATGTGCATTGGCTAAGAAAGTGGTTCTGATGATGGTATATATGATTTGCAGCTGCATTGGGTGCTGTATGCCATGTGTTATCAACATCATTACTGGGTGTAGCAGCAATCACTATGGCAAATACTATAGCTGGAGAAGGCACAGTTCACTCGCTTGCATCTCTACTGCTTGTCGTTCTTGGTGCAGGCTACATTGTTCTGTTTTTGCTAGGGAAAGGAGGTCATGCACATGGAGGGCACAATCATTCGATGGAGAAAATGGCTGTGGCTGGTCTAATTCTGGTGCCAACTCTTTCGCCTTGTGCCACTACTTTGCCTGTGTTTCTTGCGGTTGGGAATGAATCGTCAGGGGCTTTATTTCTGGCGATTGGTGTACTCCTTGCAAGTACTCTCACTGTCATGCTCACATTAGTGACCCTCTCTTATTATGGCGCAGCACAGCTGAAATTCCAATGGATAGAGCATTATGACAAGATTCTGGTTGGCTCTGTGCTGTGCTTGGTAGGTATTCTGACCTTCCTTTTCCATGACCACCATGGAGAGGGTCATTCTCATGCAGCTGAAGCTGCAGTCTTGGCAGCTGGTACTACTCATGCTCACCATGTTCATGAACGGAAGTTGTTTTGGTTTCAATAGACGCTCATGTTGTGCAGTGTTTTTATCACACTTACTGCTGTGTCTTTGGTCTTCTATCAAATACCCCTCCCCATTGGTGCTTAAGGAGCCAAAAAAAACTGCTATTGGCAAAAGCCAATGCAATACACTGGAATACAACCCAGTGCTGAAGCCCTGTAGCGATAGATGGCTGTGCAAATTTCCATATTTCTAGCTCCTTTTGGTTTGGGACCATTGACATTTTTCATCATATGAGGTGCAATTAAGAAGCTCAATACCATGGAAGGCCAAAGAAAAATCATATGAACAATTCAACAGTATGTTTCAACAAAATTGACAGCAATATCAACATGTTTCAATTCCAAACATTAGGGTTTCAAATTAGGGTTTAAATAAGTTAGGGTTCAAGATAGGGTTTATATAAGTGAGGGTTCCAGTTAGGTTTTGAATTTTTTTAATATGTTTCACTTGATGATGCTATATTGGCAAATTGTGAAATGCTAAAGCAATGTAATGGTTGGTGTCTTTTGCTGGACAATTTCTCCAAAGTAACTCTTATTATGTCAAGTAACCTCTTCATTCATAAAATCTGTGCGTTTCAGACAAAACACAGAAACCAAAAGCAACATGTTTTGCCCAACTATTCTTTTCTGCACATGAAAGCAACATGAAGTGCCCAACCCATCCCTGAAGGTTTGTGCTTGAAATAATATGGTTTTTGGACCTAGTGACCTCCATGATAACTAGGTTATTATTCAAGGTGAAACGTAACAAGACCTTGCAATGAATTGAACCCACAACTCACAATGTACTTGCAAGGTGACCATTAGCCTTCAGTGCTTTGGGCTATTGGCTTGATGTAGAAATTTTATACAATTAATTTGTAGAGATATTTCTTTTGGCAAAATTGAAAACTCCATCAAGGTTTTGTGAATGCTATGGATTTGTTGTACATATTTCATGAGAATTCAAGTTTTTGTATAACATTTGACCTTTCCAAAAGCAAAGCAAGAAGTTAGAAGTGTTCCATTATGTGTTTATACTTTTGTTTGAAGAAAAAGTACCAGCAATAATCCTAAAATGGAAGTCATTTGTTTGGATAATATTTCCTGATCACCAAAGTAAAAGTAAATTGGAGAAGACTTGAAGCGAATCTTGAAAGGTTCAAAAGATCAACAAGAGTTTTTTTCAAATGGAAAGTAGGTCATTATGGTGGCAAAACACCAAACACACATTCAAAATACTGCATGTGATGTGCCAAGTTTATTCATTGATTAGTTCTTGCATGGGATGTATATTCATCAATGTGTTATTTAGATGGGTTTCAGCTGAATTGAATTGAATTGAAGAAGATATGTTGCATTTTGATGAATACTTTAATACTTTTAATCACTTGACAAACTTCACATGTGGGGTTGATAGTTGATAACCCCTTGTAAGCATTATGAATATACAAGACGATGTTAGGCATTAAAATGTTAGGCATTGCTCAATCCCATTAATTATTTTAATTTAACATGAATTATGCTACAATTCACAAGACCAAAATTATTTCAAAGTTGTTGAGGTTTCAAGCTTTAGAACTAACTTTTTACAATATGAATGCTTCTCCTTGGAAAATCACACAAGATAATTCAAAATCTACATAATTAAAATATTGTTGTCTTTTTGTATATGCCTACCTCTTTCAAGCCTATTTACTTAACCCTTTCTCCATGTGAATCTATGTGGACATGAAAGATCTGGCATAAATAGTGAAAAATTATTGAAAAATCATATGGAGGAAAAAATTAAAAATTAAATTTAAAAATAAAAATAAATAAAAAGGAGGAGTGAGGGAGAGAGATTTTGCTTAGTTTGGAACCTTGCCCTACATTACACTCATTTAGTTAATATTGATGATGTGAAAATTTGAATGTAGTCATTGGATATTATCCTTTTCAGTGTGTGCAATATAATTAAGGATGGTATATAAGAAAATTTAAAACATTTGATGTAATGTGGATTTGGTTCTCTCGATAAGTTTCTATACTACTTATAAAGTATGCTTCAAGTTACATATTCTCTTGTTTCGTTCCTCTATTACTATGATATTTGGATGCCCACAATTTCGTAAATCTCATACTATTGCTTCTTGTCTGTAGCAACAGACTTCTCGTGATTTTCTTGTATTCTCTCAAAACTTTTGGAGCAATCTCCATTGTACCTTGAGCAATCCTTTGCTTTCCAAGAAAGTGTTTGTTCAAGTTCCATTGTAAATACATGGATTTCTACATGTTAGCTTTCATAATAAATTTAAATAATTTAATATAACAATGAATAGCAAATGTGAGTTATTGATAAAAGATTACTTGAGGTAGATAATTATAATTTATGTTGAATGTATTGTAATGTGTGGGCTTTTCATTTCCTTTTATTTATAAACTTAATGACAACTATTTCTCATAATATTGCAAAAATGGGACATATTATTGATTCAAGGAGACTTGGCATGAGTATTGCATATTTTTAGTTTAGTGAAAGTTGCATAACCCTAAATTGATGTTAAAATTTTTGAGTTTGCAATCTATCTATGAAGGAAGGTAGTTTGTTTTGTTTTGTTTTCTAGTTATGAGATCCACTAGGATGCTTCAGATCGTGTTCTTGGTGTCTATGGAAAGCTCTCAACGAGGAGGTGTGCATGTGCTTGGTTCCATGATGTTTGGACCTGCAGTGCAAAAGCTCTTGAATATTTGAATGATTTCTTCACTGAAAAAATAAATTAAATCGTAGCTGAAAATTTTGAAGGAAGTGGAATGTGCCTTTGATGTTGTTGGAAAGATCTTGATGAGAGGATTTAATGGAATTTATTTGGTGAGATTTGGATTCAGAATGTGGGAGATATTGATTTTTAAGTGATTTCTGCCACTAAAAATTCAAATAAATTCAGAAAAATCAGGTTTTGGAAGGAAAATCAGTTGAGGACGTGGCAACACTTGGGCCAATGGCACATGCCACACTAGTCAATGTGAATACTACTCCAAATGAAAGGAAAAACTAATGTTCAATATTCATTTAATTCATATTTAATTCATATGAGGAAATTATATATAAATTCATTCATTAAAAATTGATAAACATCACAAATTCTTCATTAGAAATATTAATATTATGTGCACTTATTTATGGCAATAAGATGCTTAATGCCAACGTCATGAAGTATTACATACATATACATCTTATTGATGTAAATCCTATACTAAATTTTTTTTCCATTTTGTATTTGCCAACTTACCCAAGTGCATATATTTTAAATCTTGTTATGAACTTGTTTTAAATGTAAATAAATAAAATTGTGTGGTGCCATTAATTATGGATCCATATGAAGTAGGTGGTAAGAAAAATAGTGGTTGTAAGATACATGAGGTCCATGTCATGATAGTTAACACTAATTTAACTTCACCCTAAACTTAATTGCATTTTAGAAATTAGATTACCTCATTTACCATATACATAACAATTTATATTCCTTAACATTAGATTTTAAAATGTAATTTTATGGAAATTTCACCAAATTAAGAAAAAAAAATCAAATGCTTAACAAATGGAGTAGATCTTTGAAATAAGTCGAAATGTGGGATCATGATAAAAGAATGTCAGGGATTTGCGGTAAATTTCTCAAAATCATTTCTAACAAACATACACACACACATCTCAGCTACTTGTACTTTTGATCTGTTTTGAAATCTCTTCAATCTTTCATCACCAGCAGGAAATTTTACAAATCTTTGGATTGATCTAAGAAAGGGCAAACATTCTCCCCAACTTGTGCAGCAGAAGTATGTGCGCAAAACTCACTCGCTGTCGTCAAGTCAAGGCGCTGAAGAGATTGAAGGAATCGCAGTGGAGTTGCAGTGAAGTTTTATCCCATAGTCTTTGCCACAGAAGTCTGCATTTGATGCTATTTACTCTGTTGTTCCGTCTGGACTGTTCGCAAAGCCGTGTGCTCAATGCAAAGCGAACTATTCTTTCGCCTTTTACTAAAGAATACCGTGCGTAGGGTACAAATAGCGGCATATCCCAATTTTTTGGCTGCCTCGTATGAGGCTCACAAACAATACTAAAAAGGAATTTGTATTTATGGCAACATAAGAGTAAGTTGTTCATGCGAGTAGAAATCTCTATACTTAGTTTTTTATTTTGGCGATTCATCTCCCTGTCGCCAAGAATAATGGATTTATTAGGGTGAACATGTGCCCTAATTCTTCAGATTTAGAGGGAAGGTTGTCTGAATTTCGCCATATTTAGACTAAAGGTTCCAGTTGATCGCCAAACTAAGGCAGGAATCCTAAATTTTGTTCTTACTCTCCTCTCTGACATGTCGAGTGGAGAGCGTTTACTATTTTTTTTTTTTAAATTCTACAACATGGTAGTATCAAAGCATGGTTGCCCATGAAAGAACATAAAGATTGAAGTTGTTTTGGCATTTTTTTTCCTTTTGAAAAATGAACATCAACTTCTTTTACATGAGAAAGAGTATTTGGAGATGAATTAAGAAAAAAATCAAGCTTGGAGAAGGCATTTTAGCATGAAGCACTTGAATAACACTCACCTTAGAAAAAAGGACAAGTAGGCTCATGATGTTGATGTTTATGGAGGTTGTTGATTCCTAATATTATCATCCATTGCATGTAAAGATTGTTAAGGAACTTGGGAAAAACTTTAATGCAAGATACATCGGAGTCAACTACAACAAATTACAATATCATATGAAGACAAACATGAATGAAGACACAAAATATGGAAAGAAATACCCAAGTGGGATTACATTTATAAACATGAAAAAAATCAGATTGTGGAATAAGATGATGAAGCATTGGGGAACATGGCCCAAGCTTTAAAGATTTTCAAGGTAACCAAATGAAGCAATTGCTGCTACTACCACTCAATAATCCTAGAGGTGCATCAATAATCCTAAAAGGTAGTATATAACATTTAATTGTTATCTTGTCTAGTGAATCCATAAAGTTTTTAGTTAAAAACAATTGATTGGACAAAACACATTACTTGAACTTGTGAAAGTGGAAGTGAAGGCTAAAAGGATTCTCAATAGATGGAACAAGAATCAATCACGGTTGGAGACTTCTTAGACATGGCGAAATTGATGTGTTTGAACATTTCATGAAAGTTTTCAATTGTGAAGATCACAATGGAAGAATGATACACCCCATCTTAGCCAATTGATATTGGTAGTAATTCCCCAATATGGAGCATATTGGTAATTCATTCCCTATCCAAATCATGGTATGAACACCTAAAGCTCTGTGGGATGACGTCCACAAGATTGATTCCACATCCAAATTGTGTTATGGGATGAAATTGAAGAGATTCATGCCTCCCTTTGGCAATATAAATACTTTCTTGTATACACAAACAAGCTGATGAATTTTGTCTGTCTATGCTAACAAAGTTCGAGGTATAAAAGCTCTGACATCTCCCCCCATTTCTATGCTACCACTTTCCTTAAAAGTAACAAATCTCAAACACACTTCAAAAAGATGAAAACATTCTTCATTCCACATTGAACAATAGTGGTGGGATTGGGCACCTCACCTTCACCCATTGCAAATCCACCTCCCACGTTAGAACATTCATACTTTAAGATCCCACATGTGAATAGTAAATACACTTCACCCCTGCACCTGAAAGAATACCTCAGACATCTGGAACATGCACGCATGATGTGAAGCAGATGCTTGGCTTATCAAAGGTGTGTTTGCACTTGCCTGTGCAGGTGTCCTAGAGCTTAACCTCTTCATTGCCAGTCATGGTATGGAGTGCTCTTGGGACTCCAAGAAACAAAAGATACTTGTTCCAGGTGCCCAGTCAAATGACCATCTCATCATTGACCACCCACATTGCAACACAATATGAGATGGGATAATGTGGCTCACAACTAATGATGTGTAGTCCCTTGTAAGAAGCACAATACTAGCTCTGCAGGCCAGAACAAGGGACACAGTATCTCACAAACAACATTGCTATTGCTATAGTGGTGACAAAAGCTCATAAGTCAGACCAGACATCAAAAGAAGGCAGCAGATAGTCTACTGACCTGCCAAAATGATGGCTGTACAGTCTTGAGATGTAGATGCCAGCTAGCGACCATTGTGTGAAAACTACAAGAACCACACTTCATCCTCATTTGCAAAATAGCACTGGCACAATCATCCCACATCCAATGCCAAACCAGCATTGCTAATCCTTAATTTGCTCTCACTGCACAGCCACTTCAAAATCACATCCTTGTAATTCATTGCTTCACCACAGAAAGCACTTGGCCCATCAAGGTATAGTGAACTAAAAACAAACATAACACACATATCACGCGGCATTGGACTTTTCTATCATCTATGAACCATCCAAAAATTGCCAGCATGAAGGATATAGAAGCTGTAAGGCTGGGTGAGAGCATGTCAAAGGTTTACTGGATCTTGCAGTAATCATGTTACAGATTGTCCATTCCATGACCAAGTGTATGCAGAGACAAGAGAGAAAACAAGCCTTCAGTACTGGGTGTAACACAACCAAGTGAAAGGACTGATCCATATCATCAAGAGAAACATAAACCAACAGAAGAAAACAAGAAGAACATGGGGTAGCTGAAAAGAGAGCTTCACAATCACACCATGCTCTTAATTCCAACCACATGTTGAGTTGCCTGACCACTATCCAGACCCTCACTCAGAACAATAGGAACTGGACATGTCATGTGGGCAACCATTTCCATACACATTCCAACCGATTCGCCCAACAGATTGCAGAAATCCACAACTGATACTGTTGCCACACCACCAATAGTGCAGCTCTATTCCAATTATCTCATACAACCCAAAATGCAGCACCAGCAACCCTAAACATACTGGGTCTTGGAGTGCACAGACATGATGCTGAACCAACTTTCACTTTGTACTCCAGTGGAAGCATACAATCCGCTGTGGTGTTACAAGGTAAAAGCCTTAAGGAGATACTAAGCTTCTAAGAGCCACAATCAAGCAGAATTAACATCCAAACTCTAGAGTGAGCAGACTTAAAATGTACAAGGTGAGGCTCATTGGCACCCTTAGACAATGGAGAATGTTCTTGGTAACTCTTGTCTATATATACAAAAATGTAACAGAAAGCCTTGCAATCAACCCAGTTCAGCTGAACTTTCCCATGATAGAGTCTTTATGTATTCACTTCATATGAAACTGGGCCTTTGCCATCTTGACATTTGCTATCAAAGATACACATAAGCATCAATGGGGTAAAGCTGGCTCTTACCCTGAATACGTTGTGCTATACTATCCAGTTACCTACTCTGAGATAACCTATGCTGAGGATGACGTAGATAGACTTCCTTGGCATCTGGCAATGTTCCACCCAGCGAGTTCCCCAGCCCTTGAATTTCACTGAAAAGTCCACAGAGAACGGCATTGGGCTTAAACTTGCATCAGCAGAGTGCTCAATGCACATCACTTTCTTCTAGTATTCCACACCTACAGTTAGCAACTAAAGGACTCCCTGTGAAGCAAATACATATGCACAGGAACCTATAACCATAATGGTGTTAAGTGCTTATTCTCAGCACCTTCTTCTTTCAGCAAGAGTATCTTTACATCTGTCTGCAGGCAGGACTTATGTCCTTGACTGCTCAAGATTTGGACAACAATGTGATTGAAAGCAATTTCTGCTTCTAGGTCTCATGACATAAGCTAGACCAATCACACAGAAAAAACACCAGTAATTCATGGTTAACTCCACTGGCTACTGGTTACAAAAAGGGGTTATTGTGACAAGCCCCTCATAAATTCTTCACTGTGACCTCTCATTGTCTACACTCTTTGCTGGAGTACCCAGCAATACAGTCAATACTGAGCGTATTGCAGACCCCAAACATGCCTTCCACTGCAATACACGTAGTGTCAAAGTCTGCCAGCCAGTTATCTGTAAACAAGGAGGAGAACACTGTAAATCCTTGTTGTTGAGAATTACATTTCTGGTAACAAGGGCAGACCTATGTCTCCGGGAACACAGCCATGATCAAATATTGAGCAATAGCAGCAGATCTAATCCTCTACATACCAATCTGAGATATGGGGTTTTCAGGTCACAAAACAGCATAACAAATGACTGGTTCATAGGACAGAAAGGACACATGAGCACACATAACCCCACAATTTCCACCGCTATACCTTGTTACATTGTAGGCCTTCTCAGGACAACACAGACAGGATGTCACACTGCAGCTGGGAAAAATCAAGAGAAGGCTAAAAAAGGCCCAGCCACACTCAGCACAATCTGAAAAGGGAGCTGGTTTATATAGCAATGTGACACATGGGAAAAACTAGAAAAACAACACAGATAAAAGAACTATATAGGAGAGTGGGGGACAGACATATGTATAATAGAACTAGATAGGAGAGAGAGGAAGAAAGATGTCATCAGGCTGCAATTTGGTAGCTTGTGGCCGTGAGCCCTCACAACAACTCACAGAACAATGGAACAAACAGACAGACACAGCAACTACAAGCTCCTTTTGTACTCACAAGCAGCAGGAAGACTAAATTTCCAACCTTCACCCTCCAAAAGGAATGCCGGTAGTCTCTCAAAAACTCCTACATAGCTGCACAAAGGTGATGGATTCAAGTGTCTACCTGTAGACTCTGTGTAGGAATCTGATCACGACTGCACTGGTGGTCAGCATAAAGAGAAAGAGCATGATCCAGTGAGTTGTGGAATACACATGCATCTCGCTGCAGATCCAGTGCCTGTTCCACAAGATGCTCCAGACGTTTCTCGGGAAGCATTATAGAAGGGGGAAGCAACTGCTGTAACTCTTCAAGCAAATAAATTCGAGAATCCTCTCCGGAACCCCTCCATTCAGCTTTATCTAGCAGGATGTCCCGGGATGGACACACAATGAAGCTTGCCAGCTGGTGAACTCTTTGAGTATTGATGTCTAATGGTGATATCTCAGTGCGGAGTGTTTTAAGTGCAGCAGTAGTTTCACCACAATCCAACAACTCCAGAAACTTTTGCTGCAATATGAGGAAGGATGCAGACTTGAGGGTCTCCTCATCAATTGGTCCAATCATGTGCAATGTAGCTAAACTTTTATCCCATTGACCTGCTAGAATATCCTGCTGAAACTCTGTTACAACTGGTAATTGCAACACAATCCCAGATTCCTGTTCAAGCACTGCACCTGCTTGCTGATAGCCCAGCGAGAAGAGTGCCTGAGTGATGATTCTGACAAATTCAACCTTTCGGATTTGACCTCGAGAGCCCAGCGTTTCAACTTCATTAGCAGGTAAAGCTCTGGCCATTGGGGCACCAGAGCCTGCACCTACTGCTCCTGTAGGAAACCCCTCCAACAGGTTTGTTGGAGAAAGTTTACTCAGCTTCAATCGCTTCGAGGGAGGAAGCCCACAATCACTGCTGTCTCTTCCCATGTAAGGGCTCAAATCCAATGGCTAGCCCATATATCTAAGTCATTTGCAGACAAAGCACAACAAATGCATCATCAGTTTTGCTTCAGAACTCCTAGGAAATATGTTAGCCCAGCAACAGTGTTGCAAAACCCTAAATCCTCACAACCAAATTCCAACAGCCACAAGGACACCACCTAACACAACTACAATCAAAAGTTTTGCCAAGAGAGTACCAGAACCATACACAATCAACTACAGAGCAAATTCTTGCGCAGATAGGAAATATGGGAACCAAATCAATTGACAGAAGTAGATGGCATTGTGAGAAACAGAGGAGAAAACTCAAACCCTAGTATGAAAATCCCACTTTTTATGAAGTTAGCTCCTCGCAGAAGAGTAAAATCAATCCTGGACAAACTAAACCCCACAAACAATCACAAACTTCACACTGCAAAGCCAAGTGATAGCAACAAAACACAGAAGCCAGGGAACAGTAGTTTTACCTGATCAGGACAGCTACCTCTTCAAAGCTCCAAACCCTCAGACAAACCTCCCTAAAAAGAGAGAGCAGGAAAGAGACAGAGAAGAAGAAGAAGAAGAAGAAGAAGAAGAAACAAACACTGCAGTCAGAGATCTAATTCCCACACATCAGGAGCTCAAACAGACAGACCTTTCAGACGACCTCAAAAGGAATGTACAAAACCCCTTTGCTCGAGAAACAAACCACACACTCGCCACATGAGAAGGGGAAAGAGACAGACTAGTCAAGCAATGTACTCCCAAATATAGAATTGTCAAGGATCCCAATTTCTGACGCACATTCCAACAAATAATGCCAATCAAAACAACAAAAACAAAACAATAACAAGTGGCATTGAAGAGCAACACCGCCACCAGGAAGATGGGCATTCACAGTCTACAATTTGGGAAAATCAGGGCAATAGACACCATGTACAAACCATTTTCTGCAACCATAGAACAACCTCTGCTGCAGCTATTGTTTGCTGCTTTTTATATTCTCCCCGAATTTGCAAGATGTAAAGCAACAACACTCATACCATCATCACATCTACATTACAATCACAAACCTGGGCATCGATGACAATACTGCAGAGATGGTAGGGTTGGGGCTCGCATATACACAGAACCAAAATACCAGAAAAAAACGCTCCTATCTTCTTTCCACTTGAAGAAAAGAATACAAGAAACCTGCACACATATACATACAAATACAAAAGACCTCGAACCGAGAAACACTTCTGAGTATGGATATGGGGAGGATTCTTGACCTAGAAACAAAATTGCCGGAAAATTTCCACAGAGTGGGGGGTTTAAAAAAATCCTCTGTCGCACAGTAGCAGATGCTACATCAACTCCGAATCCCTTACTCAACAAAACAAAATTGACCAACAACAATCTGTACAACACACAACACTAACCAGCAGCAGCAGCAGGGAATAGAAACACAAAATGGTATGGGGAGGAGAGAAAGAGGGGCACTAAGTAACTACCCAAAAAAATAAGATCGGCCTTACCAACAACAACAACAACAAAATCAACAACAATTGCAGCAACAAAGATCCTATTGAATCTACGAGCTGCAAATCCAAGCGGCGAAGAGAAAACCGCACAGTGTGCGACGAAGGAGTGGGGGGTGTTGTAAACCCTAATGACTGGAAGGGAATGAGGCGTTCCTTTCATCATCCACCCATCTATTCATCCATTCATTCATCTGTTCTCCCCTTTGTTATCTCTTGGAAGATGTTGATGATGAACTTTGAAGAAATTGGCACCTACTTGAAAAGCAGAGAAGATGAAGAAGAAAGACCAAGAATGAGAAGTGTGTTGTGAACTACACTAATTTGTTGTTGGCATGGCCTTTGCTCCATCAATACTACATATCTCAACTTAAATTGCAACGTTCTCCATGTTTGCTCATGCATTGCAACGATCTCCATGTTTGCTCATGCATTGCAACGATCTCCATGTTTGCTCATGCATTGTAACGATCTCCATGTTTGCTCATGTATTGCAATGATCTCCATGTTTGCTCATGCATTGTAACGATCTCCATGTTTGCTCATGTGTTGCAACGATCTCCATGTTTGCTCATGCATTGCAACTTCGTTTGTATTGTGTCTATTCTTGCATCACCATTGCATTTATCAACTACTTGTTTCTTGAACATTTTTTGTTTTTTTTTTTAAAGGAAGTTGGAGAGTCAACAAACATGTTGAGTTTTGAGTGAAAAATGATTTCGATGAATGAAAAATCTTCCATGGTTTTGACACAACAAAATTCGTCGCTAATATCTTAGAAAATGAATTTTTTTGTTAATGATTTGGTAGATATGTTGTTCTCTTTTGTTTTGCAAGTTGCACAAAAAGATGTCAATTTTATATCCTCAAACTAGATATGTTGTCCTCCCATCCTTTGAATTCCATATTGTTGTTTCTTTTTACAAATATGCTTTAGGGCTTAAGTTTTTTTTGCATTGTGTTGAACTTTAAACCATATACATATCTAGAAAACTTTCACTTGGGTTTTCGTATTTTTTATATTTTTTTTTCCCTTTGTAATTTTTTTGTTAAAAAAAATGCAAAAATGTTTCCTTTATATAAAACACGACATTTTTTTACCTTTTTACCTTTTTTCTGTTCACCATTTCTTTTCAACTTAATGTGGATTATACAATGTGTTCAACATGTGTCTGTTTTGTAGTTGTGATGGTTTTGACACCTACCTTTGAAATTGTGAACTTAATATGTGTGTTTTTTTTGCCTTTTCACTACTTTTTTATTCTTTTAATTTTTTTTTGTTTTTATTTCATTCATTTTATTTTCTCGCAATATCAAATTTCTGATATGACAAAACAAACTTTCAATATCACAAAATTTCAATAAAATCCATGTGAAAACCATAAAACAATATGTCTATGCAAAATCCACAATTTTCAAAATGTAAAACTGACACTTTTATATAAATGATGTCTTAATGTGAAATATTTACAATTTACAATTTAACTAAATTTGTGCAATTATTGTGATGTAATTTTGTATAAAATTATGTGATTTTTGTGTATTAAACATGAACATTCACATATGTCATTCAAAAACAATGACCCATTCATTTGAATATTTAAAATATTGAATATATGCACGTTTCATTTATTTTAACCATAACATGGAATTCATGTGATTTTTATATGAACCTATGAAAACTAAATTTCACATGAAATTTGTTCAAACCTATGAAGTGTAATAAGTTTGTGATGGAAGTATTCGAAGGCAAATAAAATAGAGGTAACATCAACATATTGTGGAATCAAACAAAACACATGCAATTTTTTTAACATCATCATCAATGCAAAGTTTCATCATGTGAAAGTTGTTAATGATGAAGTAATTTTTTGATGCTCAACAGTTAATCTTCGCATGTCCATTAGAAAGTCAAATGTGTTATCCATTGAAGAAAAACATATAATGCTAACACGAGCCATGTGTTAGCCCACCTCTCCATGTAGCTAAAATTTGAAATTTGAATACTTTTATATGTAATTTTTTTTATAAAAGGGTGTTTTGAACTTCATGTTATGTATTTTGAAAAATACAATTTACCATCATTACCTAAAAGTGTTGTTCCAAAATTTCATCAATAGATTTCCAAGAACTAATTAGTAAACATAACATGTTACTCTATAGATCAACATGGACCTACCAGTGATTGTTCAATTTTTAATGTAATTGAAACATATAAAAAAAATATTCATACAAAGAACATTTTTTTTGCACTTTACACTTAAATGGAGGGCTTTTGATGAAATATGGTTTATGACTAATCCTATTAGTTGATATTAAATTTGTCTTATGGTAAATAAACTAATTCTTGATTTCCTAGATTTACGAGAAAAAATCTTATCCAACAAGTTGGGTTTAGATGTTGAAATTACTCAAATGGAAGAGGCATTTGTTCATATTTAGGCCCTAACCCTAAACCCTAAATATATATTGTTGCAGTGTTCACATTTTAAATAATTCTATATTGACAATGTTTAATAAGGAAAAAAATCTGAAATTTTCAATAAAATGTGTAAAAAACTGAAAACAAAATATAACCTTTTTAAAAGGTTAATTATTCTACAAATATGACCCATAAATATATAATTATTATTCATTTGCACTTGGTCATCTTTTTCATAATATTAATATCCCCAAAAAAAATTCAAAATTTATTCATCTTCATTAATCTTTTCACATATATTACATATATTGGCAAGGAAGGCGCACATAGAACTCACTCACCTACCTACATTGAAACTGTCACCAAAAAAAATGCTCTTTGTGCCAAAAACTTAGAAGACAAAAAGAGAGATGTAAAGATGCCTTGACACCTTGAAAAAAATTTGGTTTGTCATTTGGGTGTTGAAATTAATATCAACATGCAACCTAGTACTTTAGTTTTTTATCAAGTTTAGAAAGGAATTGTCAAATAATTAATGTTTTCTAGAAAATGCCCACATTCCACCCAAGAACATTAACAAGTTTGGTATGGCAAGCTACCATTCCATTAGGTGGTAATGGGTTTTCCCAAGCGACTTGTTCTAAGGTGTAATTGATTTTTGACTACAATTCACATTTCAAACACCTTTTATTCATTGTTGATTTGCATTAACAATACCAGAATTACGCCTATAAATGATTGTTTGTCCCACCTAAGAAAATGCCTATAAAAGCATTAAAATAGAACACAAAATTTGATTAAATTGTTTGAAGATTTAATTTTGACACATGGGTTTTTTAATTTTGAATTTTTCAAAATGTTAAAATATTATTAGTAAGAAAAAAATTGTGTCATATGTGATGATATCCAAATTTGTTTGTTGTGTCACCACGAAACACTTGGAACATGTAGATTTACATTCAAATCTAATAGAGAGAAAAATTCGCATGCAAAACTTTTGTTTTGGCTCATTTTCTGAAATTTCCAACATAAATGCATTGACAATTTTCCAAAAAAGTGGTAGAATAAAGAATATTTTGATTTATATCACTATCATTCATGTGTTCACATATTGGATTGATGTTTGACAATATAAAAGTTAACAAAGTACTATGAAGGGGGTACTTAAGCATTTGCCCCTTATGTTGGGCAAGTCACTTTTGGTGATTGTGTTGAAGTGAGATGAGTGATGCTCCTAGTACTATAGGTAGCCTTAATCATATTCCATGATGTACTCATCTAATGGGAATTATTTTGACGTGTCACAAAATAATTGTGGCAATGCCATGGGAATGGGGTGAGAATCTCATTGGAATTTGGCTATTGGAATGTCATGGTGATGTGAGGATCAAAATGTGGAAACATCTTTCAAAATATGTAATATTATTGTTATCATTTTGTAAAACATAATGTCTTACTTTTGAAGATCATAGAGTATAATTTTCAATTAAGGAAATCACATGTTGTCATATGTATGACATGTGGTATGTTGAGATGCACAAATGTTATTTAAATCATTATGGTTTTTTACTAAACAAAAAAGTGACATAATCATTCATCTTGAATGTAATATTGTCATTCAAATGAAATGTGACATTATTCAAGGTCACCCTTGTCAAGTATCAAGGTAATTCTTAGGGTTGATAACCATGGTTATTAAAAAATTAGTAAAGTGAATTTTTTGGGGGGAAATTGGTGGATGTAAGGAAGTTTGAAATAGATGAAAATGAAATTTTTAATAGATAAAATTGTGAAAGTTGAACAATGGAAAATTCAAAAAACTTCAATAATGAATGAAATTAAATAAATGATTCAATTTGGAATAAGACTATAATGGATGAACTCAAACAAAATTGATAAAACATTGTATAAATAGTTTTTGTTATGTTTTACCTTTCATCTTGAAACAACATATGTACATTTATTGAAAGATATTATTCACATTTCATGTTATTGTTTCATCCATATTGACCTTGAATGGTAACAACCTAGGTCTTACGATAAACTTTAATTAATGATTTAGGGCCAAAAAAAATGTAATGCTTGTTTACAAAAATTCACAACATTCACAAGGGTAATGTCAAGTTCCTTGCATCTTTGTTGGGTTGCCTCTATATATTTTTCATTGGGAGGATTATAAGCACAATCTTGTACATTCAATAATTAAAGCCACAAAGTTGTTGTTTAATTTTTGTTTATTTATTTTTTAAATCTTGGAATGTTATTTTTGTTATCATTTGCAACCACGAGTATTATATCCTCTTGATAACATTCAAAATCATTGAACATTTTGTTTTTATTCAATTACATATCAAAAACAAAAATCTATAAGGCTAAATCATTTGAATGCACCCTACAATCATTAACACATGAGTGACTTGACTTTGTAACATCAATTTGAACAAAGTTACATGATAAATTTGTATTTCAAAGATAGAAATTATAAATTTTGGGTGATCAAAATCCAATAAAAATCCAAATATAACAAAATCCTAACCTTAAAAGTCACAAAAAATGTTAACAACAATGAATATTATTTATTCAAGAACTTGTGTAAAAAACGTCATTTGTAAACAAATAAACGTCATTTAAGTCATAACAAATTCTGAAAGAATTACCCCACATTTTGTACTCAGGAAAAAACAATATTTTAAACGGGGGAAGATGCTACCTTCTTCATGCACTAAAATGACAAGGAATACTTGATTAAATGTAAGGAATGAAATGTGACATATGAATGCATGAAAATTACCATGCATAATGAACTAAAAAGTGGCACCCATGAAAGTCTTGTAAACGAATAGATGAAGTTAGTAAGATAAGTGTGAAGGGAGAATGCTAAAAGTAAAAGAAAAGGAGAAAAGTGTTGTTGATAGGAAATCATCTTTAAGGATTTTTGTGTGAAGAGTATAGAAAGGTTAACGTAGTAATCATGAAAGTTTGGTCGTGATGGAATAAGATTTCCAATGCTCATGGTTGGGTGGTGAATTCGTGTGCTTACACACATTGTACAAACCTTGTGAATATAAACTATAAGTTTGTGTACTTTGGAGATGTGATATGGTTAATTGTTGTTGGAATTTGTTGTGAAATAAACATTCGGCCATCCACATATTGCATTTAAGTGTTTTAAATAATTAAATTTTAGTGTCTAAACATGGGAAGGACCAAGGAGTAATAGAAATTTGAGCTTTCAAAATTGAAAGAACATAAAGGAAAAGACAAAAAGGGAAGTTATTTATAGCATGCCACTTTTGTGGATTATGTTTTACCTTGCTATCAAGATCGCTACCCAAAATTTTCTTTTTAAGGTTTGTGAATAATCACGCATTATTAAAGGTTGTAAGAAAGTAAAGAAAAAAGGCATGGGACACTTTTTGTTTTCTGAGGTATTAACTATCCCAAGCAATTGTCACCCCTGCCATGTTAGAAAAGCATTTATAAAGTTCAACCCATAATATTAATCATTCAAAAAAATTCAAAGTGTGAAGTGTAATAAAAAAATCATTAAAATGAAAGTGGAAATGAATTTGGAGCTCACATAATTAAAAAATATTATCCTAATCACAAATCTAACATTGTGCATCTTACAAGATAGTTAGATGTACAAAAACAAAGCCATAAAAAAATTACATAACTTTTTTACAATGCGATTTGGGTCGTTCAACACTTGAATTTTGTTGATACACCTTTGAAATTTGTTTATGTCAAATGACAATTAAAGGGAGAGTTTCTTTAATGCAACATGGTAGACATCAAATACACATTCCTACTCCAACACCATGTTTTTTCATCCATTAAAAATAAAAATTCATTTGATAGATAATTATATTTTTTAAACAAAGAAACAAAATTTGGGTTAAAATTAAAAACAAAGAGAGAAAAAAAGGAATGATTTTATGGTTATTTAAATAACATGTGAGTAATGCAATTCCTATGGTTAACCAAATTGTAGATTAGATTTGAAGAATGCTTGCACTAGGTATATCATTTTAACAATATATATTGTTTGAAGGCAATGGTTTTCTAGATGAATAGATAGGTTTGTAGTAAACAAACAATGTTGACTAAAACAAATTACAAAAAAAAAATTATATCAAACCTGTAAATAAACTTCAATGTTCGCTCTAGATGACTCCATAAAATAAGTTACATGTGTCATATAGTCGAAATCCAAACCCAATGTTGCATTTCCATCCATCGTTCACATTATGCATTTAATTTACTTATAGGTTGATGAGGTAGGAATACATGTATATACAAACATTGAAGTTTTAATTGAAAATGTATCATCAATATAAATTGATGCCTTTCATATACCAAACATGTTTTGCCAAATCCACTTATAAATTATTATATGTGTTTGATTTTATTGAGTTTTTACATACTTTGTACAATGTTTTCAAATGATGAATTTTTCCTTCAAGTAAACCTTACTAATAGTGTTAAACAAGCTTTCTAAATCATGGTCATTTTCATCTTCAGTAATCATGTTGCACACAAAATAATTCATGTATCATGATAGATAATGGATATTTTTATAAAAATAAACCTAGCTTGTAAAACACCAAAATGCATTTCTTGACTGATTATTGCATTATATTATAGTGTCTATTCTCATATAAAGGCTTTTGTATTGTTTTCATGAAATAATTGTTTTAAGTTTTGGATAGATCCCATTAATGAGAAGATATTATTTTGGGTACGTTGCCATTGACAATGAAATTTCACATTTATGTTATAACGGACATATCTTGAAACATATGTAAAAAATACACATATATTTAATATTTACAAAAAACAATTTTGGAGGTTTCATATAACTTTTTCAATACATGTATATGATTGCTCAAAAAAACTTAAAAGCATTAAAGGACACAAATATGTGTTATTTGTGATTTTTTGACACAATTCAAAAAACATAGTGGACATTTAAGTTTCATTATTAAGTTTTAACCTTCACAATAAATATTGCATGATTGTGAATTCATGTGCAAGGTAGGGTGCACCTTTATACAAGGCAGTATATTAAAATTTTAAAAATATTTTCAAGCATGTTTGTTTTCAAGTTTGTCTTGAATTTTTTCAAATTAATTTTCATTTGATTGCATTTGATTGCATTTTGTTTATTTTTTGTCCAAATCATGTCTTTGAAATTTGTTTGATTATTCAACATATTTACAACCAAATGTGACCTTTTTAGCACATTGATGTTATTAATTTTGCTAGGAAGCAAAAAAATGCATGCCATATCCACAATGACATGTATTTTACAAAAGTTTGCATTGTAAAAAATAGATTACAATAGGTATTTGGAATTAGGAATTATTTTTATAATGTGAAAATTGAAGTTTAATGTGTAACAAATAATATAAAACACCTTAATAAATTAAATAAATTAAATTAAATAAAATTAATTTTGATTTTTCAATGTGCATTTTTTTTGTATGAAAAAAAATCCAAATGGACTGAATTTTTTTGAATTTTCAAAAAATAGTTTGAATTTCTTAAATATTGTGGTAGGGTAGCCCCTCCATGAATCATGGTCAAGAATCTACGATTTTCATAATGAAATATTAATGTGTTTAAACAATAATTTAGCACCATGATTACATGTGCCAAAACCTGAAATAAAATTTTATTAAACATAAATAATTTATTAAAATTTTAAATCATGCATTTTGAAGCCTAACCTAGGTACTATTATTTAGTATTTTCATGGTTTATGTTGCATATTTTATTTATTTATTATTATTCATTACTTTTTCTCTCTATGTACATGCACAATGGCTTACACATAGGCATGTGTACGTATACTTATATTCACATACAAATATGTTCACATACACATATACGTGTGCATCATAGTTGCATTTACACATACATTTATAATATTTATGCATACATAATTTCTTTATAAGAAAATTGTTGCCATGTATAGGTTTGATAGACCACTAAAAACTATGGGCATACCATTACTCATAAAAGGGCCTTTAAGTTTAAATCATTAATATTTTTAGTAGATTTTTTTGGGGCTTGGTATTGGAGAAACCAAAGGAGAATGCCCCTTACTTCTCCTTTACTTATTTCGTGCATAAAATAGTCTTTGGTTTTTTGACAAAGGACTAATAAAGAGAAGGAAACCCATAAAAGACTATTGGGCACAAGAGAACATGTCTATACTAGGAATCAATAAGAGTGTTTTGTAGTCACCATTCAAGGTTTTAATGACATAAGTTAATAAAAAAACTTTATGGATGCACATAGAGGGGTTCAATTTATTTTTATTTTAAACATAAACCTATAGAGTTCCTTATGCATACTAGTAAAACACATTCAATATTAGTCCTTCCTTTCAAAAACTTTGGGTATCATATTTCAAAATTTTATTTACAGAGTTAATATGGGTGTTTGGTGGGACTACTAGATTTTTTTTTAAAGGAAGGCATGTAATCAACATATTGTTATGTTTAGATTAATGTTTAAAATAATAAGATAAATAAGGTTTGTGTTCTTAAAAATGGCCAATGCTACAAAATCGAATAAATTAAGGCCCTTGGCTTAGGCACACATTTGCATATGAAATTCCAACATAATGGGTTGATTATTTCTAACAATTTTTATAATGTTTTAAAATGGATTTAGTAATATTATTTATGTATTTCTTGATGGAATTTTAAATTTTAGTTAGCAAGGTTAGGTTTTCATTTATTTTTAAAAACTATTTGAAAAGGAGTGATAAGAAAGTTACAAGGATGTGCAAAGTGCATTTTTTTTTCTTTCAACAATTATAGCATGTCACCACTTTTCATATTGTAAAAGGGTTTTACTAAAAACCTCCAAATCATTATATTAATTAAATATTTGTTTGACATCAAGTTTGAGCTCTTGTAGTTTTTTACAATTGTTGCCCCTATTTGCTTGTAATACACAAATTGATATTTATAGTTGAATTTGCGATTTGCTTAAATTGGTTGTCATATTTGGTCACTTTCACTATGAAAAAATATAAGGTTTTACAATTGGGCTTGTAACTAGGTTTTCCAATTCCAACTCATGATATTATTCGGCCTTGAATGCTAACGGACAAGTTGCAACATTTGTAACAATTGCAACGGACACCTTATGTTGTATACGATATTGTATATACGGTGCAACTCACATGCAATTATATGCAAGTTCTGTGCAATTAATTTTTACATTAGATTTTCATTCACATTCCAACATGGCAAACAAAATGCAAACATGGCTTTTCATCCATTTGTGGAGGAATGACATATGTTAATACTTTCTGCAACTTATTTTATATTTTATAAAATTATTTACAATTATTTTATAACTAATTCAATAAATATATTCTTTCATTATTTTGTTCATCCATTTGATGTGAATGGATTCTGTCACAATCTTTTGCAATTAACTTACAATTAAAGATGAAATGAAAATAAAGGATTTAGTGATTAATTTGCAATTAGGTGTTTAAGTTTGGGTTTCAAACAATTGTATTGTAATTGATTTTAGTAGTATTAAACAACTAAATTGCAATTTACAATGTAATAATACAAACTTCACGCAACCATTGTCATGTTGTCATAATTATAATAGATAATGTTGAATTGCATGGGACATTATTATTTATAAGCATGAAATGGATTTGAAACTTTAAATAGATTTACATTCCATGTTGACTAGTACATTACAAAAAAAAATCGAAAATGTTTATATCAAAAGGTAATTTAACTATGAATCTAAATATAATGCCCAAGCTATTTATGACAAACATTTTTCTCTATCTAAACAAATGGTCATATCATAGAAACAATGGCCCACAACAATCAAATATTGTCATTTAAAACATTATGTTTCATAAATGAATGTTTAATTTTATTTTTGTTGAAATGAAATTTGAGCCATGCAATTTTTTCAATCCACTTTATTTGCTTGAAATTTGCCATGTTATGATATTTAGTTCCACATGTGAAATGAAATCAACAGCATATCATAACATTGTAATGTCAAAAATATTTAAATAATCCCTTTCAACTAATTTACAACTATACTACAACTATCACAAAAATGCAACCTATGTAAAACATTGATATAAACAAAACAATAATTTGTACACTTGCAAATATAATCAAATATTGTGCTTATAATTAAGTAAATTGAATTACAATTTTAGGTACTTTTGAAAGAATCTTACCTTGTATATATAATTTTGATGTTGATGGATTGAAACATAATGAAAGTTCAGCCTTATAACATAAAAATAATAAAAGTCGCCACAAATGTTCAAACACAAAACAAGACATATGCAACATGATTATCATTAAAAAATCACCTTTCATAAATCTCTCATCGTTATGAGTTAAATTAAACTTGTATAATCAACTTCTAAATAAAATGGAATATATTTTCACATCATTTTTCTTTAATATATACAAATAAACAAAAGACCAAAAGTCGACACAAACCTTCAACATCCAAGAGTAAAAGTAAGAACCTTCAACATTCAAAAGAAATAACAAAAACCTTCAACATTCAAAAGTAAAAACAAAAACCTTCAACTTCTCTAAGAGCAAAGATAAAAACCTTTAACCTACAAGAGTGAAAACAAAAGTTTTCAACTTCTTTAAAAGTAAGAACAAGATCCTTCAACCTCCAATAGCAAAATTAAAAGCCCATGAGCATAAGCACATGAAGGTTGTTGATGCATTGGGGTAAATCTATTGATATACTACCATGTGACACTTGCTTAAGGGTTTTTCGCCTAAATTTTAGATCTTTAAATTTTAAATTTAATTTTAAATTCAATTGCATACTGATTGCAAACAAGTTGAAATGTCATATATATTGGGTGGTGGAAATGTATACACGTGGCATGATTATATGTGTTACTCAAGGTCGTATATTTGTTGCAAAGTAGTCGTTGATTAGTAATTAAATTTATCATAGTTGTGATGTAGTTGTTACATGCGACCAAAGTGTAACTTGTCAACAAAGTCAGACATGATTGACTACAACCATATATACAATGCATATATTATATTGTATAAATATACATCTTGCAACTAATTTGCAATTACATTACAACTCCTTGATTTTTTAACATGGCATTTTATTTATTAATTTGTCATATTTCCACGGGACATTTGTAATGCAATTGTATATTAGATGTTTTGGAACTTTAACTATAGGGTAATCTAGTTGCCACGAACACAATTTCTCATAATGTTTGGAATGTTTAATATTTGGTCATAAATTTGATTCTATTCACGATTGATTTTAATTATTGAAATTTTCATCTTATAATTAAAGTTTTTCACAATGTTCAAAGAGAAGCACCCCAACATTGAAATTCAACTCACGACCTTTTCCACTGTTAGCCATGGTGTGTGAGGCGGATGAAATAGTGGAGCACGTGTTGTTATTGTTATCACATTGAACTTGTCAAGCTCAAAGCCAACCTAAAAAACATGTGTTTTAAAACAAGGGGGGGAAGGGGCTTCATACCACTTGTGCTTATTGTTGTATAGGTGTTTGTAACCTAATAGGCGTACAAGATGTTGGAGAACGTTTTCCCTGTCATGTGTTATATTTGAAGTTAATTGAATTGTGGACCTCCATTTTGTGTCCCAAACCTAATGGTGATGATTAGCATACACATGTTTGTCTAATGGGTGAATGCATTTTGTTTAACATTGAAACATTGAAGGTTTGCCCTATAAAAGATATCCAAAATACAAGGTTCATGCAGTGACAATGTTATGCAAAAGTAATAGCTAGCCAAAATGAAAACAATGATGATCGCAAAGTGACACAACTTTAATATGTTGATACTTCAACCCCTTAATTATTGGATTATTTACATACAAGACTAAGATTTTGTGATGCATAATTTTGCAGCAAAATGGCAAGACAAAATATAATAATTGGATCCAATGACCCATTTAATTTTGCATTGGATTGGAATTTAAATGGAATATGTTTAACAAATCAATCTTCATGTTCACACCTATTATTTATTGGTTGAATAGGAATTCAATGCCTTTTTAAAAAATAAATTAGATAACACCATCCTCTCATGTATTGATTTATCTAAAAATTATGTATTTAAAACTTAAAATGAAATGCAAGATATGCATTGGTATAATTTTCATATCAACATTTTGGTGCACATAACCCTGAATTCAATGCCTCACATATTCAAAGCTCTAAAAATTTGAAGGAAATTCATTATTATATTAATGATGACAAGAATCATAACAATCTATTTGTGCAACATGTTTTCACTTTGCATTAAGGTTATTTGAAAACCCAATGACATTAGTCAAAACATGTTGTTTGAAGTAATGGGTCTTTAGCATAATTTAAATGTGCATAAGCATGATACATTGTTGATTGATATAAGATATGTTCTAATCATAATTTTGACACAATACATATTGTGTCATCATGGAAGGTAGGATTTAATAGTGATTTAAAAAAAAATTCAAAAATGGTATCCATATATTTGATTAATTAGCAAGACACTGAAAGTAAATTTGTTTTCCTTGTTTTTTTCCAAAGAAAACTAAATGATCATTATAAATTGATCAAAAAAAATTTGTCAGTCCTCACATTCATCATCATGTAACTTTGCTTGCAACTCAATTTCAACCTAATCATGTAAGTTTTGGCTTCATTGATGCATGGGAAGTCCAATGAAAAGATTTAAATGATTAATCAAACTTTTAAAAACAAAGAGTGATACTAAAATTGTCTGAATAATAAATATTTCAAGCACATGACAATATATACCAAAAATGAATGAAAAAAGGAAAAACATGGAAATGAAATGTGAAACAAAAGCTCCCATTTACTTTGTTCCAAGTTTTTAATTAAAAATTTGTAAGTTTTGAAATATTTTGTTAATATTTTAAAGTGAGACCTTATAACAACTTTACAAGGTAAATTAAGGAGTACGAGTTTTTGAGTTAAAATTTCCCAAGATAGATATAAGTTTAAAAAAATTCCATTAATACATTGCATAAATTTTGAATAAAAAATACTAAATATTAGGTTAATTTAGGGTAATCAAATGATTTCAAACCACCATATGTGCACATGATGTTATGGTTGGCAAAAGGCAATGCACAATTTAACATTTTACTGATTGATCTTATTAATTGATTAGTTTAAATGATTCATTATTATTAGTCTTGCACCTTTTATAATCCAATTTATGGGTAATCCATGGGAAATAGTAAACTAATCTTATTTGATGTAAAATTTACTATTGGAAGCCCATATATTGGGTATGGGTGTAGTTATTCTACAAGGCCTCATTCCAAAAGGTGAAGGTACCAAATGTTGCTTCATATTGGTAAAAAATGTCATGCCTAAAACTTTAGTGGTAAATTGAAAAAAAAAATTCATGATTTTTTTTCATTTGTAATGTTTAGTTTTTGAACTTATTATGTGATCACATTGGTCAAAATGGAGGTCATACTTTAAATTGCCTAAATGGAGTAATGATCAATTTATGATTGAAACCCACACTCATTGCAACAAATTTAGTTGATTTTCTTTCATTACTTATTTTCATAGAATATTCTACCACCTTGATAACCTCTTTGTTCTCCATATTGCAAACATTATATTCATTATCTCATATTGAGGATGTGATCAATCGGATGTTGGTATCAAAAATGGCACTTAACCATCATTGGTTATCAAGGTGGCTTTTTAATCTCATATTAGTTAATCTTAGACAAGCGGAGACTTGGCTTGAATATATTGCAACATCTTTATTAAAATAAAAAATGAAAAAATTGCCCAAAAACTTGCAATTTTTTTGGCTACTTCTTTCATGAACATCACAAGTCCTTTGAGTTTCTAAAAGTCATTTGATCTGAAGGTTTTTAATATTGATATTTTTCAAAAAATTGGAATTGGCAATTCTTTGATTTTGAAATTCCAAGAAACTAGAACTACCGGTTACTAACAAAATCAAATACCTTTTGAAACATTGGACATAACCCATTTAAAAAACAATGAGAACCTTTCTTCCTTGGTTAATTAGCTAAACAACACTTAAGGATTTTGTCAATGGTACCAACATAGGTGTTGGTTCAATCAAGGCAACATGTTTCAAAGAAAAAACAAATTTAGTACATGTTAATGATTTTGTCATGCTAAGTAAAACTTAGTCCAAAACTCCTATTATTTAATTCCTACATATAGGTCTAATGCATTAATTAACATTTAACAAAATGCCAACAAATTTGGTTTTTCAGGCCTTAGTAGATTGATGTTATAAATATTTATTTGTATTGGCTTTTTAAATATGAAAGAACTTCTTTGAGGTTTATGGTATGAAAGAAATGAGCAATGTAATAGAAAATACATCATTCTTTCCATCTTCTAATGTTTTGATTATGTGCACCAAAACACGCCAACAACAATCCAAATGTGAAACCCCCAATTTAGAACAATATAATCATTAGAATCTCATGGCCAAGGAAATAGGCTCTAGATAAATCCAAGGTTATAAGTAGTTTAAATCCAAATCTGCAAATTATGGGTATACTAGTGTCTTGTTGGCTAACGTTTTCAAAACACTTTTAGACCATTTTGTAAACACCTATGTTCACTTGAACTTCTTTGGACTTGTTTAGACAAAAAGATTTGTGAAATTGACAAACTATTTGTAGCACTTCCAAATAATTATTGATGATATTGGGCATATGTTATTGTAGAGCTCAAAATCATTGAAGGGCTAGAAAATGCCCAATGCCACATACTTGCATGTGGACCCAAGAACAAGTGACTCTAATATGTGTTGTTGTGATACCCTTGCTTTGGAGCTTCTTATCATAACTTCTTAGCAGAGTAGAACAGTGGCTTAAACTCAATCTTTTTCCACAGAGACAATGGATAGCCAGAAGGTCACATCTGCAAGCGAAAAAAGAAACAAAATCAAGGGACATGAAAAGATCTTGCCTGTGTGTTTCTAAGCAATCTCCTCTTGGAAGAAGGTCCAATTCTTGATCAAATGTGTCATGCTTATAGCATCCAGTGAAAGCTTCATTTGATACAGTTTGTTGACACAAAAAGCTTCACCTTATCTGTGCACCACCACCATGATTAGCCCTCCCATATCTATTTTCTGAGGGTTCTTTCAGGACTTATTTTCCCCCAAAAACAGCCAGATTGGTAGTAGCCCCATAGTGGAGTTTAGCTAAAACATCCCTTTCAAAAGCATGAAGGCTGGCCATGACCCATCAACAAGTCACACACACCATGAACATGGATCATTCCAACAAAGCACAACCTCATGGAAAAAAGCATCTAAGAATATACCTCATAGTATTAGGTAGAGAGGATCAAACATACATAAAACTTGTTATCCCTCAGGCCAAGTAATTCTCACCAAATTTGTAGTCAGGATTCCAGAGATTCGGTTGCTACATATGTTTTCTGGCTGCCATCTAATCATCTTCCGGCCGTGGTTTGGTAGTACAAAGTTAAAGTAGCAGCTGTAGCAGTTGTCTCTATGAACTAGCTGTTGGATGTTGTGCCACTCCCAGCTATTTTGATTTCTACAATCACACCATGTAAAACAGAATTGAATTGGAAAAAAGCTTGTGAAAAGTCAGCATGGGTTGGCAAGAACAAAGAAGAGAGGCAGCAAGCTCCATGAAATGAGTCCAAAGTGGTGTACTATCTGTGAATGATGGGACTACATACCTCAACCCTGGTTTCTGATCAAAAACTAGAGGCTGAATGGTATACACTGCTGCAATCATGTAGCAGCCACATGTTGCTCAACCCTAAACCTCACATCCTTTCATTCTCATAAGGTGCATTATGAAACAATAGAAAGTTCTCCTGGAAACAAATCTCATTGATTTTACTTTACCCTTGAAGATAATTGATTCAGTATTGACCTACCAAAGCCAATAAAACTCTACTACTAAAACAAATTGGGGGAGGGGAGCATGCAAATCAGGCTAGGGTAGTCCAATTTGTTGTCCTGAGCAATAGTGGCATTGCCCATACTTGTTCAAACAATTAGACTAGATCATGAACAAGCACCCAGCAAAGATTCTAATGAATCCCGTTCAGAGATTCATGGTAGCAAGCTGTAAAGCTAGTCGCTCGTATTTATCCAAGCTGTGTTCTTCAGCATAGTGTGCGATAAAGTCGCCCTCTTCATATTTGTCCAAGTCCCATCTACATGGGCTGTTCATGAATCTGGAAGACCCAATGCAAAACTTAGTATCATGCAATGAACCAATCCAATGAGTCAGTTCCACTTCGTGAAGAATCTTCATGCAACAACAAATGAAGTCTTAAGACAAAAACTCCGTGGCATTCTCATCCTCAAGGACTGCTCAGCTGGTTATGTGAAAGGAACTTAGTCTTCTGTCAGTCTTTCTAAACAGAAGATCCATGATTTTGGTATGCCTCGAGATCAGCATTAAACCACTAAAAAGGATAACAATCCTTGTATAGAATGAGATTTTTGGACATACCGGAAGGGGATGATGGCAACATGTGCATTAAAATCTTCCTTGTTCTTCATACGATAAACCTTCACAGCATCATGCTCCAAATTACTAGTTTGAAAAATGGACGATGTGTGGAGTTTATACTGACTTTCCAGAAAGGCCTGCACCGCATGCCCACTAAAAGCTTAGAAACATGGAAGCTGACAAAGGGATTGACTTCTAGGGAACATAATAAGTAAACAGAAGCAAATAACTAACAAGCTTGCTGAAGCTTATCAGTCAGCTTGTCACATAACTGGTAATTGCTCTGAATACAGTATGCATATTGCTATACACATGGATCTATGAACTGCAATGTGAAGCTCTAGTGCTGGACCCCAGATGTTTGATGTTCTGGACCTCAGAGCTTCTTTGCAAGTCCAATTCCTGGATAAGCTTCAAGGTTCAATAACATTGGGGCCTATGATGTCTGCATCTGAATAATTGTGCCCCAAAAAAATCCTAGTGTGAAAATCAGTGTCAGGCCCAGCTGATGAACACTAATGATATAGTTTATCAACTTGCATATTATGCCATTGAGAAACTATTCTCTTGTAAGAAATCAGCCCTTCTGCACCTAGTAACTCACTACCATAATTTAAAAACCTTGGATCACAACTGGTTTGGCTATTCTGAAAGGGGTGGGAAGGAATGGTTGACCTTCGTCCATGGAGAGCTTCGCATGATATAAACACCAGTATTGATGGAGGACTTGAGATCAGGGTCAGCATCATGGCTCTGCTGAAAGTCTGAAGTATAAATCACATCTTTGCCTGAGACATTGTATTGTTCCAAAGAAAGAATACTTTCAACTCGGATTGTCTTATTTCTGACAATGGCATCAGCTTCCATGGCCACCACTGTCTCTGCAAAACTCAGCAACAACATCATTGCTTTCACCTTTGTCCATGGAAAGGGACGAGAAAATTCCAGTGGTGTTCTGACTTCGCAGTAACGGTACCCATGTAAGGCTGCATATGACAGCCTATTCTTTCGCAATTGCACCAAGTAGGCCTGCCATCATTGCACCACCACCGGTACAAAATCAGCTAATTTCTCTATCACACCACTCCCTTGTCCTGCTTCATATACTCTAACTCTAACTACCACCAAACAAATTACAACCCTAAAAATTACAGAATTGCAGAGAATCCCTAATTTCTTGTCAGTGTGTGCACGCAAGTAAAATGTGGGAGCCACAAGAAGCTCAAAATCAACATTGCAGTTTCCCAAAATCCCCACACAGTGCAGTAGTGGAGTTTGAGTTTCCGATTATGAAAAGCATTTCACACCTTGGGGAGATCAATTGCAACTGAAAGAATTGTGATGTTTCCAAGTCCAAAGCACAAAGAATTTGGTTTCTCAATCCACAGTAGCTTCTCCTGCTCAGCCCGGGATAAGTGAGCAACTGGTATTGTCTGGTTCATTTGCATGAGATTTGCCTGGAGAGATGAAACTTGGTTTGGCAACTCTGCAAACAAACACCCACTCCTGACCCCCCACATTAGGGTGACGGAAATCACATTCTTGTCTTGATGTTATTGCTTACTAATGTTTTCCTGAGCTTCCTTCGACACTGCTCCACATCAGATCCGAAACTTCCAGACAAAATGCCATCCAACTCTGTGGAATGGGAACAAAAACCACGTGCAACAGGCAAAAGAAACACGCCGAGACTGAAACCCTTGGAATGATTCAGAGAGACAGTAGTGAAATAGTCTACCTCCAGACCTATGTAAGGGTATGGCTCGGAAGTGAGCCGTCACAGCGTACACAGCAGCCACAAGCGACATTGTATAGATCAGTCTGTAACAGCACCTTCCCCATCTTATTCCTGCTGCTCGCCTGCTCCTAGCCGCTGGCCACGCCTTCGGTGACCCCATCCGCCTTGTGTATCTCTTCTACTGTGCTGCCTCTTCCGCTACACTACATACTGCCATCAAAGCATCATCTCTTCTTCTTTCTTTCTTTCTCCCCTGTTCCTCGTCGTCGTCGTCGTCGTCGTCCTCTACTTCTTCTTCTTCTCCCTTACTCGTCAACTAATTCTTGGCAACAAACTGGAGTTCACATTATAAAACTGGAAAAAAAAAACAGCGACAACTTCATAATCCCGCCGGCAATCGCATTTCCTGCCATTCCTTGCTGCAATCTTTGAATCACTTTATCTCCCTCGTTTCTCCATCTTTGTGGTTGTCGTCTTCGGGAGAAAAGCTCCTACTGGCGATCTTCTTCAAGGCCATCAACAAACCACGCCACACCCTGACTTCCAGCCTCTCGCAGTTTCCACTCCAGTTGCGATCATTGGGGCTAGCTAGCAAGCGCCTCCTCTGCGTTGCACTTGGCCCGTCGTCATCCTCCCGACCCCGATCGGAGTTGCGAGTTCGCTCGACATTACGAGCCCGTCAAGGAGAACATTATGAGTCATAATGCTCTTTGGCAGCCAGTCATTTAATACTGGAACTGTCATGGGCACCCATTCCATAATATCAAAATAAATACCATGACATCCCACCCAATGCCAATGTTTAGCTATCATTGCTATTTTTATTTTTATTTTTATTTTTCAAATGGGGTTTACAAACCCTACAAATTTGAAAATTTGACTATTTATAGGATAACATTTGAAAAAAAAAAAAAAAAAACATTAATCTTTGCACAAATATAAGGTCTAATTTATAACTTGCAAGTTTGAATCCTTATGTTGTTGTTGATGACCTACTTAATTAACACCAAAACTCTAGGCATTCTTTCGAATAGGCTTTTTTTTTCACCTTTTCAGGTGACAAATAATTATTTTATTTTTCAAAAATCCACTTTGATAATTAAAAAAGAATTTTTATGGAATTTTGGCAATAAATATAGCCCCAACTTCTTTTGCTTCTTTTTGTAAAATATGGAGGGAGACATAATGTTCCATCAAATTATAGGATAGTGAGAATGTTGTCAATTATTGGACACCTACTTTACAATAACTAGCTTGAAGCAAGAAGCACTTGAGTTTCCACCAAATTTTGATATTTTGTTCTCCCTTGTAATTTCAACATATCAAACAATTAAAAAAAAAAAAAACTCCAATGTATTATTTGGACAATACTACAATTTTCTATAACTAGTGGTCTTGATTAAGTGAAAATTTGAATGTGAGCAAATTGTTGGATTTCTAGAAAGGAAAAACATGTACACCTCAAAAAACTACCCACTTTAAACCCTAATTTTCAACTCTTTTCTCCCTTCTTAAGGTTTAATTATGGAGACATCTTGCAAGATGGTGAATCTATTATTGAGATGAGCTTCGTAGTGCAAAGTAGCACTCCCAAAAACCCTTTTCTTACATGTTGTGCACATATTACTGAAAAATCATCTCTTTCCTTTGGACAAACCCTAGACCTAGATTTTAAAAATTTCCATTCTTCATTAAAAAAGATTCTAATACTTCAAATGTGCACATCAACATGAAATAAGCCTATGACCAGAACAAATTCATGGGACAGTTTTGTAGCTTCTATACATCAAACCTGGAGGTTGCATGTAGGTTTCTAAATTGGTTAAAGCAAGAACTTAGAAACTATGTCCTAAAGAAAACAAAGAAATTCACTAAAAATTATAACTCCAAAAGACAAACCAAATTCCACAAATCCCAATTTCAGACTAAACGAAACTATGGTTGGAGCTTTATTATCCCATCAAGCATTTGATGAGAACATGACTTTAATGTATAGAAGCTTTATCACCCTGTGCCAGCGTGTCAAGTATTAACACACGTAAACAAGATTATCAAAAGTACATCAGGAGAACCAATAATTCTGTAACATGTGGAAATCTCCCCATCATAATACTCATTACAAGTTCATCAAGTCAAGTGCCAATATATCAAATTTCCATAATGATGAATCAAAACCATACATAGCATTGGGTCTGGTGTTGCACATAAAGTCTAAGAACTTACAAGGCCATTTGATCTATCAAAGGCTCCTCAAGTCCTTCCTATCTGCATAACCAGCAGCCATTTTAAATTCAGTACCAGTTTAGATACTTCAACATGGGGTACTAATAGAAGAAAATGTGTAGTTGTGACAATTTACAAGGTCTAAGACCTAAAAGGCAGCAATGGGAACCACTTAAACCATTGAACAGCTATGGCCCATTAATCCACATCACTATCAACATGACAGTGGAATATTTCAGTCACAGCTAGGACCATGAGCTTTAGAACAACCTCATGGTGTGACTGATCTGCTCCAACTCATGGTTTCGGTGTAACTTGTCACTCAACATGCACTGTAATATAGGAAAGAATAACTCATGAGATTTGAGAAATCTCCATACTAAAGATTGAGAAAGAAGAACAAGGTTAAAACTTTTCATTGAAGTCAGAAAAAAAACTTCCAGATAACGACTTACAGAACCAAGAAATTTGAACAACACAGGAGGTACAAATTAGAACTAATACTTGTAACATACAAGCACAATCCACATTTATCTCCAGAGATATGATCTTGCCACCCAGCTGGAATGCTGCAAGCTCAATGAGTTGACAACAGTAAAATTTTCAATCCAACTAATTGTTAAACCCCTGAATAGTTATCTACACAAGTGGAACACACTCACTTGCCTCTTCTCATAACCTACACAAGATGACAGAGAGTAACCTTCAGCCATAGTGCACATTTGGGACCTGCCAGGTGCCATATGCTACCAACATTGTACAAAGTCTCATGTAAGTACAGATCCAGCACCTGCATCATATGATATTCTATTCTCTAGATGCTTGAAAATAAGCCATGGTTGTAGCAAAGATTTTATTTTGAACTTCTGTTCTAAACAAGTAACTGGAAATATCTTCATAAGTACTGAGGACTTGTCCACACATATGAGTCCACCTGAATAAAATTGTGAGATGACCTGATACCACCTGTAGCAATTTCAGATCTGATAAAATAGTAGCAACATATCAGCAAACATGGAAAAACTGGAAACTTGACCCTGAAGAACAGAGAAAAGAGAAAAATAAAACAACAACTGAGGAGCTGTTTGAAAAACAATTGAGGATCATATGCATTTCAGAGACCTCCAAAAGCAACATGTATGATATTGCCCACTGACCATAACATCTGTTATTACCAGTAATGGGATAATACAACAAAGAAGTACACCAAAGCACTAGACCCTGTCCATTATGAAACAACAATAATGATACAAGGATAATCATCTCCACATTTGAGCAACCTCTCTACAGCATCTGCACAATATAGTAGACTTCATGTTTCAAGGAACTCAGTATATGTATTGAGGAACCTCCAGTGGAAATCTGGCCACAAGTGCAGTGAAAGCAGGGCCCTCCGGCTGTGTAAGCCTGCCAAGAAAAAGCAAATGCAAACAACTTGGATAAGCCTTGCCGAGCTCCAAAGAACATCAGTTTCTTCAAGAATCTAGAATGCATGATCATACAATTGAACTTTCCAACATAACATTACTCCCTGCAAAGCCAGGAAATTCCACTTCATGCAAGTGATTGCTGACGTTAATGCAATCTTCAGGTGCACAAGTAGTCAACTGATTCCCTGATCAAACACCAAAATCAAATAGTCTGGATAAGGACAATGGACTTGCTGAGAATATCGCATGAACAAGTATGTATGGATAATAGATACCTTCCGGGAGTAAATGTGAAATCTCCATCAAGTGATCCACTCTTGGCACTCAGTCCAGTACAGCTCTCGTACACAAATTCCTCATCACCTTCCCTGAGCAATGGAAACTGAGAGAAAGACAGAGCAAGCAGCTTAAGCCAATCATTAAGGGTTATCCTAGAAGAAAAGAGAATATCACTTGTCCTGTACCTGAGCTGCAGGCAACAGAAATCGCTTACCAGTCCAATGACCGCCTCCCCACGCACTTCATTAACTGTATCATGAGCTCGTATGACCCAGTGACGCGCAGAAAGTTGGCAGGAAGTTAAAGAATTAGCACCCTGCTCATGAGAGGGTAAAAGTCTCATGCGAACGGAGTAGGAAAACCAAAACCTATCCTCCAGCTCCTCCAACCTTGACAACTCTGGCACAAATACTGCAGAACAGCGGACCTGCTCCCCTCAAGCAGAACCCATACAGTAGTCACCACACATTCATCAGATTACCAGTTCCTATTGAGCATAGGCTTCTGCCTTCTATTTCAACCTTGGTAAAATAGTGCAAGCCAGCTTGTAATGTTTCTGACATACCAAATTCAGGTGACCTTCACTTCCTTGACTGGCCTTCACAAAAACTGAATGTGATTCACACTTCTCTGAACCATACTTTCAAGGATTCAGGAGTCTCAACTAAAAAATCCCGAACAGACTGCTTGTGAGAAAACGAAGCAGACCTGAACCCCGCGTGTAACAGCAACAGTGCAAAGTGGGGATGTCTCAGGATATAGGCTAATGCTGCCACTGCCCCCTTCTGTGCGTACATGGAACATGCCCGTGTGTAGTGCTTGTGCATACCCCTCCAGCCATCGGAGCATACCATCCTGTGGTTCTCTGCCTACTTCACTGCCTTCAGTGGGCACACAAAGCATCATCTCTCCATCAATAAGCAAGTTTCTAGTCCCCACATAAATATTTCCATCGTCACAGTCAAGGAAAAAGAATTTATTCAAGTGACTTGAGGCTGCTACAATTACACGATGTGATCCTGGTGGTAGCTGAAGGTGAGGTACAATGCGTTGTGTCAATTTCACCACCTGCAATTTCACAACATACATTCCATGATGAAAGAGGCTTGATACAACCCACTCAAAAAGATACATTCCACAACCAAAAACTACATGAACACAGTAAAATCTATGATGCAAAGGTGTGAGTCAGCATGAATAAAAAAGTTCACCTGGCACAGAGACAGCATATGCATGTTAACAAAATAGCATGAGAAGCTGTAGTACTACATGAAGCTGTGAGTCAGCATGAAGGGAACAATGCACCTGGTGCAGAGACAGCAAATGTACATCAACAAAATGGTGCGAGAAGCTGTAGCCACCAAAAAGCCCCACATTGTTTTGTAGATCACTTGTCGATTCATCCTCATCAGCATCAGATTCAGGAATTTCTTGACCATTACAAAGACGGTATAACAAATGCACTGCTGGAGGAAAATTGCAATGCAAGATTCTCTCTGTCTCTGCCAATTCCTGCTGCGATGCACCTAAGAACAACAAAGTTGTAATGAACCAACCAGGTGAGCACCCAGATGTTCACTCCACCTTATAGACACCACTGTGACAAGCACAGTGCATAAAGGGAACAAGACCCCTGAAATGAACCCCAAACCCTAAACATCATCATGGCACCTTTGTCCCAAGCCTGCAGTTTGCAGGGTAGAATGAGAAGATAGCAACCACAAGAATGACTTTGAATGCCTACCTGGTGCCAATGATTCTGCAACCTCACAAAAATTCTCTTGCATCCATCCCCGCAGCATTTCCCAGCAACATGTTGCCCGTGATACCAAAGCTGAAGTCTTGTTCCAAGCATGGTATGTGTCCTGAAGGGTTCCAACATCATAATTTCTGCTTATAACGGTAGAACCACGTAGATTAAAAAGGCCTTGTCAGAAGGAAAGCATGCTCTAGTCATAAATTGTCAAAGCAATAGAATTCATGGCCATGGCTGAAGATATCCATCATACTTTAGCATTTAACAACAACAACTAGTTCTTCAGCTCCTGAAGTGAAATTCTCTTATCCACCAAAACCCTACATGACTCTCCATCATCGTTCATCACGGTCCTCACATTACCCCCTCCTTACCTTCCAAGAGCTGCAAGGTTTGCCGAGGGGATCGTCCAAAAAAGCTAGAGGAAAATCACGTCGGCAATATGATTCCCATAACACCTCCTGATAGGCTGAGTGTCGCCATCGTCGCGCCACACATGCGGATCTCGCACAATCACCAGCGCTAATCTTGGCTAGCACCAGTTCCAGTACTGATCCAGGCAGCTCCTCCATCCCTACCTACCTACCACACCTTCTCTTCCCTTCTCTTCTCTTCTCTTCTCTCTTTCGTCAATTCCAACACGAGAACAGACGCTCTTGCTCAACGAAAAGATGAGCAAACCTAGAATCCGCTTCTCAGAGCAACTGCATCAGAAACTGCGAAAGAAAGAACCTCGTCAGTGGATACATCCACTAACCTTGACCTCAGTTGATCCTGATGCACACACACATACCGCAAAGCTTTCAAAGAAAATCCTCCACAACGTGAAAACAAAAAACACACTGCTCAGGTGGGTACCTACCCGGAGCATCACCGGTTAGTTCCGGATGCTTTATCCGAAATCAGCGAAACCTTCGTGGATGACGAATTTCGACCGTAGGATCGAAAAGCGGACATTTGTTTTTTTCATCCATGTTACGTCATGACTAGAGCGGCGAGCCTCTCTCCTCTCTTTTTTTCCATTTTTAATTAACTAATTAATTAATTAAATACTTTATTATTATTATTATTATTATTATTTTAAAGGATTTACATTACACTGGGTGCAAACTGCAAACACAGTACCCAAGCTACCTTGGCAGCTTCAACACTTAATTATATTATTTTCAGAAATGTTTAAATTTTTTATTTTTTATTTTTTATTTTTTATTTTTTCTATATAAAAATAATTTGTTAAGGAAAATATTGAATCTTTAAGAATGATCTATTTGTGGAAATGAAATTCATTAATTTAATTAATTCTTCGACAAATATGTGTCCAAGCCCACAAAGGTATTAGGGTATTTACCAAAAACTATATGTGTTAATTGGATTTTTTTTTAAAAAAAATTTGGTTCCAACCATTAGATTATTGCTACTTTTTTTTTAATAAAAATGCACTATATGTAACTATTCTTGATTGCCAAAATCTTTAAATGTTCAATTTGGTATAGCCAAGCCTGTTTTTTCAATAAACATTTCAACATAAAACTACCTATTGAAAATTTGTAGGGTACAAATAGCCAAATCATTATAAGATATTTTAAAATGTTTCATACTTATAATATTTATTTCAATTTTATTAAAGTAATAAAATGATATATTAAATACCATTTGTACAAATATATCACATATTTTCAAGGTGAATTTCATTTATCACTTAAAAACCTCTCAGCAAAAAATAGCATTTAAAATTTTCATTTTATTATTTTTTGCACCCATTATGAAGATCATATAAATAGGAGTGATTGATAATAGCAGAAATTCACTTCCTGCTAGTGATTTCAAGACCTTGACAAGACCTCCAAAGAAAACCTGAGATGTAAAGCATTAGCTGTGTGGCAGAGGGTTTGAGCATCCTATAATTGGATCCAAAACACAAGCTAGGAACACATCGCTTGATTGTAAGAAGAAACAGGAAACAGGAGAAAGAATATGAGAAGCTCAGACCTTTCTGCAATCGCAACTCGCCAGCACTTTGCTTCTTGATAGGAGCCGTCCATTGGCACTCTCAGCAGCTTCCCTTTGCTTTTGCTTCACACTGAATAGTTTAATCATTGTGAGCCTAGTCCCTCCAGCAGCCCCCCTGCTATGCAACATCCACAACCAATTCACAAGGTGCCAGACCTTACACATGCAACAACAACAAAAACAACAAAAAAACCCTAACCTAAACAAACACACAGACAAATCATCCATCTGCGGCCGGCTCCTATACGAGCTTTGTGAACCACTCGACTACAATCAAAAACTTGAAACTACAGAGAGGCACGCTCAGTTTAAGAGTTCAGATTCTTCACCCTTTTTTCCGCCTCCCCACACAGCAGCAGGGCAACAATCGCAGCTTCAAGAAGTGCCGCGAGACGAGGCTCGGCAGAAGGAAAGTCCCCTAATTAGTCTTCCTGTCTTCTGCCAACCCCAATCCCCGCCCCCAACCCGGGACCCTACTTGATCTCTTTGGAAAAGGACCCCCCAGCCCCTTGTAAAATCAAAACAAAAAGATATACAGAAAAAGAAAGCGATTCAAGATTGTGAAAGAAAGGAGAGAGAGAGAGAGAGACACACACACACACACACACACAGACGGAGCGCACGCAAAGCGCGAGAGAGAGCGCAAGGGAGCGGGGAAGGACCCGGAGCTCAGACCTGCGCGCTGAAGCTCAGTATGGCCATGGCAGGCAGGGCCGGGTTTCATCGTCATGGATACCATGGGCGTGCCACCCAAAAGGCCCCGCACCCGCTCGCCATCAAGGGCTCGGTCACGGGTGGGTACCTACCCGGAGCATCACCGGTTAGTTCCGGATGCTTTATCCGAAATCAGCGAAACCTTCGTGGATGAGGAATTTCGACCGTAGGATCGAAACAAGGACATTTTGCTTTTTCATCCATGTTACGTCATGACTAGAGCGGCGAGCCTCTGTTCTCTCTTTTTTTCCATTTTAATTAACTAAATAATTAATTAAATACTTAATTAATATAATTTTATTTCTTTATAAGGATTTATATTACACTGGGTGCAAACTGCAAACAGAGTACCAAGCTACCTTGGCAGCTTCAACACTTAATTATATTATTTTCAGAAATGTTTAATTTTAAAAAATTTAAAGTTTTAATTTTTTTAATATAGCAATAATTTGTCAAGGAAAATATTGAATCTTTAAGAATGATCTATTTGTGGAAATGAAATTCATTAATTTAATTAATTCTTTGACAAACATGTGTCCAAGCCCGCAAAGGTATTAGGGTATTTACCACAAACTATTTGTGTTAATTGGAATTTTAAAAAAAAAAAAATTGGTTCCAACCATTAGATTATTGCTACTTTTTTTTTAATAAAAATGCACTATATGTAACTATTCTTGATTGCCAAAATCTTGAAATGTTCAATTTGGTATAGCCAAGCCTTTTTTTTCAATAAACATTTCAACATAAAACTACCTATTGAAAATTTGTAGGGTATAATAACCAAATCATTATAAGATATTTAAAAAGTTTCATACTTATAGTATTTATTTCAATTTTATTAAAGTAATAAAATGATATATTAAATACCATTTGTACAAATATATCACATATTTTCAAGGTGAATTTCATTTATCACTTAAAAACCTCTAAGCAAAAAATAACATTTAAATTTTTCATTTTATTTTTTTTGGCACCCATCATGAAGATCATATAAATAGGGGTGATTGATAGTAGTTTGAAGCATGTAAATGGTTTTAGGTATTAGGTAAAAAAAAATGTTTAAAAAAAATAAAAATGAACATGAATTAGTACAAACTTTTTGTTGGAGTGATATCTTTTGTTATATCCAAGTTTCAAATTCCAATGACAATAAAAATATTCGTATTGAAGAGGATAATACATCTTTTGTTTTTTGGTTCATTAATTTTTTCAATTGTTTTTTTTTCACATGATGATGTGAACATCACTTGTTGTGTAACACTTTAAGTGAGTGTAAACCATAATGAAGGAGAAAAAAATATGTATGAAAAAAACTCATGACAAAAATGTTTCATCAAAAACCATAATTTATGTGATTAAAAAAATCACAAAATTATAATATTTTTATTTTTATGGTTGACTTTCATTCTTGTTTTGTGTTTCAAACAAATTTTCATTGAATAATTACCAAATTCATAATATGCTTTCGCATTTGGCACTTCTTGCCTTTTGTATATATAATTTCCACATAATATTTACATATATCACACAAATTTATACAATTTATGATCTATGAAACCCAAAAATAAAAATAAATAAATAAAAATACAATGCATAGTATCAAAATAACCCCATCATGATTGTTTCCATATGTTAAATGCAAAAGACATTTTTCCATTATCACCTTTTGCATTGGCATCTTTTGGTTTATTAACAATCTTTTGAACAATGTCAAAATATCCACATGGAGACAAATTAAACAACACATGTTTCTATGTCAATGACATAACATGTTGAAATAACCTTGATATAAATGAATTTCAACAAAATTAAATCCCCTCCTATATTAATATTACCCATGTAATTATATGTTGAGATTTCATTATATATGTGGATTTTAGTTTATAGTTTGGTATATATAGGCTATGTTAAACATTAAACATGAGGTTTTTTTTAAAAACATTATTAATAGATTTTTGTGGGTTTTTATGTGCATGTTTATGCTTTGTTAGCAAAACGAATAAGAACACACCCAATGGAAAAAAACTTACTGTCAACTGAGTCACAAAAGGTTAGTAAGTTTTATTCAAATATTGTAACATATTGAATGTGAATACAATAATACATGAAATTGATAATGTGGCACATAAAATTGACATTTGCAAAATTTTACATCAATTATTTGGATGTGTACTTACACATTGTTGTTCATTTTTTTTTGTGAAACATGAACAGAAAAGACTCAAGATAAATATGAATGATGAAAATGTTGAAACATAGCTTCAAAATGTGCGAACAATTATTATTGCACATATTGTGAGAAATGTGTTTTGTTAAACAAAAAATGCATTGAAGACCACAACAACAGCAAGCCTCATCAAAGATTTTGTGAAGTTACAAGAAAATACACATCTACTCAAAGGATTTTGCATAGGTAATTGATTAGTCATATTTATAAAATGCATTTTTGATTCTTTTAAAAATCCAATATCTAATATATTGATTTATTTCCATAATAGAGTGGGGCGAGAACGGTCATTATATGGTGTGTAAAGCGTGTGAAACTTCAGTTCCAACCTGTTTAGAAAGTATTATGATGCATGTGACTAGGCCCAAACATGTTCAAAACCAACGAATTCAATAATTAGAATCATTATTCCAAAATAAATATAAGTAACATTTTTTTGTTTTCCAATGTTTTGTGCATGCATTAAAGTCTTGTGATGGTGATTAACATATGCAAATGTTACATTTGCAGGGGTCCAGTGTGGTGAAAAAAAATCAATTTTTTTTTATTGGAAAAATTATCTTCCACCTGGGTTGGAGTATTTAAATGTGTTTAGAGAGAAGAAGCCCAAAGATCATTACTTCAAACATCATGATCTTCAATTACATGCATTGCAATTTCAAAACTTGCAAATTTCAACAATATTGATGGAGAAAGAGAATATGTTTTCTGTTGTTGGAGTGTTATTGTATGATGCCATTCCATGCATTGATTTAGAAGATTTGTGCAAGGAAGCAACTTGGTTGGATTTGAATGCGAATGAATGTAGCGAAGCCCTAATATGAATAGTTCTAAGATGAACATGTTTGGGTGGAAAAAAAATGTGTACAAAAAAAAAGAATTTGCGTATGGCAGGTATGTATCATCATACTTTTGCATTGATTTATGTTCAATCAAATTTTAATGCATACATGCTTACATAAAGTGATTTTTGCACATATGTGCATCAATGTCTAGAAGTGGAAGAAAAATCATTAATTTTTGCAAAAAAAATCCATAATTACTTGTGGAATAATTTCCCAAGGGCCATGGAAGGTTTGGAGAGTAAAAGGAAAAGGTTGAATATTGACGATGGAGAAGGTCGTGTTGTGGAGCAATCACCATTCACATCATTCGCGTTTACCAGAAACTATGAAGTGAAAATTCATGTAGATGTTGATGATGTTGATATATGTTTCATATTATGGATACATGAAGGTATGTTGGCTAGTTTGAATTTCATTTCATCATTTTTTTACATTCAATGATAATCACAAAATGCAGAAAATGGAATGGGAGCAAATGGTCGAGCAATGTTTTGTTTGCCAAAATTTGAGGTAAATTTGAGACAAAAAATGGGGCAATTTTCATGTTCATGGTAGATAAAGTTCTTCATTGTACAATGAAAAATCAAGGAAGGAATTGTCATGTCCTAGGATATTTTGGGATACTTTTGGCAATGTCATGGCCTAGGATATTTTGAGATACTTTTGCCAATATCATGGCCTAGGATATTTTGGGATTAATATGGTTTAGGGTTATAAAAGGAGATAGTCTAGGGAACAACTCTTCAGCAGACCAACACCAGTTGATGGATCAATAAACTTGTCTTGTCTTGTAATTCTCCACTTGTTTGTAGCTAGTCCATAATAGTTTGGTCTGCTCCAATTTGTTTGGTTGTTTCAGTAAGTAGCTAGAGGTATTTTGGAGTGAAACTTGAAGAGGGTATAGAAGATTATAGGACGCTTCTATTTTCAAAGTTTCAAAAGAAAAGGATATGTTTTGTGAGAGTTATGAGCTTTTGAAAACTTTGTGCCAGATCTGGTTTTTTGGTCATATCTCCTTTGTTTAAACTTTTTTGGATCTGCAGCTTTGCAATCTTATAGATCATATAGGAATATGTGTGTGAGAGAAATTTCATGTCATTTAGATTTGTATTGAGAGAGATCCAAGCATCTGAAGTTTCAATCTCAGTTTTGAAGTCAGTTTCTCTTGAAAGTGATATCTCTTTGTGATCATCATCAATAGAGATGAAATTTTGAGCATATATAGAAGATGTATATTTTATGTGTCTCCCAAAATCTCAAGGATTTTGGAGTTTCAGAGAGCGAGTTGTAAGTCATTTTGTGTTCAGGTCCCAGTTTGAGGTGACTTTAAGGAAGTAGCAAGATCTCTCATTTTATGAAATTAAATGAGTTAAAATTTTGAGAGAAGGTAGTAAACATAGTTGCTCATGTGTCACCAAAATTTTAGAGCGATCCAAGGTCATATGTGAGCAGTGTAACTTTGTAAAGTTGCTATGACAGAAGTTTGTTTTGAGAAGACATCAAAGCAAAAGTTTTGAAATGGAACAAATACAACTTGGGAGATCTTGAAGGAAGGAGTTTTGGGAAACGCAAATACATTGTCAAGACCTTCATACAAAAGTGTGAGAACTACCACCATGGACAACTCAAAATCAAACATCAATCTCACTCAAATCCTCGCCGCCCTTCAACACTTTCAACAAGAAAATGTCATGCTTAGAGACTCAGTGACCCGCCTGCAAAATCAGCCACCACCTCCTGCCCCAGTATCTCCTGCCCTTGCAATGGTCACCCCAAAGCCCCAGATCAATTTGCTAGAAAAGTTTGATGGAACGCGCCCCAAATTTCGAGGCTTTGTCAACCAAGTACGTTTGATCATGCAACTACACCCCCATCGTTATTTTGATAACACCACTCGTCTAGGATTCGTTGGAACCCTACTCACTAGGATAATTGTAGCATGGTTTGCTCCCATCTTGGAAACATCATCCCTTCTCCTATAAGATTTCAACGCCTTTATGGCGAAATTTGAAGCAGTGTTTGGGGATAGTGACAAGGCCAGAACTTCAGCCAACAGGTTGCGTCGCCTCTAGCAAGGGACATGTTCGGCCATTGTCTACGCCTTAGAATTCAGGCAGCTTGCTTGCAATGTCAATTGGGGAGAAGCTGCCTTGATTGATTAGTTTCGCTGTGGGCTTCGTGATGATGTTAAAGATCTTTTGTTAACACTCACAAACCCTTCTTTCTTAAGTGAAGCCATCACCCAGGCAATTCGGTCCGATAATCGTTTGATCGAACGTCGCCAGGAAAAGAAAGTCACCTCCAACGCCTAGCTTTGGAACAATCGGCCTATTACGCTTCCCTTAGTTCCCTAAACAACACCAGTTGCCCGACCTGCTTCTTTTGGACCTGCCCCGATGCAGATCGACGCAGCCAAGTTTAAACCTTTGACAAAAGCCGAAAAACTTTGCCGAAGGACAAACAACCTATGTCTTTACTATGGCAACCTAGGGCACATAATTCGCCAGTGCCCTCAAAAGCTTGTCAAACTTCAAGTACAAGCTGTGGAAACTCCCCAAGAATTGGAAAACAAAAACATCCAGTCATAGTAGGAGCCGTGCGACTAGATCTCACCCAACACCACCTTTGCAAAAGCTCCTGTTCCGTTGTTGGTCCCAGTCCCAACTTCACTCAATATGTGGAAATCATTCGTATTCTAGAAGACATACCACAAGTGTCAACATTGGTGGATTCCGGCGCCACCTCTTCTTTCATCGACCAAACATTTGTTGCCCAACACAACTGACGCGCTCCCAAGTTCCTTGTGGACCCACTTGAAGGTCCAAGTATGTGGCAATGTGGAAGGAGTTGGAACTTGGAGCCGCTCCCTAACTCACAACACTTGGAGGGGTAAAGGGGTGTGTTGGAGCTCCGGGATGGGACTAGGAAGAATTAACAAGCTTATTCACTCACACGGGCCTGCACACAACCCACACAAAGTGGTTAGTGCATACTTGGAGCACCTTTGGTGCTAGGACGAGCCACGGGCAACACGGACACACAAGACTCACCACGGCCCGGACTTGGGGGAAGCCACCACCTTCCCCCTTATAGTATACTCTGCAGCTCTCCACAGAGGTGGCATCCAAATGGCTATTTTTCCCGGGACTCCCGCGGGGGGAGTCCCGAAATCGTCCCGGGTTGGAGTCTCGGGACTTTGGACGGCGATATCTCCCGACTGCAGAGTCCGATCGCGACGTGGTCTGAAGCAAAGTTGTAGCCCTCGTCGAGAGCTTTCCAACGCCATGTCGCACTCTCAAATCGTATCTCGGGAAAACCTCGATTCCCGACTTTTAGTGGTCGGGAGTCAAACTGCCAGTTTGACTCCCGGCCCTTCTTTTGCCCATAACTTGTGTTTGAGATGTCCAAATGAGCAATGCGAGCCCATTTTAGACATCTACGTTTCAAGAGCTTTCCAACGGTACCAAGAGCGCAACAATCCATTCAGATTTGACCCTTCAACTCGCACTCTGAAATTTCGGGAGTCCACCGGGACTCCCTCTCCCAAAATGGGAGTTGCCTTGGGAGTGTGAGTGTTCACTCCCTCACACTCCCTCGCACTTCCTTAGACTCCCGGGAGTATGTGATGACTCCCGGGCTTCCTCCTCTTGGCCCGCACTCTTCCAATGCCTTTGCCCTTGCTCCCGGGCTTCCTTCCTTTTGACTCCCGGGCTTCCTTGCAACCCCTTGCTTTGGTCACGAGCCCAAAGCTAGGGTTGCGACAACAACATCCCTGTGGTCAAGAAGTCAACCTCTGTTCCAGTAGAGGTTATTGATGGGAGAACCATTGCTTCTGGTGCAATCACACACGAAACAACCCTTTTAGAATTCTATATCGACAAGCACACGGAAAAGATTGTTTTCAACATCATCTCCACCCCTCACCATCCCATCATCCTTGGTCTGCCTTGGCTAGAAGCGCACAACCCTATCATTGATTGGCGATCTAGAACCCTCACCTTCAGCGCACAACGGTGCACCTCTCAAGAACCCCATGCTCATAAAAACACTTTGTCCAGTCCTGCCAAGAACCCTGTGGTCAAAAACCCAAAGAGGGTCGAAACCAATTCCAGTTTTCTCAAGTTTGTTATGTCAAGTCCTACAGTTAAAAACCCCCCGGTGGTCAAAACTAAACCTTGTCTTGTTAAGAATCTTGTCAAGAATCCTACCCAGAAAACCAACCCTGTTCAGATCTTCGTTGATGGAGCTGTCCCTTTCTATCGGGCTGTTAAGAATCTTCAAGTCTTCGCCATCCATGTCAACCCAGCTAACAACAAAAACCCCCAATCAGAACCAACACCTGTCAAACTTCCTGAGAAGTACAAGGACTTTGTTGATGTTTTTGAAAAGATTAATGCTGATTAGCTCCCCGTCCATCGTCCATATGATTGCTCGATTGATTTAGAAGAAGGACACTCACCACCCTTTGGTCCTATCTATGGCCTATCGGAACCGGAACTCCAAGCCCTACGTGATTACCTTACTGAAAACCTTACCAAGGGGTTCGTTCAACATTCCAAGTCTCCAGTTGGTGCCCTAATTCTGTTTGTCAAGAAGAAGGATGGCTCCCTTCGACTCTGTGTGGATTATCGTGGACTCAACAAGATAACCAAAAAGAATCGATATCCCTTACCCTTGATTTCAGGCCTCCTGGATCGGCTACATATCGGGAAGATTTTCACCAAGCTTGACCTCCGTGGAGCCTACAACTTACTTAGGATTCGCCCCGGTGATGAATGGAAGACAACTTTCTGCACACGCTACGGCCATTTCGAATACACGGTCATGCTCTTCGGCCTCACCAATGCACCCGTAGTCTTTCAGTATCTGATGAATGATATCTTCCGAGAGTACATGAATGAATTTGTCGTGGTCTATTTGGATGACATTTTAATCTTTTCCAAGGACCAGGAAACCCACGACAAACATGTACGATTGGTGCTTGCGACGCTCCAAGGACATGGCTTATACGCCAAGCTGGAAAAATGTGAATTCGACAAATCTTCAGTGGCGTTCTTCGGCTATGTGATCTCTCCAGATGGTATTTTCATGGACAAGTCAAAGGTCGAGACCATCCAGTGTTGGGTTACTCCATCCTCGGTCAAGGATGTTCAACGTTTCTTGGGGTTTGCCAACTTCTATCGTCGATTTATCAAAGGCTACTTTAAGATCACAACACTACTAACAACCTTGACTTGTAAAGACAAGCCCTTCTCGTGGAATCCAACGGCCCAGGCTGCTTTTGATATTCTCAAGATGGCATTCACCTCTGCACCCATCTTGATACATCCCGACCTTCCCAAGCCATTCATTGTGGAAACGGACGCTTCAAATTTTGCCCTGGGAACTATTCTATCTCAATTTGGAATAGATGGGTTGTTGCATTTAATTGCTTTCTATTCACGAAAACTAACCAGTGTCGAAATCAACTACCAGTTCTACGATAAGGAACTCCTGGCAATCATCACGGCATTCGAGCAGTGGAGATCGTATCTTGCCGGAGCTCAACATCGAGTCCAAGTTTTGACAGATCACAAGAATCTCCTTTATTTCACAAGTATTCGGACCTTGAATCATCGCTAGGCACGCTTGCTTATCTTCCTAACTAATTTCGACTTTGAGATTCAGTATTAACCCGACACTCAGCAAGGGAAAGCTGACGCACTATTTCGTTGTTCAAAATATGAACTTCAAGTGGGGGATGAGGCCTATGGCCAGCAGAACCAAACTTTACTCAACCCCGAACAATTTCGAGTTGCAACAACAATCAGCACCCTCCCAGACTCATACCTTGTCAGGGACATCAAGATGGTAACTCAGGAAGACACCTGGGCTACCAACATCAAGAAGGAACTCCAGGAATGACCAAGGAACCCAAATCATGATGATCTGGATCAGTTTGAGCAACAAGACGGACTTCTCCTTCGAAATAACCTGATTTATGTACCTGAAGGACCTATACGCCTAAAAATCCTGAGAGAATACCACGACAACACCTTGGCCGATCACTTTGGAATGGCACGGACTCATGAACTAATGTTAAGGAATTATTTGACGCGCTCTTCGGTCCCGGGGTGAACCCACTTGAGGGTTCACCAAAATAAAGTTGCGAAAAGTTGGGACCTAAAGGCACGCTCCCAACTTCCAACTCTAGAAAGGGGTAGAGGGTCGAGTTGGAAGCCCCGGGATTAGACTAGGAAGAGGGACTAGCTTAGCTTGTGTGAATCTGCATCCAAAAACCAACCACGGGAGGTTAGTTTAGCATTCGGGACACCCTTGGGTGTTGGGACAAGCCACTAGCACTTAGACACACAAGACTCACCACGGCCCAGACTCAGGAGTAAGCCACCACCTTACTCCCTAAAGTATTCTCTGCAGCTCGCTATGCAGGCTACATCCAAATGGCACAAATTCTCGGGACTCCCGAAATGGAGTCCCGAAATTGTCCCGGTGAGACTCCCGAAACTTTGAACGGCCATAACTCCTGACTGCAAAGTCTGATCGCAATGAGGTCTGAACCAAAGTTGTAGCCCTCGTCGAGATCTTTTCAACGCCATGTTGCACTCACAAATCGGATGTTTGGAAGAGGTCGATTCCCGACTTTTAGTGGTCGGGAGTCAAACTGCCAGTTTGACTCCCGGCCCTTCTTTTGCCCGTAACTTGGGCTGCAGATGTCCAAATGACCAATGCGAGGCCATTTTCGATATCTAAGTTTCAAGACCTTTCCAATGACACCAAGAACACCCCAATGCGAGTGTTTTGGGCCTTGCTGTCGAGCTCTAAACATTCGGGAGTCTCGGAGGACTCCAAATCCCAACTTTTCCAAGTGTTGGGCTTCACCCCCACACTTGGCCAAAGTGGGGTTGCGACATTATTGGTGGCCCAAAATGAACAAGCTGCCACGGGAGTATGTCAACTTTGTGATACATGTGCTCGATCCAAGGCTCCCAGGCATCGCCCGTTTGGACTCCTGCAGCCATTGTCGATTCCTAGTCGACCTTGGGGATCTATTGCAATGGACTTCATCACGGATCTCCTTATTGTCAGAGCCAAGGATTCAATACTGGTTGTGGTCGATTGACTCACCAAAATGGCCCATTTCACCCCTTGTTCCAAGTCAATCACAGTAGAAGAGATAGTTTAGTTAATTCTAGACGGGATCGTTCGACTACATGGACTCCCCGAGGAAATTGTGTCCGACAGAGGTCCTCAGTTTGCATCCAAGTTCTGGCGTCACCTATTCGAGCTTCTTGGAGTTAACATTTGACTAACTTCAACTTTCCACCTCGAGACAGATGGACAAACCGAACGGATAAACAAGACACTCGAGCAATACCTTCGCTGCACTGTGAACTACCAATAGGACGACTGGCTGGACCTACTATCTCAAGCAGAGTTTGCTTATAACAACACAATGCATGCAGCGATCGAGATGAATCCATTCTTTGCCAATTACGGTTTTCATCCTAGGTTCAGCCTTGAAATTCCTGGGGATTCCATAAACCCCTTGGCTGAAGAAAGGGCCACGAGGCTTGGACAGGTTCAACAGAACCTTATGGCAGAACTCAAGCTAACATAGGAGTGGTAAAAAAAGCAAGCAGATCGTCGACGCAAGGACCATCCAAACTTCAAGGTTGGAGACCAGGTTTGGATTCTCAAAAAAAACATTGCTACCACTCACCCATGTGCCAAGTTGGATTATAAGCGCCTCAAACCTTTCAAAATCGCCAAATTGGTTGGTCTAATGGCTTGCCAGTTAGAGCTTCCACCCTAGTTCAAAATCCACAATGTTTTCCATGTCTCCTTGCTTGAGCCCTATCATGAAAACCCGATCCCAGAACGTCATCAAAAACCCCCAGCTCTAGTCGAAATTGAAGGCGAAGAAGAGTTTGAAGTTTAAAAGGTCTTAGACTCTAAGAAGATTCGTGGAAAGCTCCTGTACCTTGTCTTTTAGCGAGGTTATCCTCCTTTTGAAGTTACTTGGGAGCCTGCTAGAAACCTAGTTCATACCCAAGACTTAGTTAATTGGTTTCACCAACAGTATCCTAACAAACCGGCTCCATCTGGAAGATGTCGTTTGAAGAGGGGATAATGTCATGGCTTAGGATATTTTGAGATACTTTTTGCAATGTCATGGCCTAGGATATTTTGGGACTAGTATGGTTCATGGTTATAAAAGGAGATAGTCTAGGGAACAACTCTTCAGCATACCAACACCAGTTGATGGATCAATAAACTTGTTTTGTCTTGTAATTCTCCACTTGTTTGTAGCCAGTCCATAACAGGAATCAATATGGTATGGCATTTTTCCAAAAACATTTTGTACTGAATCATTTGAAAAGTTTGAAAGGATGATCATTATCATCGTTGAATCAAATTAATATCCTTATCAATTTTCTGTTTGAAATGTTGTTTTTTCCCCTTTTTTCCAAGGAATCATTGCCATGAGTGAACATGTATGTTTTCCACATGGGAACCAAAGTTATTTCTTGGGGTAGGCACCTTTTAAACAAAAATAATTATCATGCACCTGAAGTGCATGAAATAATATTTTTGTTTAAGATGTACATGAGTTTTGTGATAATTCAAAATGATTCAACATGAATAATTATCAAGTATTTGAAGTGCTCGACATATTGTTCTTGTTTGACATATTATTCATGATCCAATTATGCATAATGTTTTTTAGGACATCATAATTTTGTCAATGTTTCAACATAAATAATAATTGAGACATTAGACACTATTTTTTTCACATGAGCATTAGAACTACTTATTTAGGTAAGTACTTTTTTAAACAAAAATAATAATCATGCACCTGAAGTGCATGAAATAATATTTTTATTTCGATGATACATGATTATTGTGACAATTCGATTAAAAAAAACTTGAATAATTGTCAAGTACATGAAGTGCCAAATGCGAAAGCATATTATGAATTTGGTAATTATTCAATGAAAATGTGTTTGAAACACAAAACAAGAATGAAAGTCAACCATAAAAATAAAAATATTATAATTTTGTGATTTTTTTAATCACATAAATTATGGTTTTTGATGAAACATTTTTGTCATGAGTTTTTTTCATACATATTTTTTTCTCCTTCATTATGGTTTACACTCACTTAAAGTGTTACACAACAAGTGATGTTCACATCATCATGTGAAAAAAAAACAATTGAAAAAATTAATGAACCAAAAAACAAAAGATGTATTATCCTCTTCAATACGAATATTTTTATTGTCATTGGAATTTGAAACTTGGATATAACAAAAGATATCACTCCAACAAAAAGTTTGTACTAATTCATGTTCATTTTTATTTTTTTTAAACATTTTTTTTTAACCTAATACCTAAAACCATTTACATGCTTCAAACTATTATCAATCACCCCTATTTATATGATCTTCATGATGGGTGCCAAAAAAAATAAAATGAAAAATTTAAATGTTATTTTTTGCTTAGAGGTTTTTAAGTGATAAATGAAATTCACCTTGAAAATATGTGATATATTTGTACAAATGGTATTTAATATATCATTTTATTACTTTAATAAAATTGAAATAAATACTATAAGTATGAAACTTTTTAAATATCTTATAATGATTTGGTTATTATACCCTACAAATTTTCAATAGGTAGTTTTATGTTGAAATGTTTATTGAAAAAAAAGGCTTGGCTATACCAAATTGAACATTTCAAGATTTTGGCAATCAAGAATAGTTACATATAGTGCATTTTTATTAAAAAAAAGTAGCAATAATCTAATGGTTGGAACCAATTCTTTTCTTTTTCTAAATTCCAATTAACACAGATAGTTTGTGGTAAATACCCTAATACCTTTGTGGGCTTGGACACATGTTTGTCGAAGAATTAATTAAATTAATGAATTTCATTTCCACAAATAGATCATTCTTAAAGATTCAATATTTTCCTTAACAAATTATTGCTATATGGAGAAAATTTAAAAATTTTAAACGTTTCTGAAAATAATATAATTAAGTGTTGAAGCTGCCAAGGTAGCTTGGTACTCTGTTTGCAGTTTGCACCCAGTGTAATATAAATCCTTATAAAGAAATAAATTTATATTAATTAATTAATTATTTATTTATTTAGTTAATTAAAATGGAAAAAAAGAGAGAACAGAGGCTCGCCGCTCTAGTCATGACGTAACATGGATGAAAAAACAAAATGTCCGTGTTTCGATCCTACGGTCGAAATTCCTCATCCACGAAGGTTTCGCTGATTTCGGATAAAGCATCCGGAACTAACCGGTGATGCTCCGGGTAGGTACCCGCCCGTGACCGAGCCCTTGATGGCGAGCGGGTGCGGGGCCTTTTGGGTGGCACGCCCATGATACCCATGACGATGAAACCCGGCCCTGCCTGCCATGGCCATACTAAGCTTCAGCGCGCAGGTCTGAGCTCCGGGTCCTTCCCCGCTCCCTTGCGCTCTCTCTCGCGCTTCGCGTGCGCTCCGTTTCTCTGTCTCTGTGTGTGTGTGTGTGTCTCTCTCTCTCTCCTTTTTTTCACAATCTTGAATCGCTTTCTTTTTCTGTATATCTTTTTGTTTTGATTTTACAAGGGGCTGGGGGGTCCTTTTCCAAAGAGATCAAGTAGGGTCCCGGGTTGGGGGCGGGGATTGGGGTTGGCAGAAGACAGGAAGACTAATTAGGGGACTTTCCTTCTGCCGAGCCTCGTCTCGCGGCACTTCTTGAAGCTGCGATTGTTGCCCTGCTGCTGTGTGGGGAGGCGGAAAAAAGGGTGAAGAATCTGAACTCTTAAACTGAGCGTGCCTCTCTGTAGTTTCAAGTTTTTGATTGTAGTCGAGTGGTTCACAAAGCTCGTATAGGAGCCGGCCGCAGATGGATGATTTGTCTGTGTGTTTGTTTAGGTTAGGGTTTTTTGTTGTTTTCGTTGTTGTTGCATGTGTAAGGTCTGGCACCTTGTGAATTGGTTGTGGATGTTGCATAGGCAGGGGGGCTGCTGGTGGGACTAGGCTCACAATGATTAAACTATTCAGTGTGAAGCAAAAGCAAAGGGAAGCTGCTGAAAGTGCCAATGGACGGGCTCCTATCAAGAAGCAAAGTGCTGGCGAGTTGCGATTGCAGAAAGGTCTGAGCTTCTCATATTCTTTCTCCTGTTTCCTGTTTCTTCTTACAATCAAGCGATGTGTTCCTAGCTTGTGTTTTGGATCCAATTATAGGATGCTCAAACCCTCTGCCACACAGCTAATGCTTTACATCTCAGGTTTTCTTTGGAGGTCTTGTCAAGCTCTTGAAATCACTAGCAGGAAGTGAATTTCTGAAGTCAAGGAGGCTTGCCTTTTAGGTCACAAACAAGGGTTTGACATTAATGTCAGAGGTCATCTGCTTGGTTGAAGCCTTCTGCTTGATTGCATTGGAACCTTCAGACTCTTGGTGGAATTAGCTCCTAGATGGACTGACTTTTCTTGAAGTTTCCAGATGGATTTCCATCTGTCACCTTTGTAATGTGATATAGCATTGCTCCAGTTAGGCTTTCTTCTCATTGAACCAGGTGTCACTCATATTGAGGGGGATAATCTAATAACTATACGTTCCCTGCTGGTTTGCTGAGTAAACAAGTGTTTGTAACATGTAGTAAGAATGTAATGCAGTCATCTGATGTTGATGCTTTGTGCTGGATTCATTATGCGTTAGCTTTCATTTTCCTGGAACTGACATTATGGTTACCTTCAAAGGTGTCTTCTTTGCAGAGTTTCATCTGCAGTTTCATAGCTTTTGGATTCACAATGTGTTGCTCATGGTGTCTGGTTTTAAGTTGCATGCAGCTGAAATTGTCATGAAACAATTTTGTCATGATTCATTCAACATAACATTGAAATTTGACATACTGGCCTGTTGGCATGGAGATTGCAGATATTAGTGAGTTGAATCTGGCAAAGACAACATCAATTTTCTTCCCCAATGGCAAGGACAATCTTCTCAATTTTGAGATCACAATCCGACCTGATGAGGGCTACTACCAGTAAGTTCACTTTCTTTCTGACCTTGTTGTGAAATTAGTTTCTTGTTTTTTGTTTCAAGTCTCAAGTATGAATGTTTTATGTGTTCTTTGATTGGTACATTTTGTCAATCTGTATTCAGTTGCAGTAAATCAAGCTATTGTGCTTACACCATAAAACGCAAAGTATGCAAGGACACCAAGGACTGTTTTGTTTAACTTATTATTGTGTTTCTTCTTGGTCCTCTCCTTCTCTTTTAGGTTTTGTTGAACTAGCCACCAGCATCATGGCCAAGTCTACTGGTCTTGTGAGAGAAACGCAAGATGTTGGTTAATGTACAACATTGACCTCCACCCACTGGTGGCAGCCAATGAAGTCAGTGGAGATGTTGTGGTAGCAGATTGTTGAGGTTCATATTTTGTTTATGTTCTCATATGGAGTTTGGCTGATTCTTAGTAAGAACCTGCAGTGAAGTTCCAGTGCAGTGCAGTGATGTATGACGGCTCTTTTCCATCTGTCTGGGGTAGTTGTTTTGTATGTTTTTCTTTGCATGGTCTCTAAACTCTAGTTGGTTGGTGTCTGGATTGCAGAGGCGGGGCATTTGTGTTCAGTTTTCAGATTTCGCAGGTGTATCCACATGAGGCACCAAAGGTGAAATGTAAGACCAAGGTAATTTCTTGTGAGGCTTGATTGGTGCATTATGGTTTTGCAGTTTATCAGATTCACTAAGATTTAGATGTATGTTCTTTTCCCTATTTGGGCAGGGGAGGGGAGGGGAGGGGATGTTGTGTTAGATAGTCACTACCACACATGTTGCTGTTGATAGCCACTAAACATTAAAGAGAGTGTGTCCTGTTGTCCACACCATTCCTCTGTAATTTTTAGTTAATTGGGTTTTTGCTGTTTGCTTTTATTTCTGTTTCATGTGATAAAGCTTGCTCTGCAATTTTCCGGAGTTAATTATCATGCCATATCTGTTTCTTTTTTTCAGATTTATTTCAATTGTGAGTATGAAGGAGTCCTTGATATGTCTAAAGATCAATACTATTTATTTCTCTACAACAATAAGTCTTTGAAGGTGGTGGACAGCTACGGGCTTGATTGACTTGCCAGTAAGTTCATGCCTGGTGATGCACATGCAGGTTTACCACCCAAACATAGACTTGGAGGGCAATGTGTGTTTGAACATTCTTCGGGAGGACTGGAACCCTGTGCTTAGTGTCAACTCTATCTTGTATGGTCTTCAGTACCTTTTCCTGGTAATTCTTCCATGTCCTTGTCTGCCCTACTGCACAAACTCTTTTTTTGGGTTGGGTATACTGCCTTCAGGCTGCTTGGGTTTGTCACTTCAGCATTGGTTTTTGGTGCACTGTGTGTTGGGCTTCCTGCCTCTATGTGGAATAAGTGATGGTTACTCCTGCTGTAATGACTGTGAGGAACATGATGTGTGGCAGGATCCTAATCCAGATGACCCACTCAACCACGAGGCAGCTGAAGTGTTGAGGGATAACCCCAGGCAGTTTGATATAAATGTGAAAAGATCAATGGCAGGTGGCTATGTTGCAGGTAACCATTTTCCTAGATGCGTATGACAGTCACACCAGCTTGGTAATAGGAGGTTCAAAGGGTTGGTGGTTCAGGTGGTTACTCATAGATGACAGAAAGTAGATAACATGACGTTTCTCTGATTACTGGTGCACAAAAACTCCATTGATATAACAGAGAGCTGCTGGATTTGGCCCCTTACTGTTGGGTGAAAACCAATGTTGGGCAAGTATTTGATTATTTTAAACATAGTCAAGTTCAATTTTTATGTTTTTTTAAAACAAAGAACTGTAAGGATATGGGTCTGTAAAAAAAAGGATTAACAAAGAACCGCCTAATTGCCTGTCTTTGAAATACAAGGATATGAACTGGGGTTGGGGGTTTCAATGCCTTGTGAATGTGGTGATAAATGAGGTTCTTTGATAAAAAGCCCACTATGTATATATTCATGTTTACTTACAACAACAACAACCCTAACATCCACAACTGTGCCAAATTTGCAAAAACATAAATACCCCACATGCCCATTTTCACAAAGATGTAAACACCTCATAATTGATATGTACAAAAATCAATAAACCCAACTTTGTGAAACTTACAAAAACATAAACACCCCAACATGCCCAAATTCACAAAAACACACACTTCAGGATTGATCTCTACAAAAATCAACAACCCAACATTCACAAACAAAAGCATCCCCTAGATTTACAATAACACAAACATCCCAAAATACCCAACTTCACAAAAGACCAACATGTCATTAGCATCACCAATTTTCAACTTTATACAAAAACCAAAAGACCCAACTCCCAAAGCAAACTCGCTTATGTGTCCAAAGACTCACAAAATAGTTGCAACAAAAACTCAACTCATAAGCTCCACTTCCACAACCTTTTTCTACCCAAGATTCTAACAATTTTGGATGTGATCAATTTTAGGTCACCTCCAAGAACTATTGGCCATGGCATGTTGTCATTAACAAGCATAGTTGATTAATTTGATTGACAATCACATTGTGATCTACAACTACTTCTACTATGGCAATCCATGGAATGTTAGAACTCATGGTTGACATTGTTTTATAAGAAGTTGCAAACTACACCAGACTTGTAGACTACATGCCACCATTATGTTCCCACAAAGTTGCAAACACCTACAAATTCCCCACCACAACACAACTTGACATTTTGTGGTTAACCCTTAACCTCCTAAAAAAAAATGTAGCCCAAAACAAAATTTCAAATGCAAACCTGTAATGATGTACCTTTTGTTGAGTGGTGAGGAAGATAAAACATATTATTAGAAAAATTGGGAACTCCTTTCATTCCATTCCTTCATCAAATTCAACCTTTTTTTTCAAGTTGAATTATGCTTTGCATACACTTGTCAAATTAACGTGCTTCAAATGGTTGATGCACAATTCAAATGGCAAGTTATTGTTGAAAAAAATTAATTTGTCAATATTTTCAATTAGAAAATAACATATAAAAAAACAATGTGAGAATTCTAGCTATGGAAAATATTCTTTTGGTTTCAATTGGGGAGGTTGAAAAGCACCAAATGTGTTTTGTCAACTTTGCAACAATGGAACATTTGTGTGATTTTGTGTGCCACTAGTTTAAAGCACACTTGCAATCCATGCCAACAAAACATGACAAAATTCATCAATCTCTTTTGACACAAGGTGCTTTAATGTGTCTAATTTCGTTTTAATGATGTGAAATACATGTTTCAAATCCACATGCAAATTTAACACGTGAAGCTCCTGATGAATTGATTTGGAATTAATGATTTTTAAAACTTCATTAGTAAAAGTAATAACAACTATGAATCAAACTTGATGCATTTTCATGACCTTCTTATGATGTGACTAGACACATTTTTAAACCTAGGATCTAAAATGAATGACAACACATGATGACCCTTTTTGTTATGAAAACCTTGCAAAAAAAATTAAAGGCATAAACATTTCTAGGATTTGATGTTTCATGCGAATTTGTACTTTTTTCAACTCAGTATCAAAAGTAGTTGCATTTAAATCATCAAAATTATTAGGAAATCTTGATGTGCAAGTTCATCCCAAAGCTCATGGGATGTGGGAATGACAAATTTTTAAGTGTATCTAGTGACCAATGTATGGGTGGGTTTAATTCAACACATAGCCAATTACTATCCTTGTGACAACATTTTGATGACATCCTCATGTATTGCCCAAGCCCTTGGAGATGGTACATGAATGGTTATGTTACGCCATTGTTTGTTATGAATAACACAGAAAACAATGGTTGGGGGGAAAGTCAAGGCATCCTAAAATAATAAAACCTAAGTTATAAACTTGCACATATAAACTCACAAAATGTAAAACCCAATCCAACACCAAAAACTAAAAAAAGTTATAAACATCTTGATGCATATGCAAAACAAATTAAAAACACAAGACAAACCAAAATGGAGAAGTAAAACACAACAAATGAGAAGCACATCCTATAGTACTTGGTTTTCACCAAAATGTTTAATATTTTGGGCCTTGACCCATAATTTATGTTTTATTCCAAGCTTGCCACCATTCACTAAATTTTTGAGGCTAGATAATACATTTCTAAAGGTCAGTTTCAACATATTCAATATACACACAATTGAATCCCTAGGCCATTTTTGTCATTCATAATAACATATTCACAAACTTTTTGAAAATGTACATGTTGGACAAGCTTTTAAAGAAGAGATGGTTTGTTCAGAAGCTACTGGAATTAAACAACCATAGTTGCACCAAAAGTATTAAACATCTCAAACAATTATTCATTACATGTTTAAGTTTTCAATTTCTTGAAATGAAGTTTACAATCACAACAAACACATCGTGTGCTCCTTTTGACATTCAAAGATCAAAGGTTCAAGTGGTTGACATACAATTGGATAACATTGATTACACATATTCAACCAATTTTTTTGCATTAATGTAGGCATAACTTCTTCAACAAAAACCTTCATAGATGGAAAGACCACCCTTGGGCACAACTCATACACTAACCTTTAGAACCAAATGGATTCCACAATACTCAATAACAAAAAAACCTTGACCATATTCAACATGACATATTCCATGAATTAACATTTTTGTGTGGCATGTTCCATTGCAAATATATTAATAAAACAAAAAAAAACAAAAGATTGTGTTTGGTGTAACACGGGGTTTTCTACTACTTGGTTCCCAATGTGCTAAATATCTAATGTGATTAGCTACATGCTCCACATACTTTACAAACAAGGTCTTATGTTCAAACCTCCACATGTTTTTTAATGGCAATAATGTCATGTTTGTTTTATGTTATGCAATTAGGTCCTTTTGTGACATTTGGTGCTCAAAGCTAAACATTTCATGATTTGATTAACATTGTTCAAGGTATGTTGGTTGGTTGTTATTCATCTTTAAAGATGCCCATGTCAACAAGTTGTGTATACGAAGATTTTAAGCAAATTGTTGTGTTTTTAACTCCTCCATGTGCACTTCAATCAAGTAAGCCTCATCAATAGTAAGAGGTCCTTCCGCAACTCCAACTGCTCGCAACTTGTAAATGTTACTATTACTAACACAACCTAGAAAGCTAACAATGGAAAATGGAAGTCAAATTTCACATCCTTTGGGTTCACTTGACTTGGAAAGGTCATTTGAACTTATTGTCAAGCAATTTGTAAAAGGAGAAAACAACAAGTTATACCAACTTTTAGAAAAAATGAAAGACCAAATCCTCATGAAAAATCCAATAGAGCCATATACATCAAACTTGGTTGTCACCTTTTGACAAATCCAATATCCCACAAAAACATTGCAATCAAAAACTTTGGAGACTACACTATAAACTCTTTGAACTTAATTAATGTAAGGTGATTGAAAAGATAATGTGTAAATATGTTATAGAGTTATGTGTGAAAATGTTGCAAATTAAAAGTTACAATCTTCAAATACCCAACACAAAAGCTTGAAAACATATAGAACTCGAAAGCACATAGAACTTGAAAAAACTTGAAACCACACAAAATTTGAAAGAATTCAAAATCACACAAAACTTTAACACTCAAACTTTGCGTGGTCTCACATTTGAATGCAAATAAATCTTTCAAATGAAAACAAAAGTGAGTGTGAGAAGAAAACATTTACATTTTTCATGTCCTTCCAAATTTTGAAAGTGGTGTGACAATTTATGAGCTCCATCGACTGGTGCTCCCTCATATTCACGAATTAGAAAAAAATGACAAACCTTCATAAAGTCACATTCAAATAAAAAATTGAAGATAACAAAATAGAAAAGTTGACAAAAATATACAAAAAAAAGTTTGTTGTCTTTCAAGCTATAATTGTAAATGAAAAGAAATGAACCTTAAACCAGGTAATGTGATCCTTACCAAGTTTAAGGTGAGAGATATAAATTTGGGCTTTTGCAAATAATTGGGCAATTATCTATTCAAGTAGGAATTGAAACTTTTGATAAATAGTTAATTAATGTTAAGTAAGGGTATGAATCAAGATGTTTGACAAATTGCATACTTGGATTTTCTTATTGGGATGATTGTGGTTATACTTAAGTCCAAGGGTGAGGGTGAGTATTAAAAATATATTATATGTTGAATTGGGGGCAAGGCTTTGAAAATTTGACCTTCTCAATCATATATGCATATACTTGGCCAAAACTCAACAAATACCCATTATTGATATAAATATTCACCCAACAATTGGAAAAAAATTATAGGTAGTCTAAGAAACTATTACTAAAGGCTATGTGTACTCATAAAATCATGATCAATTTGTTTTGTTAGATCATATAATTTGAGACATCATGTTATTGCAATATTTGAAAAGTCATGGATTGGTTTATATGACGTTGTTTTCATGTTTAGGATGATAGATTTTTAATTATAATTCAACATCCAGGTTTGCCAATGTCCTTTTTTTTGGGTTCTTGAGTTTGGGTGAAATTAAACATATTGGTTCAATAAGGCAAAAAAAAAATTCATATTTCATTGGAGGGCACCTATGTACTTGAATATCCTTCATAGGAAAGAGGACAAATATTATACCTATGCTTTAAAGTAAGATGAATTTTACACTTATGTTAAAGCTTGTTGATGTTGTGGCATGGCACATTAGAAGTGCAATAGTTGTTTTATTTCTGAAAAGTTGAAGGATGATTTTTTTTTTAAAAAATAGAAATTACAAAATGGAAGATCCCAATAGAAAATGAAACATATTGCTTCAAACAAAATTCCTTTGTGATATTTCAAAGAGAAATTACTAATGTTGAACGGTTATTTGATTTGAAAAATGACCTTGTTTTTCTTTTTTTTTGAAAAAATGAAAGTAAAAGAACTTCAATTTTTTGAAAAATTGGGAATTTTTAAAAAGTTTTTTAATTTAAAAAACTCAAACATGAAGGTTTCTTATGAGAAACTAATTTTCTTTTGACTAAAAATATGATACTTATACACAATGGTTATTTAATATTAAAAACCTTACCATTTTTCATATTCATGATGGTTATGATCTTGTTTTTTGAATTAATAAACAATATGCAAAGTATTTAACAAACATGAATGTTTTTCACTTGTAAGTTTTACCTTTTGCCCTTCCAAAAAACACGTAGCCAATTAGTTGTATCCAAAAAAAAAAAAAAAAAAATTAAAAGATGATCACACATTGATTTCCTCGATTACCAGACGCATCACAACACTTTAGAAAAGGTGAATAATGACTAAAACTTTAGACCCATGACATGACATTATTAGACATTATGACTAATAAATTATAATTTTAAAAAATATATAGTTCTATATCTTTTAAGAAAATGCCCATAATTCAAGTTGATAATCCTATGTTTGATTTTTGTGCAATGTTTTTATATTTTTCCTGCAATGTTCATTCCCATAGTTAAACTTTGCTTTGTTTTTTTTTTCGAAGATCCAAGGCCACTACATCTTCAAGTTGTGGAATTTATATGCCACAATTATCCCATCAATATCATCACCCTTAATTCCCATATATCCCTTATGCCGATTATTAGGTATTCACTCATGTTTTGCTCGCAAATTGTCCATTGGTTCACACATCAATCAAATTATCACAACAATAGTAGCTTCAGAACTTCCACCATTCAAATTCATGATTGAGAAAGCTTGTTTCACACAAAAATAAAACCCTCCATCTTTTAGAAGTGCCCCTCAAATCTCCAATTCCTCATGTGTCATCCTCATTATTATTGAAATCCCATCATTCACAAAACCATGCCTTCTTATATATAGGAATGGGAAATTAAAATTGAAAACTACACCTCCCAAATCATAATGCATGCACGATTTTCCATGGTGCATATAAAAACCCAACCAAAAAATGGGTCAAACAACATGAGTAAACATAAAACCCATGATGCATTCTAACTAAAGATGCCCAAATTGATGTGTCACAACCACCAAATAAATATCACCATCACATTAACCTTCAATGCTTTAACATTTAAATTTCAAGCTTCAACAATCGATGAAGTACAAAAAGAATTGGATCCAAACCATGATTAGATTTGTGAACTAGGTTTTAAAGAAAAATTCAACCCAAAATCAAAATTGTAGTTATATTTTTGTGTGGAACTATAACTAGAACCAAAGTATCTATTTCAAAATAACGAGGATTGAAACCAATAGGTTTTGGAAATGGATCCAAACCATGATTAATTTTTAGAACCAAAACTTGAATGGGAATTGAAAAAAATCTTTTGAAGAACTAGACTTGAAACTAGATTCTTGATTGTATTTATGTGTGGATCCAAAATTGGAGTTGAAATAATTCCCATTTATTTTAAAAGATAGAACCCAATGTTTATCATAAAAGTACATAATCACCCAACATCTTTTCAACATAAGATTTGAAGGGTCAAATCTCTTTCAATTTGATCATTATTTGGATCATTGGAAAGAAATAAAAAAAACATTACAAGGAAGTGACCATCATGTATTCCTAAAATAGGGTGACCTTTAAAGTCATTTACAAATCCCAAAAAAATGCATCCCAATGTATCCCATACATTTTACAAGTTTCTCACAATTTTTTTTTCCCTCCTATTTCACAGCATTTCATTGTGTTATGATGACATGTATGGTCATAGGCACCCACTTGTCCAAAAATTTTGACCAAAAAAATTTAACCTACCACCAAATTAATGTTCACCTATAGGTAAGATGAACTTGACCTTTTCATTTGAAAATATAAAACAAAACGAGAGGTTTTGATTGGACCCCCCAAACCCTTTTATTTTAAGTTTAGTCTAAAACATCCAAACGTCCAAAATGGGTCAAACCTCCAAGGTTGGAGGTTTTAGGGTTTTAGGGTTTAAGGTTTAATTCCTCAATTGTTACTTCCTTCTAATGAACCCCCTTTTTTGCTCCTTTTGTTGCTCTTGTAATTGCTGTGCTACTAGGCACATAAAGTCGGTTTTAACAAGGAGAGTGACAAATAACATGGAACTAAAAATAAGGAGAAAGAAAGAAAGACAACAAAAAAAGAAAAAGGGAAGGAGGCCACCATGATAGAAGCAAGGGCCTCTTGTTTGATGATTTTCTTTTTCTTCTTTTCCTTTCCTTCACACAATAGATTATAGGGTCCAAGCCTTCACTAAGGTTCAACTTCTAAAGGAGTTTAAAACCAAAAACAAATATAAAATTAGAAGTCTCCAAATGATTTTTTAACTCAAGAAACAATTTAAAAAGCACCCCTTAATTATGATTCTTACAATTGCCACTTCATAAATAAATACACAACCAACATGCCACACAACATCCAAGCAAAAAGCTCCTAAACAAACTAATCCATGTACAAAACACAAGATACAAACCCAATGCATAGAAAACACTTAGCCTAGTTGCAACATAACACAAAACTAGACTAACCAATAAAACTAAAACAAACCCACACATGTTGCAAATAAACTTATTCCCCAACACTTGTTACAAAAAAACCTTGTGTTAGCAACTAAACTTTGAGAGTTGCACAAAACTTAAGAAGTCACACTTTTGATGATTCAAAATATGACTTACATACAACAACACAAGAATCATGGCCTAGAAAACATGAAGCATCAAAGCCCAATAAAATTTGCAAATTTTTTTTGCATAACATTAATAAAAAAAACTATAATAATAACAAACATGTGTTTTGAAATTTCAACTCACCAAAAGTGATTTGAGATCACACAAACTTCGATTATATCCCAACCATATAATATCTTGAAATTACTTCATCACACTTAAACTAGTTCAAGATATAACAAAACTAACCCAATTGATCTATAATTAATGGGACTTAAGCAAGCAACTAAATCAACACACCTAAAAGCTTGGCCAAAGAAATGGGGCCAACTGAACAAGGATTTTGCAACATTCGTTCAAGAAGTTACATCTTTACTTTGAAATTATGGGATGCCAATTGATACTTAAAACATTTGTCATTGTTTCAAATACAATTAAAAAAAAATTAACGAAATATTTTATGATTGGGCATTGGTTTTAGAAAAGGGTCAAACCCATGCCACATTTGATTTGAGCTCTATGCTCTTGCATACTAGTACGAGTGATGATCAACTATTTAAAAAAAATAAATTCTTATGTTTTCATATGGTTTTCAATAATTCATCATTATTTATGTCAATGTCAAATTTAATTTAAATCAATATACATTTCATGGACATGAAAACCACACACATATGTTAATTGTTTTTTCACATCCATGTTGGTGGATAGGGAAAAAGAGTGAGGTGGTGTTTATAAAATGGAGGTAGTTATTAAAAAAGGTGGGAAATGGTTATTAAGAAAGTTAATATGAAAAAAAAAATTATTTAAAAATAAAATGAAATGGTTAGGCTAACTACCATGGGTTACCTAAGTGGTTTCATGTCCACCAAACCATCCATCCTGCACGGTGCTGTGCTTGGTGGGTTGCTGGTTCACTCTGGCCATTAGGGTTTTTTTTTTTCTCATATTTGTGATGTAGTTGAACTGGCATCATAAAGTTTAGCCAAATTTGGCTATGAACATGATATGAATAATTTTTTAAAAAAATGTTTAAGAATCCTTCACATTTTTGGCTACATGCTAGAACCCAAATAGAGAAAAAAAATGCCTAAAAAAAACTGTTGAAATGTGGCCACTAGAAAACCCCCCAAAACACAAATTTCTTTAGCCATTTTGAATTTTAATTTAGCTAAATCACTAATTTTAGCCAGCCAAAAAAAACAGAAAAAAAGAAATATTCCGGGGATTTCAGTTTTTTTGCTGACATGGCATTCATTAATTGGCTGTAATCAGGCCACTTAGAGTCCCCCCTAAAAAAATTAGGTAGGCCAGTTTGGACCCCAACCTCCGCTAAACACTCCGACCGACAAATTTAGCGGCACAGAATCTCCCATAGAATATCCTAATTTTACATTTTCCCTCCAACAACGCCGACCTCACTAACCCACTCCCAATTCTCGCAAGCAAACTTACTAATCCGATTCCCATATTAAGTGACCTCACTAAACCCACTCCGCCTCTATCACACAAACTCACTAATCCTCACTAAGCCAAACAACTTCCAAAGACTCACTAATCCTCTTTCTAGCATTGCAAACACACGCACTAATCCTACTCACTAATCCTCTCTGGAAAACTTGATTATAGAAATTTCTAACTCACTAACCCACTCGTCTTCTCCAACGCAAAATTCACTAATCCCCGGTCTCTTCCGTCCGTAGGTATAGTAATTCTCGTCGCTTGCAGTTCTCTCCCGCGGACCTCCGCGTCCGTTGGACGTCCGTCTACTCCCTGCGTGCGTGTGTGCGTGCTTCCTTCGTTTCCCGTAGCGTCACATGACAAGCATGGCGGCTTCGAAAAATTTCTTCGTAAGAAATCCTTAAGAATCCATTGATGCCGAACGTAAATCCAAGCTGCCGCAGTCAAGTGTTGTCGTGTCAAGTGTTGTCGTGTTGTTGTTGTAGTTCACACCGGTTGCTTGTGTGCAGGGGCTTTGCTGTTGTTTGGATTGGTTCTTAAGCTTCTGCAGAAAATCCACCCACCCATCCCTTCAGGACCAAGTCTTCTTCTTCTTCTTCTTCTTCTTCATGCTTTGAGGGTATGGATCTGTACCTCCTTTTCACTAATCTCTCATGTGAGATTTCGTGCTTCTTCCTAGTTCCTTAACAAAGTGATGATCATCATCTTTAAGGCAAAATTGATATCACAAGTCATGATCTCCAAGTTGGTTAAGTAGAGTCCCAATTCAGAAGATCACAGAGCTTCATTGTTGCCTTTTGTGGATGGTTGTTGTCACTGGGTTTCCTTTGTTTGGGCAGTGGAGAGTTCATAATTAGGTCAATTAGCCTTTTGCAGGGATGATGGAGCAGAAGTTGCAGCAGGGAATCGTTATGAGGGAGCCCAATTCTAATGGAGGTGATGCAGGGGAAGATGGTTCTCTTCAAGTTGGGCTTCTTTCTGCCGAGGTTAGTGCAAAAGCTGAGCTTTGATAGTTAGTGAGAACAAGTCCTCCTCTTCCCCCACTGCACAATCCACCTATAAATATTTCCTTTGCTTGAACCATTATCCACAAAAAATAGCATGTCAAGTGCCTGAATTTCTTGTTCGGCTGTGGTGGTCAATAAGAGCTTGTTGCATGTTTTGAACCTGTGTTTTGCACTTTGAAAGAGTGCAAGGGTTTTGCATTGGGCAATGAGAAGAAAACATACAATGGATTGACTACCTTGAGTATCTACAGGGACATGCTAAAATGAAATAAAAGTTCTTTCCTTCGGAAGCTTGTTGCAGCTTGAATGAGGATACTGTTGACTTTTTTGATTAGCAATGTCTCTTGAGTGCTAGCCAACATCACGTCTGAGTCTTCCCATTGCTTCCGGAAAGGCAACAGAAACTCAGGACGCAGATTGTGTATAATGGTTTGCCCAAGTTTTTGGGAAGATTATTATATGCTTATCTACACCCACTGTTGGGAGCTGATGAACTCAGTGGGTAGTCATGGCAGCTTGTCACTGCCATTCGTGATGAAGGTGATGGTCTGTCACTTTGTGAGCGACTCTCATGAGGTTATGACTGCACTCATTGTCGTGTTACCTTTAATTGTTGTTGTGGAGATTTCTCTGCAACTTCATCGATCTTGAGTATCTTTAGTAAACTGCATACAGACTCACCATTAAACATCTGCGGCAGAGGGTAAAGTTACAGGATCTCATTTTTAGGCACTAATTTTTGGTCAAACTATTCTAAGAATTTTGCTGCAGTTCTATGAGTTTGTCAGTAGTTGTATACAAGTAGAAGAACTTCCTTAGGTTTTGTGACCTGGTTTCTAGATTTGTCACAATCTTGATGGGTTTCCTTCATGTTGCAGGTTCAGCCAAGGTTGCAGTTTCAGCTACGAAGCCGGGAATGGTGCAGCCGTGGTTGGCTGATATTCGGTGTTCTCATGTTTACATTTTCAGCTGTATATTTGATCTTGCTTTCAGGGAGAAGTTATAATATTCTGCAAACTGCAGCTCCATTGAGTTTTTTGGTGGTTGGTGATTGGGGCCGAGATGGGTTATTCAATCAAACACTTGTCGCCAAGCAGGTCAGTCTGACAAAAAAAATGTGCTTCAAAATGCAGCTTTTGCACATTAGAAGAAAATGTGACTTTGGATCTTTCTTGAGCTGTTTTGTCACCTGCTAAAGATATATCTTTATCATCACAGATGGGTATAGTGGGAAGCAAACTCAACATTGATTATGTCATATCAACTGGGGACAACTTCTATGAAAGTGGATTGACAGGACCTGATGATACACAATTCACCACATCTTTCTCAGATGTTTACACTCAGGAGAGTCTACAAACAACTTGGTACTCAGGTACAACAAATGATTCTCCTCTGCTTGCATATTCATGTCAAGAAAGGTTTTAAGTATGAATGCTCCATTTATACTTTTCAGATCTTATGCATGAGACTTGGGCTTGTTGCTGCTGCAAATGCATTGTTGTTGAGAACTCATAAAAGTTGTGTGAATGTGTCCTCAGTGTTGGGGAATCATGACTATCGTGGCAATGCGACAGCACAGCTTGCCAAAGAACTCACTCTCCGTGACTCCCGCTGGTTCTGCAGTACTACCTTCCAACTTAAACACGATCTTGGCTTGTCAGATCAAGGTAGCAATGGCCTTCTAGTTAGGTTGCTGTATTTGTGGCCATGGAAGTGAAAAATTATTTTCAATTTAGTATGATCCAAGTTTTCTCTGTTTTTTCTTGCTCCTCAGTTGCAGTGGACATTTATCTTTAGTGTCAGAAGTTTCAGCCTGAATTAAGAGGAAGTGTGGAGTTTTGTTTGCATTTTGTCTTCAACCAGCTTATGTCAGCTTATCTCACAAGCTTCATGGAGGGAGGTTAGCAGTTCAGGTTGCAAACACTCCAGAGCTGTGTTCTGATTTTGGTCTGTTCACAGGGGAAACTACTGGTGTGGAGTTTTTCTTCATTGACACCAACCCATTTGTGGAATCTTACTGGGTGGAGAACAATAAGGATTATATATGGCAGCTACCAATCTCTCGTGAAGATTATATAGCTCATGAGCTCACGGTAAGTTGCTGAAACATTTGCATTTTTTTGGCACTCAAAAAGAGTACTATTTTATGAAATTGGCAACCATGGTGGCCAATTTTTAAGAGAATGAATGATGCCTTTTTTGTGTCCTTTTGCTACAGAACCTGACAGATGCTTTGGAGACATCCAAGGCTAAGTGGAAGATTGTGGTTGGTCACCATACCATGCGGAGTGTTGGCAAACATGGTGAAACTCATGAGCTCCTTACTGAAGTGCTCCCTATCCTTGAGGTCTGTGGTCCTATTTCTTCTTCACTGCAGTTGATAGAAACAGGAAGAATGTTTCTTCTCAAGTCAATAATTTTATATATTCCTAACTTCAATGATATTTACATGACTATGATATTGGATTGGCTGATCTTCAGGCTAATGGCGTGGACATGTACATCAATGGTCATGATCACTGTCTGCAACACATCAAGTGCTCTGACAGGTATTGCTTCTGCATCTCCTGTCAGAAGAGGTCTAGTCACAAAAGGACCGAAGTTCCATAAAATGGACATGCATCACTGTTTACAATTCACTTAATATAACAGACTCAGTATTCTGATTGGGTCATATCACAATGGTTTACTTCTTGAGCAGCTACTTACATCCCTGTTTCTCATATAGTTGCATTTATCATATATCCATGCAATAGTCAGAATATTTCTGTGTGTTGTTGATCATGAAAGAAATGAGCTTCAGCTGTGAAAGTACATCTTGTTGTCATCACAATCAAGTTCTCAATTCCCTTTAAAAATATGGATGCAGCTACAATTTGCCCAGCTCAGTTGGAGTAGTGATCTGTCTCATAGATTGATTTTCAATGTTTGCAGTTCATTACATTTCTTAACCAGTGGAGGAGGCTCAAAGGCTTGGAGAGGCCGTGGCACCAACAAGGACAAAGACACAGGGCTCCAGTTCTACTATGATGGCCAGGGATTTGCAGCTGTTTCCATGGCACCCTCCTTGTTCCACATGGACTTCTATGACATCTCTGGCAACATCCTGCATAGCTTAGACCTCTTAAAGGACTAGCTTTGTGTGCATCACATGTACTTCAAAGAATACGTTTACCTCTTGCACATATAATTTTTTAAGTCCTTGACAAATCAAGGTAGCCTAATTGCAGCATGAGCAATAGGACCATTAAATGATTACATTGCAGTATTCTGTGGTGCCTTACATATATACAGTGCTTTACATGGAGGGACAAGAGCCTAAAGTGTTTGCACACAGGTTTAGGTTTTGAAGTGCAGATGTACTGTATTGGGTACTATTGGACTCAAGTTCAAGACTAGAGATAAGAATTCAGGGCACCCTTAACAAATTGATCTAGGCCTCGGGAGAGTTTTGAGCACCATACTGTTTAAATGACAAACCAATCTGATGTTTCAATCAAAAACTGAAGCAGCTGTCTAGACAAATAATTTGTGGAAATATGAGTTTTCTGGAAGCATATTATGGGCGTTTGTGTGATATGCCCATTGGCTCTAAAATTGAATCCACCTGTTAGTTTAGGGTTCCATTACCTCCTTCTGGCTTGCCATTTTTGGGCTGTTTGCTTGCTTGGACTTTGGTCTTTGGTCTTTGCCCCTTGTTTCTTTTTCTCTCCCTTTCTAGGGGTGCTTTCCTTTTCATAAAATTTGGCAGGGTTTCATCAAAAGTATAGACATAATAGTGTCCAATTGCTTTCAGATTTCCTTTGTTTTGGCGGAAGAAATCTCCAAATTTCGAGAAATTTGTTTTTTGGAATAAGATTTGCCACATTTTCCCTCTGCCTTTGGCTTGGTAGGAGTAGTGTTTGTATGTAATTTGAAAATGTGTATATAGGTTCTAGGAACCCATCACCATTTAATGTGAGATCCCTCTTGAGATTGAGATCTTTGCAGCTAATGCTATGTTAGAAAGTTGAAAAAAAAACCTTGGATGGGTTGGTATGGTATGATGGAATCCAAGTCAAGTATAACAATTTTCACTGTATATAATAATAATAACCTACTTGTGAGAGTTGTTTTTAAGGGAAGTTTCTTTTGGAGGCAAAGTGGCACTAATTTTAGCCCTAGGAAGATTTTGCCAAATCTGGCTATAAAACTACATAGCGTCTGTTATGTTTCAGAGTCCTGTCAAAAAATAGTTCAAAGTTTAAAATTTTCATTTTAGCCGATTGCAGACGTCGAGTTGACATGGCCGAGTTGGTCTAAGGCGCCAGATTAAGGTTCTGGTCCGAAAGGGCGTGGGTTCGAATCCCACTGTCAACACCCTTATCAGGCTCCACTTCTTTTTCGATCTTGCAAATTTTGGCTTTGTAAATGAAGAAGACCCATATTACCTATTTGCTTCTAGTTGAAGTGAAGGGGCTAGTTATGTTTGATCAACTGCATACCCTGGCTATACTCATGTCTCTGGTGTTCCTTTGGAGCTTGGTTATTTACATCTTATTTGGTCAACAGATTTTGCCATACGCATGCATGTCTGGATGTGTCTGACACAGTGATATTGTATCTGGATGTGTGGTCAGTCTCCAACGGCATCATTGGTGACCAGCAATCAATCCTCTCTATAAACAAAAAACAGATCATTGTGCAACAGAACAGTTGCTTGCAATATATATTGTACAGACATTTCAGCTACCACTTTCGGCTTTTGAGATCATTTGACATTTTATCAAGACTTTGTTCAAGCTGAGTTCTACTGGAGTGATGACCTCCCCAAGAAGAGAGTTTGCTGCAATTCTGTTCATGTCCTTGCTGCTGTCACTGCTCCTCCTTACACTCCTCTGCTGGAGATCCTCTGCTGGAGGAGAAAGGTTCTGTGACCCACAGGAGTATGACAAGAGTAAGAGCAGCTTGGGAGTTTTGGTTGCTGTTGCTATGAGTTCATTTTTCATTTCTTGATTTTGCACACCCAACCCCCATTCCAAAGCATATCTTTTGAACTCTCCTGTTGCCAAGAGGAAAGCAGTCCTCTGAAGGTAAGCAACAACAAGGCTTCTTTTCTTGCTTTTGTTCTTTGCCCTGGACACTCTGATGAGACCAGCCACTCAAAAAAACTTGTTTGTTTGTTCATTCATCTGTGACCTTCTCTTAGAAACGAAGGATTTGAACACCTGTGGCATTATACAGCGTTACCATTTATGGTTTGAGTCTTCATTATATGTAACAGTTCTTTGCAAATTTTTTCACAAGAAACAAAGTTCAGGTTTTCATTCTCACCCTTAGTACACAACTAGAACACGAGAGTATGGGTCAGTGAGCTCCCTCATTTTCCACTGTTGTTATGTCCTTAGATGACAACAATTGGCAACAAATTGATTCACTTGGAGCTTGGAGCTCTCACCTCTGTTGACTTGTCCTGAATTTCCAGAGAAACACAGAAATTTTGCACAGAATACTCCTATGAGATCCTGGAATTATCAATCATGCATATGAGAATCCTCCACCTGAATTCTAAGGACTGGGAACCTTAAACCCCGAACCAATCTTTTGCCCATCCGAGATACTGCAGTGAAAGAAGGGAACAAAAGGGATTATTGAAAGTCCTAGTCTCATCAAGCTCAAAAACTTTAGAACTAAAAATATTCTGGATCTGAGTACATATTCTTCTTCCAGACACAAAGGAGCAAACAGAGAGGTTAGCTTTGTAGTTTATTCATCATAACCCATAACATTTGGTTGTTTGTGTTGGTGCTTTGGACAGTTCAACAAACCAGTCAAGCTTCCTTGGTGTGAGTACAGTGTCATCTGTCTTCACTAAGTAGCTGTTTTTGGCAACACCCAGTATGTGTTGGTGTCAGGACATTAATGTTTGGAAAAGATTAGAATTACATTAATGTCCTAACACCAACTATCAAATGAGTGAGATTAGAATTACATCCGTTTTGATTGTATATCTTTTGGCCTAGAAGACAAGTATATAAGACCAAGATAAAGAAGTATTAAAACTTGAAGCTCTCAGGAGCTTTCTGTTCTTTCTATTGGAAAGCTGAAGAACTGTTGTGATGGAACTTCTCAAATTGGACGTGTGCTTTATGTTGGGTTAATGCCCATGGGTGCAGGCATTCTTAAAAATGTGGGGCTAGTCTTGACTATGCATCATCTAAGCACCTTATTTGGATATGTCCCCACCCATGGGTGTTAACGCCTACACATAACGCCCTCTGGACATGCTCCTTCCCCGACTCATGGCCAAATATTAGGTCAAGAATCCCCATCAGGGAGTGAGAGTCCTATGAGTTGTTATGTTAAATGTGAAATTCTTTTTGGTGTGTCAAAAAAGACTTCAAAATGGCAGATGTCCACAAGTAGAACACATTTGCCCACACAAGACTGGACAAGAGTACATTCCATGTATTAGAGTACCCAGAGGGGTGGCAAGTGACCATTATCTTACATAATTGGCACTTGGGAGACATCATTAGGCCACTTTGTGAACTCTTTTCTAGACCTCACAATCTTCTATGCATCCATCACATGCATTTGAAAACCCTGAGAAGCTCACAGTGAAGGGCAGGATCTCTCCTGAATGACAATTACAAGTATGTAGTAGCTTTGCTGATTTGTCATGGATGTAGAGGCCAGGACTATGGACCTCACATAAAAATCAGTTTCTAATTGTAGAATATGCTAAATGGTCTTTCTTCATAAGGACTATCACTGGATTTTCAAACAAGAGAATATGTGCAGAACTGGCAACATGGCTGTGGAGTGGTGAATCTAGGGTACATAAGTTGCCCTACCATGAGAGCCCCCAATTGATAAAGCTTTCAACTTTGAGATGGCAGTCATTAGAAGTGGTCGAATGTTCTCATGCTTTGTAAGGAACCGGGAGCGACTGACCGTGAGCAATGCTGGTAATGTTGCAGCTAGAACATCATCGCTAGTGGCAGCATGCAGTGACAAGAAACAGAGCAGTCGCAGTGCATGAATCTTCCCATTTGCATCTCCTTCATCTCCAAAACTAACCAGCTGAACCAAGTGGTCAGTTGCCCCTTGTTCAAGTATAGTTTTGGAGTGCTGTAAGTGCAAGTAGTTTTCTTTATTAGCAAACTTGCTAAGGGCAATAGCACACTCTGCTGCTACCTTGGAATTCTCACTTCCAAGTGCTCTTGTCAGGGCGGTGATTTGCGCTCCGGCTCGTGCTGGAAAGATGTGTGCCAAGCTGCCCAGAGCTTTTGCACATGGTGCCTGCACAGTCAGAGACAAATTAACAAAAGACATGAGCAGCAGTCTCCTTCAGGGTCTATGCCCATAATTAGAAGGGTAGGAGACCACCATCCATGATGAGGTTGTGAACAGACTCTGCATACGTTTGTTTCTCATTCTGGCACGAGAGAACTCTTGAAAGTTTCAAGAAAAGAACACAACTCAGCTCAGAAATAAGGAGAAAAATAAATCTCATGGATATCATGAAATCTCCATACTCACAATTAAGGAAACTGGGATCAGGTGAAGAAAAATTCCTTATAAGTGAAAGAAAAACTCCCAGATAAGGACTGAAGCATCAGGAAGAAGAGAAATACAGAAGGGATGAACTAGGAAAAACTAGTATTGAACAGTGGTGACAGTCTCTCTCACTTGTTCAAGGACCATCAATAGGAGCATGTGTGATAGTGACTTATCTATCACAACTTACCCACTGACTTCACCAACTCCCTACAAGTGCTATAGGCCAGTGTAACCAATAGCCTGTGTACTGAGTTTCTGTCGAAAGTCCAGAAGCTAGAGGAAGACTGAGTCATGATACCGCCTAGAACCTTACACCAAAGAAAGGAAAACATAGAGAAAACAGAGGGATAAAACAAAAACAAAACAAAAGAGGAGGCACATTAGGAAGAAAGAACAGATTACAATAGACAAAGGGAGAAGATGAACAAAGCCCAATCACAAGACTAACAAGAACCACTTACAAGACTCTAGATACAAAATCATTCGGAAGACCAAAATCCTCAAATTCCAAAAACAAAGTTCTCTTTATTGGAGAAGCTCTACTCCTCTTTAAGAATATCTTTAGAGGATAGCCTTTATTTTCCAAAAGGACAATTAGACTGACCTTCTGAGAAATAAAGAAAAATTTAAACTACAAAGCCTCAAGAACCTGTAAAAGTGACTATTGACAGTGCCCAACTTAGTAGTAATGGAGATATTATGAACCATATCAAAATAATGATGAAGTTTAAGGATTTCTGACTATGCAAGATTTGAAGCATACATTCCTACTAGAGAACTAAGCTTAAAGAAAACTGAAGAAATATAGGGCTCTCCACATTCAAAAATAAATTGTTTACTACACTTATTCATGAAGGTTACAAGAAAAGGATGTTGAAAACTCTAAAGCTGATCTAGGTCAACTAAAGGACCAGAGAAAGAAGATTGAGAAGAGGAATGTAAAATGGAGAGACAACAGGTCCTCTTCTGAACACAAAGAAGAAGTTTGGCTTTCCATTCACTCAAGATCCCTGGAACTCCTAGAAGCTCTTCCTACAATTGTAATCACTGTGCAATACTTGTTGGATTTTAGGACCCACCAGATCTTCCTATCTCTGTAAAGTTGAGGATCTCTTGTCCTGAGACCCCATTTTGATGGGAGGACTACTCCCAAGCAGTAGGGAAGCCTAAAACGGCATTGCTTGTTAAGACTCAAGGATCGCAGTTCTTTCAATTGCAGAGACTCAGAAATAAGGAGATCTACAATTCCAATGGTAATAAAAAAAACATGACCCAAATACCCTCTACTGTGATAGCAAATGGTGAATGTAGAAGGTTCTATATTCACTAGAATTAAAGTGAGAAAAATATTCCTGAGAAAAACATACCTGTAGATTGGGCTTGTCTGCCTCTGCTTCAAGTACCCGCAGAAGACACTCCACCACAGCTTTTACTGCTGCTGAGTTTGGCCTGAAAGCTGTCATTCTGAGGTTGCTGTCCTTCTCCGCTGCTGCCGTAATTTCCATGATGGCCATAATAGAGTTGTACTTCACTGTTCTGTGGCCTGTTTCAATCAGTTTTGAGAAACATAGTAGTGCACAGGTGTTGGTGATGAGCTTGCTGTTGTTGATATTATTTGCTGCAAGCTTCCACAATGCATGTGCTGCCTCAGCCTTGAGCATGAGTTTGATTTCAGGGTCCTCCAGCTTGTCTTGGGGATTCTGATTTCCTTGGTGAAGGGCAGAGGTTTGTCTAGTACTCTGACAGTATGTTGTGGACCTTCTTCCATGGGTAACAACAGACCCTGGTTTCAATCCTACTGGAGCAGGCTCTAGATCTGTGTCCAAGTGATTCCCTGTCTGACCAGTTAGATCTTGTGTGCTAGCTTGCCCTGAGTCACAAGCTCCACCTGCATGAACTTTTTGCTCATCAAGAGACTGCACAATGGAGTGAAAGCTTGGACTCTTGTTGTTGGTCACCTTCATTGCTGTGTCATCAATAAGATCATGTGCTAATAATGCGACAAGTAATCTGATTGCACCCAGAAATGCCAACTCGTTTTGCACATCTTCATCCTGAGAAGCAAACAGTGAAATGGCCCTTGCAACTTCGATCTGTGCTCAAGACCAAAAAAATGGAAGAAAAGCTGAGCTCATACACTGAAAAGAATGTAGAATTTGCACCATGAGAAAGTTCCCAAAGACTAAAGCAGAGACAGAAGGTGACTTTGTGCTTATCAAGTAGATGGGTACTAATATACCAACCTGAACTTTCATAGAGGTGGCATGGTTGCCTAGAACATGTACAAAAGCAGCAGGTGCACCATCCTTTACCATGGATTTTATTCGTTCTGGGTCTCTGGCCAGCTGCACTAGAGCTCTGGCAGCTGCTTCTTGCCCTGAAAGTGTGCCTTCTTTCAGCAAGCGAAGCAGAGGAGGCACACCTTCTTCCCGGACAATGATCTTCACATACCCTTGATTGCCCTTAGCACATGTACCGAGATAATCAGCTGCCTCCGCCTTCTTGTCTGGAGTTCCAAACTGCACAATGGACACTAGCTCCCAGACTGTGCCAAGAACAGGATCTGCAGATGCAATTGGAGGTAACCCTGAAACCTCTGGACGATCTTCTCCGTATGCGGAGATGCTAAGAAGCCATGTGATATCAGCAATGGAACTCCCTAGCAACTGGTTTTCATATCTGAAATCTGCTGTTGTGATAGAAGAGATGACCATCCTTAGAATGCCGATCTTCTTACACTTCCTTACAAGCACCAGCGCTCGATACAACGCTTTTGTTACCTGCAGCATGATGCGTCTGGTTGGCCGTTCATAAAGCTGCAACCCCCCGCGCGGTGATGACTGCTGCAGCTTTGTTGTTGTTGTACTACAGGAATAAACACGGGCAGCTTGTCGTAGCAATTGCAGCACTGTTTCCACTTTCTTGTTCATGTCCGCGCACTCTTGTTTGAAACAATCGGTTTCTTCCACTCCTTGTCTTACTTGCTCCGCGATCTGCATCGGAAAAGCGAGAAGATACTGCATCCCTACTTTCCTGTACTCCAGCTCGTAAGCATCCATCTCGGCCTCCATTTCGATCACGAGCCACTACTAGATCCTACTGCTCTTCTCACAAGCAAATCAACCTAGCAAGTCTAAGAACAAACAATCCAGAGAAATGGCCGCAAAAACCAGGCACGGAGGAGGAGGAGGAGGAGGAGGAGGAGGAGGAGGAGGCAAACACAACATCATCACCAGTAGATGCTATTTCCTCACCACGTCCTCGACTCCAAGCTCCACCTTGTCAAATTTCCGACAGCATTTTCTCTTCCACAAGTCTTCACGATGCATGCTTAGTAATAAGCATTTTCTCTGGGAAAAATTCTCACGATGCATGCCTATTTGCAACCGCTGGAGGTTGAGGAGCGGATGGTGGAAAGAAAGACGATAGAAGGAACAAAACTTTCCGTCACAATTTGGCCTCCTCGCGCGACAACAAAGTCAAACGCTCTCCGCCATCGCTGCTGGAGACGCTTGTTGTTGTCGGTATCGGTCCGCGCCCGGCGCAGCACCAGCAGCGCGCACCCCCAGAAACGAAGACGGAAACTGTACCCTCAAGGAAATGAGGCCTTAAAGTGGGCCCCTCACTAGCGAAATGAGCCCCTTAAAATGGGCCCTAAAGCTACCTATTCAGAAACGAGGCCCTAAGTGGATGGCCCTGAGAGTAGTTGTGACAGGCCAACGGGCCATCCAGTGGATGGTGCTCTGGTGGTTTGCTTTGGGCCCCCAACTTGGGCCCCAAATGTGCAAAATTTTCAACACGGATGTTGTTGCGAAATAATGCACCCGGTCTGTGGGCCTGCTTTCACCTTCACCGTCCTAACCCCTCTTTTCAGTGGTATCTGCAAAGCAAGGAAATTTTATTAAATCTCAGTATGAAATGCTCGAATGTGACCGATCATATAGTCCAGGAGAAGGGTCTATCTCGAAACTCTTTGGGAATTTGAACTTTAAAACCAAGTAATAATAGGGTCCATGTCAGTAGGCTGAATGTAGGGTGAGATTTTTTTTTGGTATTTATTGGAGCCTTATATAATTTAAAGTAAGGTCCAAAAATAAACAATTCTTGAATTAAAGATATGAAAAAAAGTAAAATAAACACATCATGAGGAGTATCGAGAGTTTGGTTATAAAAAGAGGTGAATTAAGAGAGCGAGTTTTCACATTTTCATACTTTTTTTTGTCAAGTAGTCCTAGCCCCCAATCTATTAGTACTAAGGAATATCGAAGACATGGAATGGTCGAGAGTCAAGACCTTGGCTAGTATGTTGTAGTAGTACTTAAGGAATAGCGAAGACATGGAATGATCAAGAGTCAAGACCTTTGCCTAGTATGTTGGATAAGGTGCTAGGGAGCTTGCTCCAAGCTTTGTTTGGGGTTTACCCATGCAATGCACCCAACATAATGGGCGAAGAGAAGGCCATTCCATAACATTGAAGGTCTTGGGGTGGTAGATTCAACCGTTCGGGAGAAAAAAAAAAACATATTCAACAAGGTGTGTTATACACAATGGCCCTACCATTAATTTAATATCAACCATTGAAATTGTATGATAAATTGGTCATAACTAAGGGGAAAATGAAAAAATAAATCTATTTTAATGTACATCATCATCATGTTGTTGTAAAAGAAAAATAATTTGTCATGATTTTTTTTATTTTTTTTTTCATTTTTTCCCATTGCATTAGTCATGAGGAACCCAAAAGAGATCTCACATTAAATTATGACATGTTCTAAGAACCGATCTAAACATTTTTAAAAATTGTTACCAAACAACAACTAACTAATAGGGGAATGTCATAATATGATTTTTAGTTTTTTCAAAATCTAATGATTTTTTGCTTCAAAAAAAAATTCAAATATTCTTTTATCATTTTTAATTTTCACATTTGTGCAAATTTTCAAACCAAAAAAAAAAAAAGAAGAAGAAAAAAAAGCACTTGTTATGACATGTGTATTTGAATGTTTTCAATCACATTGTCACATTTTGAAAAAAAAATTATATGAATTTTTGTGTACAATGAGTGCCATAATCATTTTTGAAGAAAGTAGGCTTGTGATTGACCACTCACGTTAATGAGTAGCCCACCACAATAGTAAGCATCATCAACATTATAATAATAACTTAGCAGAGAAAGTACTTCGGGTGTGGGCACCACTAGAGTAGTAGGTGAGTGCCTTACCCTCTTTGTAAGGTAGCCATCTTGCACTTATTAAAATATATTCAGCAATGGGAGTCAGGTACTCCTCTATGAGTGCTTATGACATCCAAGGACTTGCAGTCAACAAAGAATAGTCATTTTAACATCCCATAGTTCTCTTTCAGCCACACACCTCTACAACATCCAAAGAAGATTGATATTTGATAACACAATACTACACCATTTTGACAAAGGTTGTTGATGAAGCTATTCAAACTCTTCTTCTCAAGTTACAGAAACAAACTGTCAACTGCTCAACCTACACTAAGAGAAGGAAATTCTTTTCTTCTCATTTTTTTTTCAAATTCAAGGAATTTTTTTTGGATGATGCCAAATGTTCATATATAGATCACTTATACTAAAAAATAATGAAAAATGTTTAGATAAATAAATTTAGATAATTAACTAATAAAAATGTGACTCTTTGGCAAGGCAAATGGAGACCTTGTTTCAAAATTGTCACACCTTGGTGGAGCTTCATCTAGATTGTGGCATATACAGTGCCACCATTGGAGATGATCTTAGTTAGTGCATTGAACCCTTTTTTACATTAGTGCCCAAGGAGTGCCCAGGAATGTTCAAGGAGGCTCCTTGGCAAAAGAAAGGGCCAAGTACAAAGTGGTACCTTGGAAGCTTCAACACTTATTACATTATTTGTAAAAATTGTTGAGATTTTCAAAAATAAATATCTTTTTCAAAGATTTTCTTTTTTTTTTGGGTGAAAGAAAATAGATAATCTTTTGGAATGTTTCTATAATATTTTTTTTTCAACATGGAATGTTCAAAATTAGTTAATTATTTCCACCAAGCATGTGTTGAAGCTCTCCTATGGTAGTTTGTGCGCCATGACATTTGGTCCAAGTGCCTATACCCTATAGTGACGTCAATTTTGACAATGATCAATCAACAATGAGATTGCCTAAATGTTCCAATAAATTTCAAGTAAAATGTGTGAAAATTGTGGAAAACTTTCTTGCTTTTATTGTATATATATCTTCTTCTTTTTTATAAATTAAATGATTTTTCTTGCAATTGACCAACATTAACATTCATCAAAACAAAAGGCATACATGAATAGAGAAACAAGATCCACATTTGCAAGCTATTCAAATGATGAAACTTGAGTACCAATTTGTTATTTCCTTCTCTATCTTGAGCTAAACATATCAATGCATTCAACCATCATTTTCACAATGTTTTCCTTCTTTGAATAAATGTTCCCAAACTCAATGTTTCTCTTTGTTAACCCAAATTTTTAGTATGTATATAATAACCAATTGTTACCAATTGGTAACCAATGAAATAATATGATTTTGAAACTTAGTTCAATTATTGTTGAATAACAAGACCTTAAGTTAATTGGTCTGTTAAAATAACCAATAACAAGTGTTAGGGTAACCAATGGATTAAGTGAATCAATAATCGGTTTGTTACAATAACTAGTTGTCGATAGTAACAAGTTGTTTTGAACATATGGCCAATAGTTACTATAGTTTAAGTTTGAATGAAATTACTTTTTTTTGGAACTTCTTTCTTCTTTAATCTTTATCACATGCTTAAAAGTGAGTTGCCATATGACCCATAGAACCACTACATTCAAGACAACCCACTAAGGAATTAGTGGGAATTTAATGATAAAACATTTGAATAGTTTTAGTGTCATTTTAATTTTTTTCCACCACATCTCAATGGATTGCCACCTAGCCTTTGACTTCTAATTATTTTGAACATTGGGCAACATAAGAATGTGCCAAAAAAAACCCATTCAAAATAAGAAATGCTTGGGCACTATTGAAGTTTGGTGAGTGAGAAGGAGGACCAACTTGGCCACCCTAGACCCACAAAAAAATAGTGGTTGAATGGGTGCCACTATTGAAATGAAAACCACAATCAACCACTATTTTTCATAAAATAGTTGGTGAGTGGGCCACATGGAAACTAACCCTAAGTATCTAGATATGAAAAATACAATCAACCATAGATAACTTGAAGGAAAAAGAGGGAATATAAGGGGGAAATTTTCTTAGCAAAAATTAAAAATAAAATCAATGAAATATGCATGTAGGTGCCAAAACACAAAATATTCCAATTGAAATGTTAAAACACTTAACTACCAAAAAAAAGTTTTGACACATGGGTGCCAATCTTGAGGTGTAAATACATAATTACCAACCCTTTTTTAGTTTAGATTTATTTGAATTGACACCATGAAATGGAAACTAAAATCATCCATTAAATTCATAATGTTACTCTAGTAATTAATGTTTAGTGCTTCACAATAGCTAATGTGTTCCATATGCCTTCAAAACATGATTTTACATGCATTTACATGCCAATGGCTTAGTCTAAATGCATAGACATTAGGCATGACTATGATCATAATTGCTATTGAATTAATGGTTATTGCTTGGGACAACATTTGATTTGAATGCTATTTTTTTCTTCAAATGTTTCTTTCTTTTTCATGTTTCTTGTTTTTATTTTTGTGTTTATAGTTTTGCATTGACAATGACAAGCTTCTAAGGAGGATTGAAGTTCTTTTGTGAGGGTGGACATTGCATTGGACTCTCACACAAAGCTTTTGAAAGGTGGTCTAATTCTCAAAAGATATGTTTAAGAAGTAACAATCAAGGTAGTTTAGCTTATAAATGACAATGTTAAGTATTATTGTGGGGAAGAGAGAATGATGAAGTTGTTGATGGGGTAGTTTGCACAAAGGCTCATAAATGGCATTGGTTAAAAAAAGGTGACATTTAAAAATGGAAAGGATATATTATTATTTGATTGACTTTATTTTTTTAATGATGGGTAGAATTATTTTTTATATAAAAATTTTACATCACATGTACACACACCCTTTCAATCATGTTGCCCAAATACCTTACATATATTTATGTTTTGAAAATACATGATCATTTTTTAATCACATGCATTGTTAAATGTTTGAATATCCATGTTAGTTTTTTTTTAAACATGGATTAACATGATTTGTGACATTCTTATTAGATATGGCACTTATGACCCAATCAATAGAACTTCAAAATCTACAAGTGAATTATAGATAACTTTATTGTGATTAGCTATGGTAATCTATTTCAAACTAGGAATTGACTCAGGATATATGGATGAGTTGAAGAATAAAATGCAAGTGTTCTAACGTTATAGTGTTTTCAATTATTATGTTTTTGTGTTTAGCATTCCATTGCATTACAATTTAACCCCTAAAAGAGTAAAGGGTACAATTTTTTTAGAATGTGTTAAATAATGACATTTTCAAAATTATTTTGAAATGCACTTCCAAAGAGAAGTTGCAAAGCTTCATGTATGGATTATACATCCATAGAGTTGAAAACCAAAAATCAATTCTTTTGGATGTGGGTAATAACTTTAGTAGCTACCTTGGGGGTGGGGGAGAGGTGTGAAAAATGACTCTTTTTTTAAAGGAAATATGTCCCTAAATGGACAAGTAGTGTTGGGCAACCTTTCCCACCCCTTTTTGTTTAAATGTTATTAGTAAATTCCACTTAAAAACCCAAAAACAAATCATATTGGATGCCGATTTTTTTGCACTAAGTGCTCGTCTTCATTATGCATGTGATGAAAAATAAATAAATGAAGTTATGTCTTGCATAAATGACAGTTGTGTAAAATTTGACAAATGGATGTAAATTTCCACTTTGCCTTTTAAGGGTTAAATACAATGTTAATTTTTGAACATCAAGACCAACACCATGGGAAGGCACTTGAGAGGAAGAATGCATGGGTGGTGGCTTGTCAAACTAATATCATGTTTCAAAATTCAAGGAATCTAATTTTTAAAAACCATTTTAGCAATTCATATTCACAAAGTCCATCACATATTTATTTTATTCATTACTATGCAAGAAAATGCAAATTTTCATCAATGATACAATGTTTGTTAGGCTTGTAGGATAACAAATTTGGATTCTTGCTTTAAGATTGTATAACATACCGACATCAATTGTCATGTGCACATGTGCACAAATTCTAAGTTAATCACTATAAGTTATTTTTCTTCAAAAAATTTGTGCATGTTTTAAACCCAACTTGTCTTCAATAAATATGATGTAATCAACAATGTCCAATTTTTCCTCCATGTAAAGGTTTTAAAATTATCCTTAATTATTCATCATTTGGCATTATACTTTGTTCATGTCGATTTCTATAAACTATCTTGGCTTTATTTTGGAATTTGGAATCAAATATGAAGGACATAATTTTGTCCTTGAACAACCTTTCTTTTTGTGGTGAAATTTTGTTACTAGGTAACAAAAAATGGGCCCATGATTTCTATCAAGTAATTTGGGGGGGGGAATCACCCAAATTTGCCATATTTCAAGGAAGAAGGGTTGAATTCACCATAATTAGACCCTAGGTTCTTGCAAGTCATTAATACATAATAGGGTTTCAAAAAAAAGTTATTTTTCTCTTTGACTAATAACCAAATTTGGTTAAGTCCTTTTGTGTAGGATTGCTAATGCACGTACCTTATGAAATTGGAAATGAAATCTTTGTATTGACTAATGAATTGATAATTGAAAAACATTCATGATTTGTTTGTCTGAAATGTGTTTGTATTTGGGATTTGACAAACTTTTAAAACTTGAATTGTTGGTGTCTTCAAATGTTGGGTGGTTACTAGATATGTGTTTGTTTTTGGGGTTTAACAATCTTTTGGAACTTGAGTTATTGGTGTTTTCTAGTGTTGAATGGTTATTAGATTTATAAAAAACCTTAGTTCTAAGTATTTCAAAATTCACTTAGGGGATGTCATTACTAGGCTAGTTATTTCTAAATTAAAAATTGGGTGAATGTGTGTAAAGGTTTTCTAGCCTTAAATTTTTTGGCAATAAAAAATAAAGTGGTAGTTATAAACAATTGTTTTGAATTAGCATGCAATAACATAAAGGTTTTTCCTTTTCTAATAAGTTCATCCAAAAAATTGAAATTCTTACACAAATTACCAATCCATGTTCAATATACAATGCAACATTCAAAATCATGAATCAATTATAATGATTTGGATAGTAATTCATGTTCATGTACTAATTCAAGTATTCACAAATGTGATTAAACAAATTCACCTCTATCCGTTAATCCCTATAAAAAACTTTCATATGAAATTGTAACTCAATGTGCATTGCTAAATTGAAATTATAGTGTTAAATAAATAAAAAGTCCATCCCATTTCATATAATTGTTCCAAACTTCAAACTTTTGCATTTTTGTAACTTGACAACATTTCTACAAAATTCAATAACTACTCCCTTCCAAATACAAATATCCAAAGCCATTAAAAGACTAACAACAACTAACACAATCAAGGAAACAAATTGTGTTAATAATGAATATTGCATGTTCATTGGATAAGTTCCCTCCCTTGTATTAATTAATTATTCTTTTTTCTCATCTTTTAATTGACACTACCCTTCAATATTTCAAAACCCCAAAAACTTTACATGTCAATTATCAACAATATGCCCCTCCTCTTTCTACCAAATCAAACATTATATGGTCCAATTATGCATTTGGATTCACTTTGAATTTAACCCAATCCTAATAGATCATGCTCAAGACACAAGATTAATAAAGTTGGTAAAATAGATTGCTCTAAGACTATTAGATTCAAAAAATACACAAATCCGTGCTATCAAAGTCCATTTACATATATTGAAATTGGATGGCAAAATCAAGATTTTTTCTTTGGAAAACATTATCACAAATATGGGAAACCAAAAATCTCATACCATTAAACCCAATTCAATCTTACCACAAACGACTGCCACTATAATGGTCTACCCATTACAAACCAAAATCAAAGCACAACTAAATGATATCCCAACCAATTTTTTTTCATGGTAGACCCACAAAATCGTATGATGTTTTCAACTTCTCCAAAACTAATTTTTCATAAGAACCTT